>OX401405.1:16769718-17104718 GCA_947846245.1 Cerastoderma edule | reverse complement strand
CATATCATTTTACCATTTTTCTGTTGTCTGCTTTTGATTTAAACTATGACCTGTCAGATCAGTATAAAAAAACATTCCTTTACTTTGATTGGTCTTCGTTGCTAGATATATAAGCACTCAAAATGGCCACAATCAGCTACATTTACACACTTTGAGAACATAATACGTCTAAGATTTAACAGAAACATCATACGGGCCATCCTTCAGTTAAGATAGGCCAATCTTTGCATCATTTTGCATCGATCTCGGCACTCGTAAAGGTGGAGAATGGCTTTGAAACCAGCGTGTTATTGTATTATTTGCAACGTGCAACTTATTCATTATGCTCGATAAGTAACGAACGAACATCCGTAAAATATTATCACAGTGACAAATGTTAAGCTTAAACATTAACGTCAAGATATAATAATACAACACCAAGCCACGTTGTGTTGAAATGCCGCTTTATGTACATAAAGAACAAACAGGTAAAGGTTTCTTTTAAATGACAGTCAATACATTACCTCAGGGAACTAAGTATACTACCATATGTTAATACACGAACCACTCCATAAAATCAAATTGATTAGTAGACTTGAATTCTGAGTGCAGACTAATGTCAAAATATCTATAGTAAAAGAAAGCGGTGTAGCAAAAGCACGTCCACATTTTAGTACATAATATTTAATTTGCGTCTCAACATTATATATAGGTTAGAGGCTAGATAGTGAAATTTAAACGATATAGAAACCCCAAGGAAGGAGCGATAGCGACTGACGGGGTTTCTATGTCGTTTAAATTTCACTATATAGCCTCTAAACAATTTAGTGTTTAACCTACATTTCCATAGAGCGCTCTATTTGACGCTGGCAAACCACGCCTCTACGGGTATGATCTGCGAATGGCATAAAACTGCTGCTCAGTATTTTGAAATTCGACATAAACCACGCCTTCCGCGGCTGTCAATTGCATGCCAAGAATCTGCCATACCATATTTGGAAGAAGAAAACTGCACTACCCAGTGATGTAGATTGCAATGTAGTTTTGAGTTTAACCCGTTACTCCATAATTTATTCCTCACCTACAGCAGAAAACTTGAGAAGCCCTTGTGACAAAAGAAGAAATTGCTTGTAACGAGCAATTTCTCCTTTTGTCACAATATTTTCTTTTCAATTTCAAAAAGAAACTGTGTTTTTCATAATGTATATATGTGTTGTCTGTTGATGCTTTCAATTTGTACCCGTCACATTATTCCTAATGGGGTAAAAGGTTAATATAGTTCAGTTTCTTTTTTTCTCAACGATGTTAGGATGCCCAGTTAATTGTAATTCCTTTTTATTTATTTCTGTGTTTATTTCTCCCCCGCGACGTCACAGCGATCTTTCAATCGCTACCGTAGGCTAGGCTTACACGTGTCATTGATTTGGAGGTGGAGCCTAAAACTACACATTTATGCGCATGCGTGATACCAGAGTAATAGTCTCATAGAGCCCAGATAGAACACTCGAATAGTAGTTTATGGAAAATAAACCAACAAAAAATTTCAAATTGACGCATTCTCATTGGCTGAAAATGTAGGTTAAACACTAATGTAGATTAGCGTACAGTAACAACTTTGGTAGTTTGTATAAACCGTGCGATGAAAACATTAACGAAGGAATTCATAGAGAAGATTCGATAATAAACAAACAAAAAAAGGGATTGACCCCATATGGTGACCCCTTATGAAGATTTTTAAATGGTCGAAACTGAAACAAAAAAAACAGCAAAAAAAAAAGTACCACATTCAATAAAGAAATAACCATTGTGATGAAATGATGTTTTTCTCATTTTAATCACTTTATACTTGTGTCTTAATAAGATGTTTAGCGTGCAAGCGGAATCTCATTGAATAACAAGTAAACAAAACGTCACAAATCATAGAATGGGTATCCCTCTCTGAAAACAAAAATGCATATTGTGCAACAGACTTTACTTGAGACTGAATCCCTTTCGCAAAACATTTCGGGTGTTTCCGTATCGATAATTCATTTTACAGAAACACATGTTGTAACAACTGCTATTCACTGACTAACCAACTAATCTTTGTCAAACGATTATACCTGAACAAAAGGTCATTGCATACGAATTCTCCCGAGTGATCTCAAGTTAAGTTTGTTGACCACTATTTCCCTCAAGGACAAAACATTTATAAATTATGAATCATTTCTAAACATGTTGTCCCAATGGCGACGCGTTGGTCATTTACAAACACAAATTTCCGGTATGGAAGCAGACAAAGTTTACCTCAGTATCAGTAGAAAAGACATCTCCCACATCGCAAAGATACTCCCTATAACAAACAGGTCTCGTAGGTGTGAATAAATACACAACAACAAGTACAATTCCTTGACCCATTACCAAACAATGACGACATTTGACTAGTTTGTTGCAGATGACTCTGGAAAACATTGTGGGAAAAGGGGAAATTGCTCGTTAAGAGCAATTTCTCAAGTTCCAAAGTTTTCTCGCCTACCAGAATATTGTTTTTCGTCTGCAAACTCTTCCAATTTGGGACAGTGAAAAATTAGGCGTTTGGTAAAGGGTTAAGGTGATTTACATCCTTTAGGTCGAACCTCCCATCTGAACTCAGCGGGTTTATCAATGAAAGGACATGTAACTTAACAAGGAAGTCGCCACATTATTTCCTTGAAGACTACTTTTAATTTACTTTCGGTTTCAAATATAGATTTTAAATGTAAATTCTAAAAAGCCATACATCACAACTGATCATTTCACTATTATGTATAAGTTACAAACAAACATAATGATTTTAAATGAGGTTAATAACTTACATATTCCTTAACTATTCAACGTGGACGCTCCAAGGAAACGCATCATCAGCTTGGAAACATATCAAATTATGTGTTACCCTTCATATGTACAAGGTGTAGTTATAAGGACACAAAATATCATAGTAGTTACGATTGTTTGGACTCTATGGGAACTGTAATCTGGACTTAAAGGATCTATCCAATTAACACACTGCTTACATAATATGGAAGCCAACATATTTCTTTTTGAAAGACTACTTCCACTGAACTTTCATTTTCAAATGAAAATGGCAAATGCAATTTGTTAACAGGCATCTAAGTTGATTAATGAAACAAAAGTATATCACAACTAATAATTTTACTATCACGTATGAGTTGCCGACCAAACCTCATGACTTTAAATGATGCTCATAACTTCCATACATATTGAACTACTCAAGGTGGACATTTCAAGGAAACATTTGTTATTAGCCGGGAAACATTACACAAAATGTGTAACCCTATATTTATATACGAGATGTATTTCTCAGGTCACGGTAATACCAGAGCAGTAACGATTGGCCGAGCTCAATGAGAACGATTCTCCAGATACGACCGTGTCTAATTGAGGTGATATAGTTTTGTGCCGCTTCCAGCAGTATCTCGGTTATATATCGCTTACATATTTGGTTACGGTATTCTTCTATCTATCAATGTACAGAGGTCGCTCTTGGGCCTTATGGTACATTATGTACATGGACGACCTAACCGTACTGGGCTAGAAAGTGTCTCTTACCTAAGGACACTGCAAGGTGAAAGAGATCGATATCTTCGAAGTTGAAAGCAATCAAATATCGAACCCGGATTAGCCAGTCTCTCGTCCCCGACTCTTACCATTACACAAACACAGATTTTACCATTGAAAGGCTTGCAAAGGAGTTGGACTCCGGTCGACACGTCTGAATTTTACTACAATTCTTTTTATTGATTTATTTTCAGTCTGGCGCTCAAAGTTGCTCGGCATCCAATCAAAATCATCGTTATATCTGTGTTTGTGTGCTGCCTTGCTGGTGTGGGACTGATGAAATGGAAGGAGGAAACTGAATACGTAAATGTAAGTAGTCCTTTTAACAAAGATTGGAACCAGCGAAGTAGTTCCGTATTATTTTGGTCATGTACCCCGATTATCCGGATGTCTCGCAATCCGAACGAAATTGTAAAGGAACGGAATTATTGTGCAATACTTTGCTTAACCAATTACCAAACGACATTTGACCAGTTTGTTACAGACGACTATTAAAACCATTGTGGGTCAAGGAGAAATTGCTCGTGACGAATAATTTCTCCTTGACCCACAATGTTTTTACCCTATCAGAAGATTATTTTGAGTTTCATTACGTTTTAAAATATCGTCTGCAAACTCTTTCTATTTGGGACGGTCGTAAACTCTGGCGTTTGGTAAAGGTTGATAAGTATACACGTGCATATAGATCATTTATGTCTAAAATTGTATAAGACCAGGCCCTGCTTCATTAGTCTGGATTATTCTTTAGTCCGGAAATTTCGTCGGGAACGAACGTGTTCTGATTAACGAGATATAACTGTATTCGCTCATTGAATTCTACAGAAGGTGTCCAACTGAATTTAGACACATATCACTTTAACGATAGGTTATGCGCCTTAAATACTGCGTAACTATTACATGTGCATGTGAAAAATGCACCCGTAATATAAGATGAATGTTCTTTACCGTTATGTACTTAGATGGAAAACAGGAAAAACCTGGATCAGCAGCTATGGATATCCACAACATTATTACGTTACACGTAGTAGATGGTTGTCAATGTGTATGTCGATCGACGCAATAATCCAGCGACTTTTGTGGAAGAACGATAATTTAAGTTTTTCCTTCAATATCTCAGTCTTGATAATACAATAAAAATCAATACAATACAATACAATACAATACAATACAATACAATACAATACAATACAATACAATACAATACAAAACAAAACAATACAATACAATACAATACAATACAATACAATACAATACAATACAATACAATACAATACAATATAATACAATACAATACAATGCAATACAATACAATACAATAAAATACAATACAATACAATACAATACAATAATTGTTATTGCAATATAGTACAAAGTCATCTTCATATTACAAAATGAAATAAACTAAGAACCCCAAAGCACAGACAATATGCCTTACTAAAATCGGGGCAATTATGTCATTAAGCGGCTTAAGCATGCCATTTAATGAATTTCATCTATCCTATCGCACACCCCTTTTTAAATCAAGGCTGCATCAAGAGCAACCAATGTCGATAGTCTAATATGCCTTTATGCGTACATGACTATTAGTAACCACTCAGTAGCATGCCCTCCTCACTTACGCGTACGAAATTGTGAATTCATTAACACAAACCCTTTTGATGCTTACGTAATGGCCCATTTGATAGAGAAGAAAGGAATAATAAACCGTATTTCGACATATGTTAACCCTTGTTAACACTACGTGACTGTAACAATAAAGGAAAGGAATATCAATGGTGTGTTGTAATGGTTAAGGCTGAGAGGTGTGTGCGACCAGGCATTCTCTGCTTGATCACGTTTATCTCTACTGAATGTCCGAGTTCCGTTTTACTAAACAATGTTAGGAAAAATATTTGCACAAGTCAAAAACTAACTATTATGGATAATATCATAAATGAAGCTACTTTTTTGCAATGTGACTCGTGAATGGAGCGTCTGTAAGAGATGATTTTAATAATATTGCAATAAGAGGAAATTTTGTTTTGAACTAATGCAATATTTAAGCATAAGGTGTTTAGTAAAACAGTACCTCACTTTCCTATTAGAATTGAACTGCTTGTTTAGTGTTGTGGTCTTACGGATACAGAAGGACATATTTAGATATAGTGACGCTTATACAATAATAAAACAAGTTCATTGTTTCAGTGACATTTCATTTTGACTTCCAAATTGTATTATATTTAAACAAACAACTTTTAGGAGTGATCTTTCTGAACTAATAATGAAACTGCGTTGTCATCATTTATATTAGGAAACGAATAGATAAATGAATAAACATATATTGTGCAAACAAGCATATTAATCAGCTAATTAAAACGTACATGAATAAATTTGACATAAACAGCTTAAAAAGAAAATGAATGTTCTAGTGATTGAGAAAAAGTAATAGAAAAATTATTTAAGTGGTCTGTCTTACGACAGGTACTTGACAGCTCTTTAATGTACCTGTATATTTCGTATATGAGTATGTTCCTGAGTATGTATCTGTATAAATGTATAACTATGCATATCTTCAAGTAAAGATAACAGCGGAATGAAAGTTATCGAAACAGTAAGGAAACATGTCATATCTTATTCTGGGACAGTAGTATCAGTAAACGGCCTATAGTTGTGCAAACAGGTTTCTCAACAATGTACAAGGCGTCACAAGTACAACGGCCTGAATATTCAAAGTACATCTTTTGGTGAAATAGAAATAGCCTGTTATATTCATGTATTTAAATGGCCGGTTGGAAAAGCATATAACGTTTTCTAAAAACAACATTTAATTACCGTACCGTTCGACGCACTTGTGTCAAACAAAGCAACGTTCAATGAAGGAATGTCCGCTATAATCAAGATTGCCTGATTTATAATGGGCTTTAGCAAACGTCACAATAAGATTGTTACTTTTTATATATACTTCACTTTACTCGTTTCACTTCGATTGCAGTTTTGAATTATTTGCACATAATAAAATCATCAAAACTGCTCTCAGTGCTTTGATCAAGCGTGCATACACTATGACCAAACAATGTCATTGTATATTTTATTTTCATTTGAAGTTCACTCGTAAAATATAAGATGAAATAACCATGTGAAATCGTGAAATTTATTCGCCATATATTTGCTTTGACATAATAACTGTGTATTTTGTCTCCATCTTAACACGTAGAATGCTGGGCAATTTTCTAAATATAGATTTGTGTGTCGTCTGCATTCAATAACCTTAAATATGTGCTTAATTCTAATGAAGAAACATACTCAGAGTAACAAACAGGTTAGATCACAGGCCGGCCTCCAATTTACTTCGCGGCTTGCCTGGATCCAACCTGTTTGCATAATCATGAAATTTGTTCCAGCATTGTAAGCGTTAAAGAATGATATCTTATTGATCAAATGTACAAAGTGCATGTTTTGTCTAATGGTTAGAGAAAACAGTTCATAAATTAAACAACAATACCTTACTTCTATCATTTGAATGCAGTGGATGTGTCATTTTAGAGAGTGACGTTTTAAACATTATTTTTCTTTAATTGTGTTTACAAGGAAAGTCTCCTTTTGTCACGTTTATTTCTTCATTTATCAATATATTAGACAGTTAATCTGCATAACTTGAATACCGTCTACCGTGAACAACTCAAAACGAGGAAATGTTAAGCCGTTTTTGTTTTATCCATAACTCGGTATAATCCTTGTATATATAGGATAGTATAGATAAAACATGCCATGGATATAAACATGCATGTATTTAAATTAGGTGGCATATTCCATAATCAAAGGGATGGGCATACCCCTTCGCTACACGATATCCTACCGTTAAAAGATGCCTACAGCTGATGCCATAACGTAACATAACATAATTCTATCATGCATTAAACAAACAGAAACATGTTATAGCTTATAACATATATCTATATATCATACATGTGCGAATACGATCGTACAAATAATAATTCCTTATCGTTAGCAGAGAAGTATAGGTGCAGTAATGATGTAACAATGGAAATACCGGAGAGTAATTTGCCGATATCCAAGAAAGAATGGAAATTCGTTAGACTTTGGATTTAATTCTTTCAATTAATAGGTTATAGCATTTGAAATCAAAATAATTCAATACGAAACAATACATAATTTGATCCAAATGGTTTCTTCATATGATCCTAAGTTATCGTGAATATATTATAACTGTAGTATGCTTTTGCCTCACATTTGGAGCATTGACACTTTTCTGAATGTTAACATATGTTGATATGTGTAAGAAAATGAGTCATTGTCTTTACAGACAACGATTCTATACAGTGATCCTAATCTTGAAAAAAAACCCCAACATTTTCTGCATGTATTTCGTTAATAATTATTTGTGATAAAACAAACAACTGCCATATACGTATGAAAAAAGTCCGAGAAAGTGCGATGAGCTTTGAATGAATCAACTTCAAAATCAACTCCAATAGCTCAACTAAACCAAAAAGCACGAAGTACATTGCAATATTGAAAGTCATGCAAAAATCATTCTTGTCAATAACATATAACTAATTTGAGGCATTATATGCTTTCTTGGTGTGATTTCAAAAGACGTGTACATAAGCTATGGTCAAAATAACGTTTTATGGAGTAAGCGGTTCATATGGCTCTTCTTTCAAGTTACACGCTGCAAAATTAACACTTATAGTGCTGGAACCGACTTCATGCTTATGCAAACATGTTAGATCACAGGCCAGCCGACAAGTAAATTGGCGGCTGGCCTGAGATCTAACCTGTTTGCTACTCTGGGTATCTTTCCACAACAAAATCAATCATATATTTAAGGTTTCGGAAAAGCAGACGACACAAAAATCTATTTTAAGAGAATTACCCAGCATTCTAAGGGTTAAGTCAGCACACCTCTGAGTAAGGCCCAATTTTCGGACTCAATGAGGCAGACGGACAGGTTCGGAGCTTTATAACTCATGATGATGTTTTACGTACACTTGACCCTTAACTCTTCACAACATGTTGACGACATATAATTACTTCAAGCAAACGACTTTAGAAAAACTTTAAAAACATGTGAAAAATCGTTCAGTTCTTCTGTGGGGATATTTGAAAGATTGAAAAAGCAGAGTGACAAAAGGAGAAATTGCTTGTGACAAGCAATTTCTCCTTTTGCCGCAACGCTTTTTGAAAGTTGTCTGTTGCAAGACGCAATCATGTAGCGTCAGGTGGTAATGTGTTTAACAGCTCCCGATAAACAGGTTGTGTTTTATACGTCACAGGCATTCGTTCTAAAATTATTCTTTGATTCGGTTTGGTTTAAATTCATTGCACTTTGAAACAGGGTATTCCCTTAATCTTTGCCTTAAACATGGAGGGTAGTGGTCGGTACTGAATCAGACCTTCCGTTTCTCGACACGATGGTTTTGGGTTGGATTCTTTTAATACCCGGCGACCTCCATTTGTCCATGTTCAGTATGAGTACTTGTTTTGTATTAAAGAAGATAGATCGTTAGTGAAAATAAAAGAAGAAGAGTAAGCTTTGTAAAATTAAACTTGTTCTTAAAGATTTACGGACTTTAATCTAGATCGTTTAACACACGAATCAGGCATTTAACTTTCTCTATGACTTTTCATACTTTGTTCCTTCCCCAATACTTGCGAATTAGAACACAACCTTATTAGACGTTGTATGGAAGCATTATATCAAATATATGATATATTCACTCTGACTACATTCGGTTCTTTTTTGTAACAAAGATGATGGTTTTTCATCCTTCCATTTTTAAAAGAATGTGCTCGCAAACGCCGCCGTAGAAAATTAAGGAAAAATCACTCATAATGAACATTTGGGCCGGGCCATGCGAAAAGGGGCACTCGGACATAAATAAAAACCGCTGATTCAGCTCTTTCTTAGCGCTATCATTCCAGCATCTAGTCACGATATTTATCATTTGTATGTATTTAAAGGTAGAACTTGATGTCCTCTAAGATGGCAAACAGTGTAACCCCAGACCAGCCGCCACGTTAGTGACGTTGCGGCTGGTCTGGGGCTACACTGTTTGCTATGTCCGAGTGCCCCTTTTCTCGTGACGTGGCCCATTTACTTACAATCTCATTATCAAAGTTGTCATGAACCAATTATGCAGATTTATCTTTTGTTGTTCATTTTGTCTGCTTTATCATGCTTATATTGGACTTATACATGTCCCTGCTCTGCCTGCTCATAGGCTTTGCATATTTCACCGGTTGGCTCAAATGTTAGGAAGAAAACAAAGAAGGAACAATTGGTCCTAATTTAAAGCAACATACAGACGACCAAAAACGTATAATCGATATATTGATCTAACGATATTATGTAAAAACCATTGTAACTATTTGTTAAATTGCTTGTAATCACGATGAACATTTAGTGTGAAATCGTCATTTCTTTCTTATTTAAAGACAGTCTTTGGTCGAAGCCATTGACTTATATTACATGTTATCTCCCTGCAATGTGAGTCTAATTGAAAACGTATTGAAAACTGTGCTTAAACAACCAGACATACAGGTATTTTTCCACAATAGTTTCATTGCCCATGTAAACGTGTTGCCTTTAGAAGCGTGTAATCGAGATACTCATACATAAACCCTTATACCATAATGACTCATTTATACTCATCTGATGAAGAAGACTAGAAGGACGTTTATGATAAAAGGATATGTTGATCCCTATGAATAAATTAACGTTTGTCTGAATGACTTCTAGTGCTGTTGGAAAGTACAGTGTATGTTGACGTCCGCTTTAGTGTTCAGTTTTGGTCAATCATAAATTTCGTTATAAGGTAAATGGGTTAAACAACCATACAAGTTTCCACTCAACTAATTAGCAAACAATAACGACATGTAGCCAGTTTGTTGCCGACGACTCTTGAATACTTTGTTAGAAAAGGATGAATTGCTAGTAAAGAGCATTTTTCCTTTTCTCAGAATGTTTTCAGCTCTATCAGAAGAACATTTTCCAATTTCATCACATTTTGAAATGTCGTCTGCAATCGCTTTCAATTCTGGACAGTCGAAAATTTGGCATTTGGTAAAGGATTAGTCGTCTCCAAACATTTATCCATATTATCCAGCAGTAGTCAAGGAGGTGGGCGTGGTAGAAGAAATGGAAAACGCATTGCACCATTCACGGGTAAAGAAACCCTTACTTCGCATGCTCGTTTACAAAGACAGTACCCGTTTAATGCTAATCTAGATTTTTGACGTTCAATCGATCTCGAAGTATGCAGAGGTGTCCGAAAAAACTTTCGGCTACCTCTGCAAACTTCGTGATCGATTTAATGTCCAAAATATTGCGAAACTGTTCCACCGAAACAACCATAAATGTGCCTCTGATTATTTAGTATGTGTATAGCAAGACCAACGTGTTAACTATAAGCATGAAAACATATGCCAATTCATTTTAATTTTGAAACTTATTAGTGGTAACATTTGGGAAAAGATAGCTAAAATCAATTTTTCTCTTTGATTTACTATTTGTTATGGTAATTCTCTCGGTCCTTGATGGGTTGTGTAATAAGAATTATTACGACGTCGTTGGAACACGGAAATAAACTGATTGAACCACCGTCCGAGGCCAACTTAAGATTTGGGGTTTTACTCGTAAATGAAGGTATTTTATCATTAATGCCATCATGTGTTTCAAAAGATTCAAATTGTCCATTGTAAATGGATGTATTCGGTACACCAGTCATAATTCCTTAAGACAAAACATTTCGATTAATGAAGAAATTAATTACACCCAGCAATAGATCCTTCTACCATGATATTTCTGCGTCACAGTGGCGAATTTCTATTAATTCTGACTTTATTTCGATGGTTTTATTCGAGTAAAACAAGATGCAAAATCCTTCCTTAATAACGGAATGTCTATAGCTATGCCAAGCTTGAAAGAGCAACAATAAGCCTATCAGTCAGTACCATGAATCGAAATCCATGTAAAATGTTATACTGTTGACGCGCTGTAAAACACCAACATAAAAACACTCGGGAGTAGTAAAGGAGGTGGGCGCGGGGACAAAATGGATAGCTCAGTGCACTGTACAGGTTTCTCCGAGTGTAAACACCTATGTTACCGGCGCTTTAAATCATTTATGCTGATTGCATCTCACCAATTAACCCTTCACCTCCACATTCCTTGTCAACGAGTGCTATTTCATTTGGAAACACTTGTTTTGTGTCACTGTATGGATTTAATTTCGATTGTTCACGTTGTACCGTTTACCCAATAGGGCGTAATGAAGTAAGATAATAGTAAGAGTATTATTTGATTTTTAAATCAAATTTAAAATTCAAAGATGAAAAAATCATAATATTTTAAATACAATCATGTTTAAGGAATGGCTATGAACTAGTGGTATATTATGGAGGAGAACCATAACATAGCTGCACCTCCATATCTCACATGCTTGCTAGCCGATGAAACCTCAAAAACATATTGTGAAACTCTACTTTGATTCATAGTGAGGAACTTATACATGTTGACAAAAATATTTTATTCAAGTTTATTCAAGACTGATTGTAAACTATGAAAAGAAATTACTTTGAAATCAATTAAATGAGTCAACTGACTGCTAAATTAACCAAATCAGGGAAAACGAAGCGATTCAAACCGAACAATTTATGAAATGTAACATAATTTCAAACGCTCCAATTTTGGACGTGTGAAAGTTTCCCTTTCTGTAAAGGGGTTCGCGAGAAAATTGTTCAAAGATTGGAAAATTGCTCTAGACATGCGATGTTTGAACACAAAAATAAACCCGAACGACCCGAACCCTTTACCCAGATATATAATAGAATGAAACATCTTGTGGACTCAAAATAAAGCAAGGATTTTGATAAGACTAGACATCCTGTAGAATGGGACACACATTGCTGTATCTGGTATAATCTATATCTAGGTGAACAATTGCTTAAAGGTTTTCATATGGAAATGTCCTAACCTATCTTTGCACCAGATGCATGTTTATATTAATTGAAACAAGTTATGTTTTTTTACACAACGATTAGAATACCAATTTTATACATTATACATTTTGTGTGTGTGTGTATCTTCTATGCAATTGGTTCAATATTATAGGTACAATCATTTTCCATATATGGGTTGTTTATATCATCAGTATTCGTTTAAGCGAAGTCATGGCCAGTGGCCAGTGATTCATTCTTTCGTTTGACAAACTACTGGCACAACCTGATTGTCATGAATAAGATGCCAGTTTGACTTTGATCATATGCGCTTTCTAATTTCGTGTCTATCAAGAAGATCCCATTATCTTACAGAAACTGGATTGGCTATCAAACGTCAATTCATGTAAAAAAAGCAACCGAATAACCGCTGTATAGTTTGCGCATAGATTGACCCAGTTTTATTCCAACACAGTGATCAAACCTTTTTGAGTATTCACAACTAGTATGTTGCAGGCCGTTTGTCCACGGTAAAGCGTCGGCCTCGAGATACGAAGGTTGTGGGTTCAAATCCCATTAGAAACGGGGTCTAATTTTCGACCTTTCATTACTTCACATTTGGCAGGAGCATTGGTTGTCTTTCGTCCAGGAAACAGAATCGAAAGTGTCAAATCTAAATTGAAAAAAAAACCTCTACAATAAATGTAGATTGAATAAGTTTAAATCAAACAGAATTACGAGGAAGGTACTTTGAGAGATACGCGCAATGAGTGATTAATACCTCCTTCGGTTATTGTTTCCTGTTTCGTATCTCTGTATAAACCTTTTAAAACAAAGGAAACAATGCTCCAAATGAGCAATTGTATCTTATATTACAGTGAGTTTTACCAATTGTTCATATTTATTACCTGATGTTGCTTCTTATTTAGACAATTCATTAATTACCACATGGGCGTATGGGGTAAACCTATTGGGATCAACACTCCTCAAAAACTTTGGGCCGTAGCCAACAGTTGACGCGGGCTTTTTACCTGCCGCTAGAGTCAGTGCATTTACGGAATAATTAAATAACGACACGCGGCTAATTGTTCGTAAAACGGATACGAATTAGGCAACTCCTTTTGATGTTTTCATAAACATTGTTTTCTAAAAACTTTCGCGACAGGTACTTCAAGTTCCATACCCGTGTGACTTTCATACAAACACATTTTTCTTATCGCTTGCGTGTGATTGTTGGTGAATGTGTAGCCGATAGCCTATAGTTAACCCTTAAAGTGCTGGAACCGACTTCATGCTTATGCAAACAGGTTAGATCATAGGCCAGCCGCCAAGTAATTTGGGTGCTGGCATGTGATCTAACATGTTTGTTACTCTGCGTATCTTTCCTCATCAAACTTATCCAGTAATTTAAGGTTTTAGAAGTAAACGACACAATAAAATATTTTTATAAAAAAAAATACCCAGCATTCTAAGGGTTTAAACGAATTTAATTCATTGAAGTAATATAAGCCTACTAGTATATATCTACGTATACAAGACTGATGAAGGTTTCATAACGAAAGCTAGACTTATAAGGTTCCCCATTCAGGATCAAAACAGGAAACAAAATCACAGTCCATGAGTGCATTGTAACAAAACGAAAATAGAAAGACTCATCAATATGACCAATTTATCATTTGTGTTTTTCCTTTAACAGTTTCGGTAGCCAAACATTGAGCAGATATGCTGTATCATGATTTCAAATCCGTCTAACCTTTCTTTCTTTTGTTTCCGTTAGAAATAATCGGGAACACATGGTAACGAAGGTATGCGATTGTGCAAATACTGCGTTGTCATTTGATTGCACAATGTCCTTATCCGATACGATAAAAAATCATAAAATACAATCTCGCGCATTACTCAGTGCATATTTTCAGATAGCCCGATTCTTTTTGAAAGGGAGTGAAATACCTTATGAGTCATTGCTAAATCTACCACACGACATGCTGTTTTAAGGAATAAACTTCCATATTTCCTCACAACTGTGAACTAACGCTTTTAAGATGGTGAACCCGTAATTCGTGTTTCAAAGGCGTTGTCTTGTGCTAGCGAATCCAAAAACCTTCGTACTATAACTGAACCATGTTTGAATGGTGTTAAACGCTTAAGATAATGACTATGACAGTGATGATATAGAGTATATATCATTGATGATATAGAGTAGACATCATTGATGATATAGAGTATACATCATTGATGATATAGAGTATACATCATTGATGATATAGAGTAGACATCATTGATGATATAAAGTATACATCATTGATGATATAGAGTAAACATCATTGATGATATAGATAGACACAATTGATGATGTAGATAGACATCATTGATGATATAGACTAGACATCATTGATGATATAGAGTATACATCATTGATGATATAGAGTATACATCATTGATGATATAGAGTATACATCATTGATGATATAGAGTAGACATCATTGATGATATAGTGTATTGTTTTTCTTTTTATAAGTGGGTTTTACATCACATCATCATTATTTCAGTTATGTAGCGATGCCCGACTCTTAATGATGGAGGAAGACCCCGTACTCAACTGACTATGACATACTTGTACCTTTTTGATGACTGAAGAAAGTACCATGATAAAAGGATGATTCGCATAACAAGAAGCAATTCATTTCTTAATTTCCATGATTCTGACAGAATATTAGTTGATCGATTGGATTCATTTAGCTCTTTACTAAACGTTAAATTTTTGACTGTCGCAAATTGAAAGTGTTTGCAGACGACCTTTAAAAATGTGATGAAGTGGAATAATAATCTTCTGATAGGGCATAAAACATTTTGGGAAAAAGAAAAAATGCTCGTGAAGAGCAATATTTCCTTTTCCCACAATATTTTCGAGAGTCGTCTGCAACGAAGTGGTCAAATGTCGTTTATGGTTTATGGTAATGGTTAAGTTAGGAATATGACCTCCTTTAAAGGCCTTACTCCATATGACATACTTCTAGCATATTGACGAATGAAGAAGGTACCATGACAAGAAGATAATTTGCTCAATAAGGAGCAATGTATTTATTCATAACCATAATTCCGAAACAATATCATTAGAAAGAATGGAATCCTTCCTTGAGGTCCTTTGTCGTCTGCTTCCTCTTCCATTTTGCAAACGGATAGAAAAGTTGTTCGTGCCATAGTATGCATATTTTGTGATAACAGCTAGATCTGATTCCATTTATTCCGGTTACTTTTAGATGTTTATGCCACAGTTTGCATATTCTGTGATAGGTTCATCTTTTCATTCTGTTTCCATCAATAATGTCTTCTAGGTGTTTCTGACACAGTTTGCCTATTCTGCGATATGTTCAATGGCTCAATCTGATTCCATCAATCCTGTTTCCTATCATTCGGAACACTTCGGCCATTTCTTACATAACCTCGGAGGTAATGGGGAGCCATTTTTGAAAGTAGGTCAGCAACGAAGGGCCAATCGTATCTACTCGGCAATCCCCGTAACAAGCCGGGGATTGCCGAAAAGAGCCAATTGACAAAATATGAAACAAAGATGTATTGATATGATCATCTTTAATGAAAAGGGTAAAAAACCCATTCAATTATGATATATAACCAATTTGTGTGTATTCAAATACATATTTAGTGCCTGTGTGCATTGTGCGTTATCCGCCGGAAATAAGGCGAATTACCCCAGGATTTCTGGTGTATTCATGTACTGCCTACGAGGTATATCTACCGACTTGTTACGGGGATTGCCGAGTAGATACGATTGGTTTCCTATGTGTGGCTGCCACAGTATGCATATTCTGTGATAGCTTCAATGACTCAATCTGATTCCATCAACCCTATCTTCTAGTATGCATATTCCGTTTATAGTCCTTATCTGATTTCACCAATCTGTCTTCTAGGTGTGGCTTCCCCGGGGGTCCCGGATGTACGACGAGTACCTTTGGGTCAAGGCCAACTTCCCGGACAGTGTCAGGTTCGAATCGGTCATCATCCAGGACGAAAATATACTCACTCCGGAGTCAATCAATGCGGTAAGATATATGTTGTATGCTATATATACACATGTTCTCTATCTTGATGATAATTATTCACTTAAAAAGAACAAATGTAATTATCCTTTATTATATGGGGCATGTTTTCGCTCATGTAGTTTACAAACATATTCGAACGATTATCGGACATTTCACCACAACCGATGCAGATGCATTATCTTAACTTCGAACCGAATGATCAGAGCTGTATGTGTTTGTATCAACGGCAAACAGTTCCTCTTTCTAAACAGTTTTATATGATAATGTTTAAATCGCCTTTATGATATGGTATCAGCGAGCTTCGACCTAGTTATATCTGTTTTTTTCACTAATGATGATATTCATTTCTCTTTTTGCGTTAGTTCAATTGAAAAATATGCATTTATAATCCGAACATGTATCACATTATCAAAATCTCAAACTTAAATCAATTCATTTTAATGAGCTACCTTACCATGTTGACGTCGGATAAGAAATCTCAAGATGACAGTTCACTTATGTATTGGACTCCAGTTAAAACCATCTACATAGACAAGGCATAAGTCAACTATTATAAGTCATAATAACTCATACACTGTGTTACTGTTTGAAATATAAGTTGTCTTTCGAGTAATAAATTAATTGACAATGCATTGCTGAAATGGCTAGGACATAATTTTTTTCAACGGTATTGAGCAAGTTAAACTCGGTACCAATCGATTACCGTGAGTCTTTTTCTTGTCTATATCTGGATCCGTGGTAAGTGTTTTATTAAGACATTCATGTAGACCTCCAAATAGAATGTTAAGAAAGAAATGTATTGATAAACCAATCTGCTCGTTCTTCGTAATCATAAGAATTTTCTTAGGGAAGTATTCGAGAGAGGACCCTCAAAATGTAGGTGAAAGGAAAATATTTTTTTTATTGTACAATAAATTTGGAAATTTAATGGAAAATATAGGCACATTTTCATTTTCGATTTCAGATGTATGATTTATATAAACAAGCCAACGACTTTTTGGTGAGCGGCAATCTCCAATTAAAAGACTTTTGTATAATGTAAGTACGAAATAGCATCGTCAATTATTCATTATTATGGGAAGCGGACAAAATTAAGCCCTGGGGCCCGTTTTACTAAACAACTTACGGAAAATGTGTGCGTAAGTCATAATTGATTAACATAGATAATATCTTCAATGAAAGTACAATATTGCAATGTGACACGTCATTGGAAGCGTCTCGGAGAGACGATTCCAATGATGTGTTACTTTGCAATATTGCTTTGCCAAATATTGAAATAAAAGGACTTGTTGTTTTATACTTACGCAAATCTTAAGCGTAAACTGTTTAGTAAAACGGGCCCCTGGACGTCATGGCAAAAATTGTTTCTCTATTTATGAACACGTTTAGGATCGTTCATATCATCTTTTTACCATCTGCTACCCATATAGCATATTCCTAAGCTGCACACAATGCTGTGACACATCTGGTTCTACTAAATATTTCAAGAACAATGCGTTTTTCTGATTACACACTGTCTCTGGTTAAACTTTCAAAATGAAGCAGTCCAAAACATTCCTTTCATCGGCTGTCGGTTGCATGTGAATGAGCAAACCTTTATCGTCTTATATTGCTAACAATAAACTGTCTTTGTCCATACCTTATATGTGTCATCTGCTGTCAGTTTCAACGTGGAACCATCCCCAAAAAGAAAGAAAACAGACCATATTATAGAAGTCCAATGGGAGTAAAAGTCATTTTCACAACATTTAAAAGAACGAAGGTCACATCCGTAATTTAAACTGAAATGATACAATTGGACCAATTTTAACCATTAGATACATATTTAAGTTATTTTCTCCTGACCAAGGGCACTTTACTTATCATTATCATTTTAGAAAAAAAAATGCCAACCACTTTTGACACGAGACCTTTCAATGTTAATCATATTCCTGTGCTGAGAGAAATACGAAATCCTTGTCTCAATTACCTTGATGCATTTATTCAAGTTATAAATTCTACACTCGACTTAATTTCAATCTACACTGTACTTAAACATTTCAGTACTACAAAACCGAGACTTTGTTTCGTGCATCAAAACACGTTCTTTATTATGAAACCTCATTTTCCAAGATTAATTCAGCAGCACCCGATTGTATAAACCTCGGTTAAATCTAACCCAAATGGTTAAATCACGGTTAACTATTGATATTTTGTAAGATGTTAGGTGAGCAATTGTAGAAAATTTGGTTAAAATTCACCAACGTCGAATTCCCGATTAACTTTAACCCTTGTCCAGAGGTCGGTTACCTTGAATAACGCCAATTTCAGTACAGTTTGGTAAAAATTTAAAGGTTATGTCGCTTACGATTCTAGATAGGCCTTATTTGTAATAGCAGGAAGAAACAATTTTGCTTTACCAGATTTGTATGTAATTTACCAACATCATTTGGTTCAAGCTGTCATTGTTATCGTAGCTATTACTCCCTTAGTTTTACATTGTCTGGATCATTCAGACGTTGCTACTTTCATTCTACAACTTGAGTCATCCGATGTAACTTTTACCACGCACAACTGTGACTTGTTACCAAATTGTAAAGCCCAAAGGCATTAGAATGAGCTCTTCAACCGAGTTGATATAAACATTGCAATAGGATCGAGTATTTCTCCGATCGTACAATGTTTTAGCACGGTCCACAATATGGTTATAGCTGCATTACAAAAGAAATAAAATGAAGAAAGAAAGATGTCATATATGATTGTCTACTTCATTACCACAGGATTGATTTACGGTATGTAACAATGATACTAACACACGTCAGACTTGAGTAGACCTTTTCTCACGATATTAGTAACTCTAACTCCAACTGCTGACTTAACAACCCGTTAACAAACACAATGTCTCAAAATTATTTTAACGATAAATATTCCCATCCTCAGGATGTGTTTATATTAATGTTATTTATTTATCGTATAAGAGCTTAGAGCTTGAGTTGTAGTAGAGTACTTGGACAGTGCCTTTGTATCCTAAATAGTATATACATGGATTGGCGAGTTATGCATAGATTAAAACCCTTTTCGGCGAACTCTACCTCACAAAGTATGTAGTGGTGTCTTCAAATATCTTTTTATCAGAAATGCTGTGAAACCTTGGCACGGATTATGTTTTAAACCACCTTGAAATGTAATTGATATATACAGTTTTGAAGAACACTTTAAGAGCATGACCAAATGCCGCCTTTTTTGTTTTATCTATAAACGATGTTTCATAGTCCTACTTTCACACTTTGCTAGGCCAATAACCGAAATGCGCTCGGAAAAAAGAACGACGGGGAATATATGGAAAACATCACGCGATACACACAACCTATGATGTCACAATACCATCTTAGCATGATACCTTGACATTCCATTTCATTGGTCCGTGAAGTTTAACGAATATTTCCCTGGCAATTCTCGTCGGACCTCTTTCTATCGCTGATCATTACAAACCTCATCAAATCTAAAAGCACTATTCCATCTTGTTTTTGCCCAACGTACATTAAAAAAAGATGTACTTTAATGTTCAATATTTGTGTTGTGCCGGATTTTCCAAAAAATATTGAATATATACGCCTTTATCATTATAAAAGTTTCTGGTATTGGATTTATTAGTAACACCACCAAAATGCTATATTTAAATCAACCGGGTTCTACCTAAACATTCGCTGATATCATGTCAATTTATGTCGTTACGATAATTTCCCCTTAAACATTCACCTAACACAGTCAATTGTTGACGTCATTCGCTCTTATAGATTCCAGCACCATTTTCCAAAATCATATCTATGCACGTAAATTTAGGCAGCAGGACTCACATTGGCTTTTCAAAATGTGTCGTTAGACCTCGGGACACAAGGAATGTGGGTTCAAATCCCGTGAGAAGCAGTATTCGTCTTGCGATCATTCATTACTCTTCATTTGGCGCGAGCTCTGGTAATGTGTTCCGGAAACAGCATCGAGAGTGTTTAGTCTAAGCTGTAGGAACTCGTTTCCCAATCGATGTGGAGTGAAACAGTTAAAACGAAATGTGTCGTTCTCATGGAAATTTCGCCATACAGAGTTTGGACGGTCACATATTCTCCTGAATACTTGCCTCGCATCTGAGACACCAAAAAGACATTGAATCCTTTGATAGCTGTTTAGAAATGTTACGACGCAAGTTGAAAGAAACATTAGTAGACAACTTTAAAATGTGTTTTCCGTGAGGTATCAAATATAAATCATAGAGAGAAAGGAGAAATTACTATTACAGATTTTTTTGTCACAGTATTGCTGCATGTCTTACGTTGTTGGTAATTAAACAAAGTCTAATTAAATTATTGTGCAAGCCAGATACTCGGAGACTTAACATGAAGGTTATTAAAAATAAAATATCCAAACAATTGCTGGACAAAAATCGACGATTGTGTTCTTGTAAAACCATGGCCGACTTTGTACTATTTTAACAAAAAATGCAAGACAAAACTACTTTTCATTTATGTTACTAAAGTTGTTTTAAAGACATTGTTTCTGCTAGTCTCTGGTTTGATACATTTGTTGATTTTTTTTCATTATTTGTGATATTCCTTTACACGAGAAAGTGTGTGATTCCTTCTGCTTTACATGTACCGTACTTGTCTCTCACAGGGCAGGTCCCATTTGCCGAGTAAACAGCATACTGGAGCTATGGGCTTACAACGAAACTTTGATTCGAAACTTGACGCAAGCCAAGATATACTCGACAATCAACCAACCTCGGATAATAAGGTACGTGCGTGTTTCTGTAGTTGTGGCATTCATTTTTGTGTATGTTCATAGACAAAACGAGGAAAACGAAATGGCTCTCAAGAACCAATTGTGCTTCAATATAACAAACTTTGAAATGCTTTTTGACAAAACCATGAATTCCAACAATACAATGTTGGTGAATACAGGGCACTGAATTTGATGATTTGAAATGTTTCATCTAAATATATATAATTGCTTCTCATTAATCTGGCAAAGGCGTCTGTACGTTGTACGTGATTTCAATCATGCCTGCATATCACAGATCATGTTTAACAACTTATCAAACCTTTATTTATTGTCAATTAGAACTGTTTTGTACTTCAGTCCTGTCTTTCTCAACGAGATGAACCTTGAGAAAGTGCTCGGAAACGTGCGTAGGGATAACCGAAGTCGGATTATCGGTGCTGATGCGGCCACCATGTTTTGGTATCTGGAGCCAAATGATACAGTAAGGCATTAATTAAGTCTCTCTTTAAAAGAGCCTATCTTATTATGTTTTCCCTGTGATTGATAACCGTTCAAAATGTGTTTAAGCGATCCTCGTCACCAAATGATAGACCATTTTTAAAGATGCTGAAAACCTGTGTTTCTATTTGAAAAAAGAACTATTTTAGCTTCTTTCAGTGTTATGATGGAAAACTTGATAAATAGATAATCTTGCTATTGCTTTGTGACACACATATGTGGAGTCACGTGCTTAGGGTGTCGACCCATTTCATTCTTTGGTTCCAAGATATTTTGAGCCATCTGGGCGATGTCGAATGATGGAAATTACAGACCGTTGTTTACCAAATATAACGTCTAAATTTCTTTATCTGATAGATAATTGTGCTATGTATTTCCCTAAAGGTAAGGAAGAGGAATGATAATCAAATCAATTGTCTAGTTTTATCAAACTTCTTTGACCTGTGCTGTTATTTCAAGAATAGACGATTTTCTATTTTGCAAACAAGTTTCAACATCTTTGTAAAAGTCTTCCGGGTGGATAGCAGCATTTAACCTTGGTTAATTAATCTTGTCAGGTACAGTTGTTTTTACGCAGCTCTAACGAAACATTCTTCATGACAAAGACCGTCAAGACATTTAATTCTTTTGATTTGTTATTGGTGTTTTATATACTGCATATTCTAAGGCGCACCGACTTTTACAAAATGAACGTTGCCGACAAGCTCTATAAAGCGTATTTGCAGAATATTCCAAAAGCAGCATTTTAACTAATTGCCTAGTTTTCCTAGTGTTTTATGTAAAATATTAATCAGACAAGGCCATGTGTGATATCTTTGGCTTACCTCCGAAATAAAAGGAAATCCTTATGAAATGTCCATTCTAATACCAAATGATTGATTTCAATTCTTAAATCACCTTAATTACATGCAAAAATAAATCAAACCAGAACATCCATCGGAGAGATTCCCTATACATTATTAAACCCAGAGACCACATCTCAATCATTTAAATAAAAGGGGATGCGACTCTTTTATTTTACACATTCAATGACTTTCATTGCAGGATGTAGAAGCTGCCAAAGAATGGGAGAAGCGCCTCATTGATTACATAAACAATGTGGGTCATACCCATCTTGATGACATCTTCATCTACGCAACAAGGACGTAAGTAAATGCAAATCATTTATTTTCTGTAATCGCTGATCTCTATTATACAAAAACAGGAGTATGCATGTGACGCCTATAGACACCATGCTTATGCAAACAGGTTAGATCCAGGCCAGCCCCCAAGTAAATTGGCGGCTGGCCTGTGATCTTACATGTTTGCTACTCTGGGTGTCCTTTCTCATGTAAATTAAACAGAAAATTAAGGTTTTGGAAACCAGACGACACAATAAGTTCTATCTTAAGAAATTTACCCAGCATTCTTAGGGGTAACATATAACCTTTCACATACTTTCGAAAATACAACGCGAACGTCTATGTTCATAGAGAAGACATTTTGTTGAGTAATGATATGTTGGTTTCCGTTTCCAAGAGGAATCGGTTTAATCTTTGCAAATGATTTAAAGGTTAGGTAACTGTAAAACGTTTGATAATGTATTTTGGATTAATCAGGGGCGTAGCAAGGCCATTGAGCAAGTGTACCCACGTATAGGGGGTCTGGGGACATGCTCTAAAATGAAAACTATAATTAATGATTTCCCATGCTCCATCTGGTGCAGTCTAATCATGTTTTGAAAAGGAGAGTCGACATAAACCTGTAGCAAAATTTGATGAAATTTGTTCGCTTTGCTCAATGAAGAACTAAGATTATCAAATAAATAGGACCGTTGTGTACGCAGGCGGTACTTGCTCTGCGTACAGGTAGCAACGTACCTGGATTAATATTTGTTGCCATGTTACTCTAACTCGGATGATCCAAGCTGTATAATGAAATATCTACGTCTTGATCATTCGGACTAATGTTACTCTGGACGCAAACACACATAGGGTCAATGAGTGTGATAGGCCTACAGAATCCGAACGGTACCAAACGTAAACGTAAACGTCATTCACACTTTACCAATATTTATTTATACCATTCAATAAGACACAGTCTAAAGAAAATCTATTATAGTATCGAAGTTGTTCCTACCAAAGTTAACCAAGAAAATATTTATACTTAAACGGATGTCGCTAGCAGTTGCATTTTTGGACAATACTGCACATTGCAATTGAAGGTATCTTTTTTATCCAAACATTAAATACCGTAATCAATATAACGGTCTGAATTATTAGTCGACTATGATAACGCTAAATTTAGAACTGCATAAAAGTCTTTGGCTTAGGTTTTGTGAGAAACCTCGGAAATTACAACTAGCTATTGTGAATTCCCACTTCCAGAAAGGACCAGTGTATAGAAATTTGATCCTGGTACATCACCACCAATCTCACATTTAAAACATTTACATTAGTCTTAACCCTTTACCAAATGCCAAATTTTCGACTGTTCCAAATTCAAAGAGTTTGCAGACGACATTTCAAAATGAATTGAAAAACAATCTTTTAATAGGGCATAAATCATTGTGGGAAAAGGAGAAATTGCTCTTTAAGAGTAATTTCTCCTTTTCCCACAATGTTTTCCAGAGTCGTCTGTAACAAACTTGTCAAATGTTGTTATTGTTTGGTAATGGGTTAACACAATGGCAGAAGACGAATCAAGGGAAAAGTAACTAAAATCGAAATTACTCGGATTTGGAAACTTTCCCTTATCTAACGATGACAGGGAGAGCTTTTTGTAACGATGAATGGAATCAATGCCTTCAATTTGCACAGCCCTCAACATTCTGAACTGTTATTGTCATACACAGTGAGATACGTGAATTGTCAGAAATTATAACAACCTCATAAACCTCCGTATTCATGCCAGGCTGCACCAATCAACCTTGTTTTGAACTTAGTGACTTCCTCTGGCGTCGGCGCATTGACACAAGGGAATAATTAGTCTATAGACAAATCGATGCTTTGTCGCCTCTCATACGCATCACAAACGACACCTACGATTAAAATACGCTGATATATTGAGAGTTTGCTGACGCAAAATGGAGACAAAATAGACTATGAAGATATTATGTTGATTAGGTTTAAACACTTGCATGCGTGAAGGGGGTGATGGATTTTATTTTTAATTTTGATTTTTAATCTCTTTAGAAAATGGAGTAAATGAAAGCTTTATCTACGTTTGAACATATTTTCCTCTTATCAAGATGTTGAGTTTTGAAATGTTTCGAATGTTCTAAGATTATGGTATTTCCGCGCAGTTAGAGGTCAGTTCTCAGTTCACAGATTGCAATTCTAGTCATGTAAAAGATTGTTTCTAAAAGTTTAGCAAGTCGCTTTTGCATCAAGTATCAGACGAGTGATAGTTGAGTTCATGACCAACAGCAAGTTTTGATTGACTTCTGAACTTTGATCTTAGCGCATTCGTCTTTAGAATGCTGGGCAATTTCCTAAAAGTAGTTTTGTATGTCGTCTGCTTTCCAAAATCTTAAATATCTGCTTAATTTGATGACGATGAAAGGTACTCAGAGTTGCAAATAGGTTAATTCACAGCACTATAAAGGTTAGAAAGTTTATGGGAATGTTAAAAGTTATTCGAGTGATGGCAAAGCTTTGGAAACATTGTCCAGTAAAATAATGATGTGAGATTTGAGATATATAGCGATTATCATATCCTTCCTTTTGCTGACTGTTTCGAATTATACAACAACACTGTATGTCAAAACAAATTGTATTTGGAATACATAATTGTGAAGTCAACCCGATTTCCGTTGTGCGTCTATGACATACATGTATACTAGTCTCTTTGTCTATAAAAAGCGATGGATGTTGTCTGAAACTAAAATGCCCATAAGATTGTATAATTATCTTTCTGTCTAGAATTACATACTCGACAATCCTCTCTGTCTGTTCTTAGACTCCAAAGGGTTCCATATATGTTCATTCAGGAAATAGATACACCTAGACAGACATTTCCAGTATTTTAAGGATGGGTTCATGAAATCTTGCCGTTTTGTAATAAAGGCACATAAAAGGAGATTAATGCTATATCAAACTATTTTATTTGGCAAACCTTTGATAAGAGCCAGTTAGTTATCACCTAAAAAAAACCATCAGCAAAACTTGAACGTGAAAGTCTACCAGAAATTACCTAGATTAGCAAGTATGATAAGTCAGATTGCCTCATTCTTCACCTCTGACCTTGACAGTTGATACACAAACATTTGATTCGACCAATCAGAATTCTTTATTATGAATATGTAAACAAACAGGTTGTTGATAGACATGATTGAATTGAAGTCTACTATATTTCAAGCACAAAATAACTTATTTTTAAGGAATCTTTTTAACAGGGTCTAAATGCATTTGTAAATCAATTCTCGTGTCTTTTATAAACATAATTAAAGAACTCCATATATTTTTTCAGTAATTTATTTGTACTTATATCCTTTGATGTGCCTTTAAATCGGATAGCATTAATGGAGTTATATAATGATAGATATTAGCCAAACAAATTTCCTTTGTCGGAATCAACATTAACTTGTAATCCCGGGACCTTTTCATCGAATTCCTTTGAATAACTACAATTGTCGATCCTTAGTCGGATTTTCTCTCCTAGTCGCGTTTCATCATAATTCCATCTTTATTGTTTAAAGCAAAATATTCATTTAACGCATAGATAGGTCGATTCAATTCAATTCGTTTTCACAAACGACTATAGAAAAATATTTCCGTAAGTCAAAACCGATATACGTGGATAGTATAAAAAAGTACAATATTGTAATGTAGTACGTCAATGAAAGCAATATTGCTTATCTCAACAATAGAATAAGAGAGAAAATTGTTTAGATAGCATACGATATTAAGTAAAACGCTATCCAGGTTCGGGATCCGGTGTGGCGCAGTGATTGGTGACGGGGATTTGGAACAGGACGTCTCATGTTCGATTCCTTGTAGCGACCGATTATTTCACAGTAAAGTGTCCGTGGGCACTAAATCGTTACCATGTACTGATAGATTTGTTTTAGTTTTAGCTTATTTATTTTACATCGATCAAAGTTCTTACAACTAAGATTTATCCATAGTAAGACCATAACCAGAACTCGCGCTGAATGTGGATTTATGAAAGATCGTAAGGTGGAACCCGCTTTTCACGGGATTCAAACCCACAACCCTTGTGTCCGGAGGCTGAAGATCTACCTTTGAACCACTGTCTTCCACTGATAGGTTGATCTTTGCACTGAAAGCTTCTTATTACAGATGCTTAATGCAACAAATTGCAAGAATCGTGATATTATTTAAATCACAATTTTTCTTATGAGCCTATGTCGTTACAGTTAGTTTAAAGCTCTTTCCAACAGAAGTCAGTTGTATCGCATTTCTGATACCGTTGGATCTATATCTACTAACTTATTTAATGTGACTCGGCTTCTTAGCTGAGAATGACCCTCCAATGGTCATTCGTGAGCCAGAGTTTGTAGAGGGGTTAGCCAACATACACTACATGTTATAATTAGTTAAATCAGTAATGTGATTATGGTGTCATATGAAACTTTCTTGTATGAACTTTAATCAGTCAATGCTCTGAGCGTTCTCTGACCAGTTAACGCTGGTGGCGACTGAACACATTATCACCTAACGCCACATGTTTGCGCCTTGCAGACGACAACTTTCAAAAAGCATTGTGGCAAAAAAAAATAGAAATTTCTCGTTTAGACCAAAATATTTTCTTCTTTAATCACAATCGTTTCGTAACACATAACTACCATACGCCACGTGTTTGCGTCTTGCAGAAGACAACTTTCAAAAAGGATTGAGCTACAAGAAATTCGTCCTTTTGCAACAATGCCTTTTCAATCATAACAGCAGAACCCAGACGGGTTTAACATTTTTACAAAGCGGTTATTAAGTCGTCTGCTTCAAGTAAAAGAATGTCGTCTGCGGATGGTAAAGAGTTAGCCATTTGAAACTGACGGCATTTGAAACTTTTTGCATAATAAACATCTATGTATGAGCTGGATTATTGATAATAAACATTAAAATCAGTGTGACGATGAAGACAATTCGACCGTTCAGAGTATGCTTCATTTTGTCAGGAAATGTCTAGTTTATTTTACATACTTTATGCGTGTTTGTAAAAAGGGAGAGATTAGAATTAAAGTGTGAATGGAGAGAATAGAGTTTAAGTGCCCACCAGTCCAAAGTCGATAAAATGCATTGTCCATTCCTCTCCATGCCATGCCTTCCCATTTACTCATAAGGTTATATGGATATACTATAGTTATAGTTACTACACATCTCCATAGTTATTTCCATGATGATTTGCTCTCGTCTCGACGAGACGATTCTAATAAATTCTATCAAAATAGGGTTTGTCAATGACATTTTGAAATAATACGTATAAATATCAAAATGCCCCCTTGGCGGAAACACTGGTTTAAAAAGAATCATATTTCTTCTCTCGGAAGGATAGAGAAAACAGAATTAATTACAGGGCAAGCCTAATCTTAGTGGAAAGACAAAGACCCTTTGAGGTTTTAACCTGTTATTTTGATATCGAATGTGAAACAAGGTCTAATGGCCCATGTTTATCACTTTCACAGCTGTTTCTTTAAAAATATTTTGATTTGTAAACTTCATTTTGCTACACACACGTTGTTAATTTATAGATATAACTGTACCTTATTTCCTGATAGATTCTCCAATGTTGAAACATGTTGTTTCGTTTGTTAAGAAATAGCATACAGCCTAGGTTTTTCATTCACTCCCGATCCCAATTCCTGGAAAGTCCACCTAATATTCAGTATAAGGTATGCATACGTACAAGAGGGCAAAGTTGCCGATGCTATATGCAAGGATTTTGACGCTCTCTTTATAGCCTACACATAAGCTCCGTTTACTTTTTTGAAACGACACATTTTGAAATTTTGGTTTGTGCCGTCTAACACAATTTCACTTATTTAAGGATTTCTGTTTATGGTACCAGGGCAAGTTCACAAAATACAGCGTAGTGTCTTGACTAAGGAATTACTTCCCCGATCGCCCTGCCCCGTCTGTGGGTACCTGATACAACTTTCTCTTGACTACGTTAAACTAATTATTCACTGTTTTTAAAATATTATAAGATAGAGAGACCTCTTTTTTAAACAAAGATATAAATGATAGCTTTGTAGTTGCTTTTACAGAAGGGTTATGTACAAGCTAAGAGTCCTTACCTAACGCAATGAATGAAATGATACAAACCGCAACGTCGGTTTGTTTTTGTGATTATGGGTATTTTAGGTACAGATCGTACACCAACACGAGTTTCATTCACAAAACCACCGATTTCCTCATCGTGAGAAAGGTATGAGTCACACGTCGTAAGGTAGCGTCAAGCCTATGGGCTCATCCCAAACTTTTCTTGGTAAATACAACAACACTGGGTCTTTAGTCAAAAAAGATCATTTTAACATTCAAACGTGATCAATTGATTACTTGATAAACGATTGTGATAAGTAAAGAAAGCGTTATATCCGCCCGCTGTTGTTTTCAGTTGAGCAAGTCACGTAATCAAACAACAGGAATGAAATTGTGAAATGAAGTAAAATGATGCATACTAACTTGTAAAGTCATTTACCCTTGATTTAACTTAGTTACACATATGTTTTAACCGAAATGAATTTAAGAGACATTTCCTATAATAGTCGATCTAAATTCCTTTTGATCATTCATGAGGAGCAAATATTCAATATAAACATGGATTCTGATGTAGAACCGTAAAAGGCGATGTTTTACGGTTCATGGGTTTAATTGACAATTACCGAAATGTACGTAACTTGTATTTTACTCGGAAACTTCACCGCCTAGTTAGACCTTTCACATTGCGGTTATACTCAAATATACGTCATCAGCAGAATACATCAAAAACACATTGGTAACGATACAACGAGGAAAAGATATTCGTAGGCAATTTCTTATTCTTTTGTTACAATGACGATATTTTTGTAGTTTGAATGTATTTAAAATCTTTTGAGAGGGAACGAAATTACAAAAAGAGTTCCGTCGAAGATGAGTAATGAAAAGCGTTACATGTTACTTGCTTGTACACGAAGGGAAATGCGAGGAGGTCATTTATTTTTTATTTGTGATTCATTTGATTCGTTCCGTAATCCTATCTAAACGGTTAGCCGAAAACAGCATCCCATAGGTTTAAATTTGAATTATAAAATATGTGAACATCATCATTAAAATGAAATATTCTTTTCACGCTAAAAGAGTTTCAAATGACGAGTATTCGCTTTTTAATCTCATTTTGTCCAAATCATTTTAACCACGCCCTTTTGTAACCATGTGAATATTGATATATATTTTTCACCGATATTTTTATTGGAATTACGTGTATGTTACATTTAAAGCTTCCCGTTCAAAGACAGGAGTGCATGTGCAATTAAATTTCGCTTGCTTTAAAACTGCAGAACAGCTGTTTTGTTTTATGAGACGCACTGGAGAATAATCATTGGAGGCAAAATAAGTTCTAACTTTTGTTTGTAGACCCTGTATACAGTGAATGTTTATGTATCTAAATCCAAAAGCGTTGTAACTATTTATTTTGTAACTATATATGTACCACATATAGACTGTACATACCTATATATATTGATGATTCATAGGTCGATTATGTTTTCAAAAACTGCTTTTTAATTGTATTCCATACAAAAGCTGCATTGTTTCAACGGAATTATTTTGACTTTATGATTTTCTCTTTAAGATTTCATCCTTGTTAAGCTATAGACAATTTCCTTATATAACCAATGCATCTACGTCGATATCAAAACGCTTTATGAATAAAACAGAATAGAATTATCTTGACTTATAGGTACGAACATATTTCGCCAGTCAGCCCCATACATACTAAACATAAAGTACATACGCTTCAACACAGTAAAGAAGAGGAAATATTGAGTACGCGGCAAAGGACACCCCCATTCTCGATAGGATCGGAGTAGGTGTAAAATGTACCGAGATAAACCACACAAGTACCTTTATGACCGCACTCGCGGTTTTCTTTGTGTGCGCAGGCTTAACCGATTTACATCGTCAATGCTTAACCCATTACTAAACACTAAATACGACATTTGATCAATTTGTTGCAGACGACTCAGGAAAACATTGTGGGAAAAGAAAAAAATAGTCTTAAAGAACAATTTATCCTTTTCCCACATGGTTTTCTGCTCTATCAGAAGATTATTTTTCAAATTTCGTCACAGTTCAAAATGTCGTCTGCAAACTCTTTCAATTTGGGACAGTCGAAAATTGGGGTTTGGTAAAGGGTTAAGCCAAAGCCTTGCGTCTCCATCATTGGGAAATAGGGGTGGGTGGTAATGATATCTTTGAACGAAAAAGGATGGAACAAAGAGCATGTAAGGCCATCTGTTTGAATACAAAATAAAATATATAGTATAGGAATAAAAAAAAAACAATGAATAAAAGAGTTGAACTATTGTCTTTTCCGGTGTGATTCAATCTCGGCTACAAACAAATACATTATATATTTTCTCATACACAAGAGAAGCGAATATTTCATGTATACGAAATGAAAGGTTGTCTCCCTGTCAATTTAATTTCCTTTCCTTATGGTACATTTAATTTTTCTCCACAATATACAAGGAATACAGGGGTCTTTAGTTATGTAGATCTATAGATTTGTTGGTTAAAAATATTGCGTTATATTGCGACAATCTAGCAAAAGAACGTGTATAACAAATGAAAAAATGTTGATAAATCTCGAAAGCCAAATACCAAGGATAACACTAAAAAGGGAAGCGATTTGTACTTATTTCCACGTTAAGTTCAGTTCACTTTTAGTTCGAGACCTATCTATACTGTTACTTTTGTCGTCAAACATTAACTTCAACGATGTACGTTACCATTCGTCTCTCTCCCCCACAGATCTATCATTGTCATAATGGAAAACAAAATGGTATAGCTGTATGTATGAGAAAAGATATGTAGGGTCGTTATTTGCAGCGATATTAACGATATACATGTACTGTTGAGAACGATGTAAAGCCTAATAAAACCCATCGATATATCATACACGTCAAGGTATTCTCCCCCTCATTCCTGTTTGATGCTAGAGACTCCTTCATAAACCATTCCGCGTTACTCTCGTGGGCTGAATGTATCGGAAAATATCAATCATTTCACGAGTATGATATGCTCGTAAAGTAACGCCAATTGACTTATAGCCCTACCATGACACAGATCAAATACGGGCAATAATTACGAGTAATTAACACGTATAATTGATGATGCCATTTAACCCTTATAATGCTGGATAATTTTCTATAAAATATTTTGGTGTCGTTTGCTTTCCCAAATCTTGAATATTGCCTTGATTCTGATGAGGAAAGATATTCTGAGTAGCAATCAGGTTAGATTACAGGCCAGCCGCCGATTTACTTGGCGGCCGGTCTGGATTTAATCTGTTTGCATAAGCATGAAGTCGGTTCCAACACTATTAAGGGTTAACGTAATAAGAGATGAACTGGGTTTTGTTACCTGGCGGCTCTATCATATTAAATCTGTCTTCTAGGAATATAAGTTGTTTTCTAAATGTAAAATTCCACAGTTACTTTGTATCAACATGACAAATCAACAGGCGTAACATGGGGATATTCGGAATCAAAAAGTCACGTGAGATTCTAGTATGAGATGATTGAAAAAAAATTGTTGTGATCAATTTTCTCTTTTCACTCAGGGGTCTTCAAATGTTCTTGTTTGACTTCGATCAATCACCTCATCGAATGATTTAGTATTCAATCAATCAATTAATCAATGAAACCGAATAGGTTACTCACCACTTATATCTTGTCCTTTCATAACGTCATTACTTTTTTTAATCAATTCGATTGTTTTGTAATATGCAAATGACTTTGTATAACAATGCCAATAAAAGTATTTTATTGTATTGTATTGAATTGGGATAATCATGTTTATATAGGTATCGATGTCCTGTCGCGGATGGCTTTTACACTTTATCATTGACTTATTCACAACTTTGACTGTAACAAACTTTAGGTAAAGATCCTGGTCAGACTGTTTATTAAGAATACAGGATAATATCACATATAACATGAAGCATGCGTTCCATCGTTAACATATATCGCCTCGCGCTATTTGACACCGTGTACATGTATGTTGCAAACCTTATGTGAAGAAAGAACTACGAAGAAATTAGAGAATTGCACGAACTTGATTCAGAATAACTCCGCGAAGAAAAAAAAATGTTTAGAACAATTTATATATGCACCTCTTTGCATGAGGCTTTGTGAGTAATTGTCGAGATATATATTGTTTAAGTTAAAATGGATTCCCATACGCGTCGAGTTATATTACATAGGATTGTGTCTTATGTTAGTAACCTCTTTTGTGTTGTCATGAGCGCACATGTAGGCGGATTTTGAAATCGAGAAGGGTTCACGGGATCAAACCACAGACTAGTATATCATTATTATACCGTTTAACCCATTACCAAACAATAACGCCATTTTTCCACTTTCTTGCAGACGACTCTGGAAAACGCTGTGGGAAAAGAAGAAATTGCTCGTCACGAGCAATTTCTTCTTTTCCAACCATGTTTTCTACTCTATCAGAAGATTATTTTCCAGTTTCGTCACAATTTAAAAAATATCTTCTGCAAACTCTTTCAATTTGGGACAGTCGAAAATTTGGCGCGTTATGTAAAGGGTTTAACGGTACATGCATTTTCGTATACCTCATGTTTTAGTCATCCAGACATTCTAACAGAGTCGGACCTTTTTCACTTACTCGTAGATGGACTTTATTATAGAGAAAAAAAGATAAGAGGAAGTTCCCCTTTTCCTATAATGTTTTTTTTTCAGAGTCGTTTGCAACAAACTGGTCAAATGTCGTTATTGTTTGGTTATATGTTAAATAGGGTAGAGCTATACTCGCTTAAACGCCAATGATACAGACAAGAAATATAGGATAACGGTTCTTTTTAGCAACCACTACAAAGAGATTGTGAATGTTGTTCATTGATGCGTGGCCTATAACATACGAAATAAATCTTACACGATTGAATAATTCGGTAAACCCTTTTCAACGTATATCGACATATGTCATACCACTGCGGTGTATTTCCAAATAAAACAAGAAATATTTCAAAATGTGGCGGATTCAAATTATCCCTACTTATGGTCTTAAATGGAAATGTGACATTCTTCGTAGAATCAACAAGATGTAGTTCAATGTTATACAGCTATAACACGAGGCAGTGTTAAATATTGTCCATGTGTTATTCAATCATAATTGGGCGGTAGTGTATAGTGGTCTAGTTCCAATCATCACCACCATCATGTTTGCATCATTAAAGGTATCATGTGACCGTCTTAAATTGACAGTTTTTTTTCTCTCCAAAGAACCTCAAAATACCAAACATGGTTAACAAACGGTATGAGAATGGAACTGTGCCTTGGAAGAAAAAGAAGATTTTCTATTGCAACTCCGTTCATGATTGTCTAGAATGTCACTAATATGCTTTTATGAACCTTTTATGAACGCTTTTCGTATTATATTGATCCCTTACTGTTTGATAGACTAATTTAAGCAACCAACGTGACAAAATAAAAAAATGTTCTAAGGAGCAATTTCCTTCTACGAAATTGTTGAAAGATCTATTGAATATGTGCTATCTTTTCGTTATTGTAATTTTCATGATGTTATGGTGTAGTAATACAATTATACACTGAACGAAAAAAAACAGGATATGTTTACGACATTTTGGCATGTCCAAACATACCTGTTTTCACATCAATATCATAGATAGATGTTTTATTTCTGTTTTGTAACTTATACAATAGTACATTGTTACATACACATACAATTGTTACATATTGATACATCACATGAAAACAATAGCATATATTCTTTAATACTAAATACCCTCTCGTTAGTATGCATCTATATATACATATATAGTCGTATATATATATACATGTTCACACACAAACCCATACATCCACACACCCACACACCCACACACATCTACCCACACACCCCTTCACACACATCCGATTACCCACACCCACACCAACACATTTCAACAAACACATTTATAGATAAATTCTTATGTTCTGATGTTAGATACTAATACATATGTATATCTATACACTGACTTTCTTTCAATTTTATATATTAAAGCGACAACTAGAATTACATATTTCGACAGTTGCATTAAGAATAAGATATTATATGTGTTCATGTTTTTGCATAAACAATAAGACATATATATCTTAGTCTTTGGAGAATGGACTAATAAGATAAAAATGTCGATTTTGGATTGAAATAAAACCAGAATTATAAAGTTATGGTTGATCCCTAGGTAAGGAGAGTAATAAGTTATTTCGCCTTTTCGTTGCGTCCCTTATGAAGCAACACAAATTGAGCAGACTTTGCCTATTTGTAGATGATAGAAGCTCGACAAACTTTTGCATACTAGGGCGTTCTCTAAAGTATCTTTTTACATATTTTTGTCTGAGATCATCATATTTATCACATTTCAATATAAAATGGAACTCGTCTTCAATATCTAGACACTCACACAATAGACATACTCTTTCATCTCTTTGTATTCTTTCTCTTCCATACCTTGCAGAATGAATCCTTAAATCATGAGATGAAATTCTAATACATGTGATATATCTTCTAAGATGTTTACTAACAATATTAAGGTAGTTCTCCTCGCCAAAACTGGGTTTAATATTTATATATAAAGTGCTTAAGACCGAATTAGATTGCATGTCAGTGAACCATTTTTGTTGAAAACAATCAATAACTCTTTGTTTAAAACTTAATATAAATGAATTTTCGTCAACAACATTGTAATTTGTGAATGCCCACGAAAATCCAATAGTCATTTAACAATGTTTTTACTTTAGTAACCCAGTTTTGCTTTCCATTATTACTTTTTTGAAGAGGTAATTGATAAACATATTTTAATATGATATTGTCTGTTTTAACTAGTTTTAACCAATATTTTATAATCTGAGTAAATCTATTGATGTACAGCGGATAACGTCCCATTTCACCATAAATTCCATCGTTACATGAATTCTGCCTTACTCCAAGTATCATCTTGCAGTATTTAAGATGAAGTCTTTCAAAATCCTTAGATTTAGTAAAGCCCCAAACAGGGCAAGCATAATTAATAATGGATGCAACAAATGCATCAAATAATTGCATAGCAGTTTTTGGTTTCAGATCATATTTATTAACATTGTGATATAAGATATGCATTGCTTTAGAAGCTTTACCAATAAGACATTGATTATTTAAAACAAATGATCCCGTGTAGTTAATAGTAACTCCAAGGTAGTTGAAATTATCAACAATTTCTATGGCTAAGTTATTATAATACCATTGTTCGTTATTATGTAATCGACCCTTCTTACGAAAAACTACGATTTTTGTTTTTGATGTATTTACTTCAAGACCCCACTTGGAGCAATACAGATGTAATTTATTTAAACTAAGTTGCAAATCTTCGGTAGAGTTTCCAACAATTACCATGTCATCAGCGAAACAAAGTAGCATAATACATAGTTCTGAAATACTGATACCAGAGTTAACGTTATCTTGTAAAAATAGTTCAAGGTCTTCAAGGAAGAGTGCAAAAAATGCTGGTGAGTTATTTTGGCCTTGCTTCAAGCCCACTGATATATTGAAAAAGTCTGAGAATGAGTTACCATGTTTTATACATGATTTGACATTTGCATACATTGCTTTAAACATAATAAGTAATTTACCATCTAGACCCATATTAAATAACTTGAACCATAGTGCGTTGGTATAAACAGAGTCGAATGCCTTTTAAAGTCAACGAATACACAAGGAAATCTTAGATTTTTGCTCAATGCATCCTCAATCAGAGTATGTAAGACAAATATCGCATCCACCGTACTCCTTCTCTTGCGAAATCCAAACTGGCAGTCAGAGATAAAATTGTTGTCCTCAAACCACTGTTCGACTCTATTTGTTAATACAATAGTAAAAAGTTTACCTAGGTTACTTGAGAGTGTAATACCACGATAATTATTTGGGTCTTTCGGATCATTTTTCTTATGCAAAGGTACGATATAACCTTTTTACCATGATTCCGGAAAATAACCAGAATCAAATACTATATTAAACAAATCAGTAAGATGTCCCTTAAGTATATCAGCACACTCTATAAAATACTCATTCAACAGATTATCAGAAGGGGAAGGTGCTTTGTTCCTTTTCAGTTTATTAATAGCATTCTCAACTTCCTGAATAGTAATGGGTACACTTAATTCCTCGAAAGTTGGGTTATTCAAGTTAAAATCATTTTCATTATTAAATGTTTCCACTTCCTCTATGACAGTAGATTTGATATTAGAGTAAATGTCCTCAAAATGATGTTTAAATGTACGTATGTCTATATCTGAATCTACTTTTTTATCTTTCTTCGTAAAGTATTGCCAAAAGTCTTTAGGTTTGCTCGTTTCCATCAATATCATAGAAATGATATATTCTTACATTCTTCTTCTGTCGTCTGCTTTTGCTTTTCAAATTAGACTTGTGAAAGAAACCCATATGAGGGAGTGTGTTGAATAAAGGCCCAATAACTTTCAATCAAAATAAAATTCAAACTGTGTACCATGCTAGCATTACAAATTAAAAATAGTTTACTGCTGAGTCATTGTGTTTCTGCGAAATGTCATCATATCATCATTGGGATCTGATCGATTGTAAAAGACGCCTCATACGAACGATTTGAATTGCCTATTGTAAAGTCTTTAAATACATTTTCGTTCCCCTGATTTATGCCGGGCCATTATCATTGTATATGACAGCAGTTAGTTTGATATACGCAGCTCTACTACCGAAACTTCTCAAAACCAGCTTTGCTTAGATGTTCACCGGAGGAGAACACGTTAAAAAAAATAGGTGCATACGTACACATTGCTTGTGTTAGTCGACTGGTACTCTGCCTACTGTATTCTTAAACCGTTGAGAATAGATAAAGCTGGGTGCAAGTCATAATGGCTGGTATCTGATCGGTCTTACGCCGGGTTCACTTACAAAGAAAGCAGGATGTGTTTAGGACGTTTCGGCATGTCTAAACATAGCAGTTATCACACGTTGTTTTGTTCACATGTTTTTTGTTGAGTCTTTCTCATATAAAACGAAATCTTAACTCACTTTAATAAACACGGGTTTGTATTAGAATTTGAGTGAACCATAATTTAGATACTATTTTTACATATTCCTCCCTCTATATAATACAATAGTAAGAACTCATATATTCGCACATATAACGTACTTTAAACGTATGTAAACGGATACTATTTGATAATTTGCGTACGATTGGCTTTGCAAGAAGGAGAATACTTCTCTAAATATCCTCACATGAAAGGTTTAGAATACTAATAAACGTGTAAATTATTCTCAAAAATGATTTATTATTTTCTATATTGATTCAAATGTTGATTGATCCGTTTTTGTAGTTAATCAAACGTCAAAATCAATTCATGGGGTTACACTTAAAGAACTACTTCTTTTGGTACGTAAGTACACAAAAAGCCATGTTGCGTTTTTGGGATGCGTCAAATTACAGGATCGGTCGTTACTAATGATGTTGACCGGTAAGCAGGATGGTAATTTTCGGCTTTTACATGAAATGTATGTCATGTTTTATAATACATTTATATTTGTTTGGACAATTTCATATGCAGTCATTAAAGAGTTAATATATTGTTTTGGTACTGCTTGTCACTTTAGATTGAGATATCATCTAAAAATTTTCATTCATAGATCAGAAATGGTTCTTGATAAATTAGAATTTTGGCATAGTGACAAATATCTCGCTTTTACCACTTGGAACGCCAATTCTAGGCACACACAAAAACTGTTTGTTTTGATACGGGAAACAAATGTGATTTCAATGCATTCATGTTCAAAATCAAACCGAACCGCACACACACAGCATCGAAATAATTCATTTTCAAGCAACTAGATTTCCAGCAAATACTATGTGACGTAATCATTATATATAATAATATGTATTTATTGCAGGAATGTGGCAATTGTTTATTGTATATACTTGTCTATCTGCTTTATGAACTATGTTAATATCATTATAAATGCTTTTCATCATGCATATCACCTGATAACTAATGTGATATGTATGTTCTTTTTATAGTTATACGAAACCTTTTTAAGTTAGCAACATGAAATCAAAGCATATGTCTATCCTTGTATGATACATCTATTCGAATACACGGATCCATGTCGGGTTGGTTTAAGATATAATCAAATGTTCTATAATTAAATTGTGCTTGTTCGTAGAAGAGAGACTTTGAAAATCATAATCGGATGTCGTTCAAACAATGCAGATATAGTATGTTTGATTGATATACAATTAAAAGTAGCTATTGGAAGCATATTTTATTCAGGAAACGTCAATGTATCTAAGTACGTACAGTTTGTATGCGGGACATCTTAAAAGTGATGATACGCGTTTTTATCAAAATACATGTGTATACACTGTATACACTTAAAGAATTGAAACGAACCAATTTTGCTTCGAATGACTATTCTTTAGAGGGCATCATATAACACGTAGTACAGCCACTGGGCAGTTCTAAAGAAATTGTTTTAACTTCCAAACTTCCTCACATTAATGAACAAGCACACTTTATATATGTTTAATAAAAATACATTTACATGTATATCATCCAATCTTGGTTCTGTTTCCAGCTTTGACGACGAGGGTATGGGAGCTAACGATGCGGACAGAATGTCCTTGACCTTTGGGTTCGGACTCGTCTTTCTCTATATTTGTTTTACGATCGGCAAATGTAGCTCGATAGAACAAAAGGTATTCCGAATGCCTATGCCGGTGTAGCAGACTAACCGCTTGTATATAGTATAGTGTTTTCGATTCACCTTTGTATGCAATAAAAGCGAGTCGATTTCTGAATGAATTGAGTATAAGATTTTAAGTGTAATAGCTCAAGATTTAAATATTTTGAAGCTCCAGAGTAGATAAAAATGTATTAAAAGAATACGATGACCAATCATGAGTGCGGGGGATGAAATATTGTTATGTTTGGTATATCACTTATTCAATGTGACTTTTCTTTTTATACCGAACATAGGATAAGAAAATATCTTGAGGAAAGAGGAAACAAAAGTGTTGCGTTTTTCATTTCATTTCTTAAAACGTATAAACAAATGACATCGATGGTTTCCTCTTTCATCTATTATGAATTACTCAAAATAAAATATGATTCAATAGTTTGACAATGTTGAACCATACTCTACCGAATTCAGACATCGACTCGTTTATCTATCGACTATATTGTATTCAGAAATCTTCTTCTTCAATACCAGCTAGTATCTTGTTTTTACTGATCATTAATATACATGTACAAGGTAAGCATTGTATCTACATCTTAATTAGCCGGAGGTTGACATGCTTGCTGGACGAGGGTTTTAACTGCTTGTACTGATAACCTTCTTAGCTTGAAATGCGAATAAAGCTTAATGTAGTGCCAGGCCTATGGTATTCAAAACCTAAACTTAACGTAAGTTATAGTTCAGCTCAGTGATTCTGATTTCTCACTGATCAATATTCGAAATAAAAAAACGAATGTTTGTCAATGGACAACACAGAAAAACTGAGGGGTGTGGATGCTAACAGTGGCGAATTGATCGATTGCATCATTGGATCTTGAGAAATCTGTGCCTAAAGCATGCTCAAAGTTTAATACATCTTGGATAAGAGCATTCCCTATCGAAACCGAATTTTTGCTACTCTCTTTTCATATCTAGCCTAGACCAAATAAGGTATGCATCCGTTTGGTGAATGGGACGTGTTGCGAATCCAAATTTTTATGATTAAATTTGAAAAAATACAAATGCATGTTTTTATTGGTGGTAGTTTATGAGGCATATACTTGTACCAACTGACTTGGCTACCATCTGAGTCCATGACACTATATGTAAAACTGGTTATGAGTATATAGCAAACTTCACATTCACTACAACAATAATGCGATTCTAGCACAAACAGAAAAAATGATTACCCCGGCAAAGTACTTATTCTTAAATGATGGGCTGTTTTGTCAATATAAAGCTGGCAGAACGAGCTCTCATAAAACGACATGTTTCGCCATCACGAACAAAGTTTTTTCTCAATCAAGTTGTTTATCTTTTATATCTCTTAACTTCATACTAGTTTTATCGCCTAAATAACCAACAACCATCATATTGCAGCATATGCCACATGGTCATAATTCGGATCAGGCATTTATGCTAACATACAAATACCCATCACCTCAACTTTAACACATAACGCATGTAAACGCGTACTCTAGATTTGACAGCGGCAATTCTATAACATTTCAGCTAAAACCAACTTTGATTTGTTTCCAACTGATATGTGTAAGCATTCAATGACACATTTCTTGCAAACCCAAAAGTACGCATTACCTCTACATGGACACCGTACTCATGTGCACGCATACTATAGGTTTGGCATCGGTAATCCTAAAACCATTTAGCTAGAATTAACACTGACCTCTTTCTTACTTACACATATAAGCATTCCATGACACAGTTCTTTACGTAAACTGCTTTTTCATAATCGAGGCAGTACTCGTGTAATGGATAAGAACTTTAACAATGCTTTTTTACTCGTACAAAGTTACCACTTTTATCATCCATTTTGCTATATCTGGTTGTCATGGTTAACTTGAAGGAAGTGTACTAAAATCTATTGAGAAATGAATGAAAATTTGCTTCTTTCGTCAAAATGCTGCCTAAATATTTTAATGAAAATATATTTCATTTGAACAAAGTGTGCGGCATAATTCTCCTACAAACGGATGACTGGCTGGCGGTGTGATTAAGTGTTATGACACGTTTGCATTGGTGATGGGTAGTAATCTTTACTAACTATGCAAATATCTCTTATCTTTGCCAGCATTACTGTTATCCCATAAGTATGATAACTCGTTTTGAGACAACTGCAGATGATTATCTAATAAACCATAGCACCAAAGGGCGAACTTGATCGTAATGAAGTATCGAAACATCTTTGACATATTATTTCTCATCATGTGAAACTGTTATTTGACGTTGCTTTTATTATACACTTGTTTTAGTGGCCGACCTGCCGACTATGCATTTGTTATGTCTCTAAAAACTGAATTGAAACCGTTTGATGCCGAATTATCAAATCAACAGTGAAATTGCCCTTTCTCCGCTATGGTTCCGCACCCTTCCTGCAGAAAATGTGTTAAAACGGTGTCAATGGAGATTTAGATTGAAATAATGCTTTAACTTTCTTTCTTCATTATGTCTATTGTGAATGATTATTCCGGCTAAGCTCGGTGTCTAAGAAATGAAATGTATTGTAATTGCTGATAAGCCTTATTAAGTGAGTATGAAATGTGAGGTTTTTGCATGTATTTCTTTAACGAAAAGACTTTACCCATGAATTAAAGAAGGAAAACAACTAATATATTCCATTTTACATCTTTGAAATGAAAACTATCATTTAAGTTATTTTATTTTGGATGAATAACAAATTCGTCGTGTTATATTTGTTGGAAATATATCAATGTCTGGTATAACGACTTTTTATATATTAAAGAATTCATAAACGATATCAAGCAATAACTGAAGTAGCTGGTATGCATGCATCCGATGCGAATATACCTAAATGATATCGAAACTACTTAAAAACTAGAACTTCAACAATGAATTTTGACAAATGAATATCCCTGGGTACGGTTTAGAGAACTAAACAACAAAAACAACACATGATATACTCTCTTTGACCGTTATTAAGCCCATACGACCTAGTCGTGTTTTCCTGATTGTTCCAGTAGACCTTCAAAGTGGATGGGGAATAAGGGGAGAGCGAAAGATATAATCACAGTCAACAGAAGACCAAATTATATGAAATATTCTTTTTTATGTTGGTTAGAAACCATTGTGACTAAAGGAGAAAAGGAGAAATTGCTTGTCAAAAGCAATGTCTCCTTTATTCACTATGATCCATTAAGCCGTCTGGTGCAAAATTCTTTTAGTTATCTCCCCTTGCTACGCAGCATCGATCACTGCCACCAAATATTTTCAACCAGATTTGGATGAAATTTTTGTCATCTCAAGATTGATCGGATATAGAGTCCATTTAGTTATAATGTCTTCTTGTGCTGATTTCTGGCAAGTTCAATTAAAAAAGGGATATTTCATTTTCATTACAAATAAAGCACAAAAAGAATGATTTCTTTGGGTGTCGCCACCATATTAAACCGCCATATTTGTCATGTGATTGCTATTTTAGTGGCAGTGATCAATTCTATAGAGGGAGTTCACTGTGGGGAGTTTAGTCTGGTGCGGGTGAGGCAAGGCTTGGTATCATTGATTTCGGAGTCAGAAATCCAAGGTCAAACTTGGGACAATCGGGAATAAACTGAACTAGACCACACGTGTGCACGCTTGTTGCCTTTCCCATTTTCAGTTTTGACGACGAGGCTATGGGCGCTTTGTCACGTGACGTTAACCTTCTAACGATCGGGTTTAGCCTCGTTTTTATCTACCTCACTTTCTCTATCGGGAGGTACAGTTGTACACAGCAAAAGGTACTCCTTCCGTCCGTCTGTCTCTCACACCATCTTTCGTGTCGTGCAGTGTGCTTGTGAATTTCAGTTCTTACCCCTTATTTGTTATTGTTTGATAATCCCCAATTTATTTGATGTATATGTTTTTGTTTATTCTATGCACATGACAAAATATTATCACAAAGGAAGGTTTGAGCTATATTCCCGAGGGTTATGATATACTTACGAAAAGCTTGTATGCGTTTACTACTTTGAACCATAATTTATCAATGCCGTCAAATCTCGAGATATTGAGTAGGAACCCACCCGATTCTCCATTAACAGCAATATAACGTGTACGTTTTCCATCTGGTAAAGTACCATCGCAACATTTAAGATGAAACTGTTCTATTTATCAAGCATTATCATAACCCCAGATCTCACTTGAGTACTTTAAAATTGAACATACGAAAGCGCATTTGAAACATAATGCTATCAATAAATATGCATTCTTCTAACAGAATGTATAACTTTTATTGACAAACGTACGTCCATATCAAGTATCATATATGGCCGACATAATACTTTTTTAGAGTTAATTTTTCAATTATTTTCTGTTCATGCACTTTTCAAACTAGCTAATATCTTCTTTTCATGATTGGTTTCTATTTTGCACCGTTTTCAAAAACATTTAATCGGCGCCATAGTCCGCAATTGTAATTCTCCTTTATTGCACATTCCCCATTTTAAGAAAACATTCTGCAAAATCTATTGAAAACTCAAAATAGTGGTCATATTCAAGAACTATTGTTGTTTTTTAATGGGAACATAATTATGAAATATTTGAGTTGGTGTGTATTCGATAACGACATGTTTGTTTGTCCTTTAATGATGAGTTCTTGTTAAAGAAAGTTTCTGGAGCCTAAATTGGTGCACTAACAAATACTGCTTACTTCATCTTCAATATAACGCACTAGTTTGATCGTTTTATTTGGTAATAATCCCTCACTGACTTTATTCCTAACAAAATAGGCATATTTACTTTCTTGAATGCAACGTTAGATGTCATAGATAAAATGATAATCCAATTTTATGCCTTATGTTTAATATTTTCATTTACGTTAAGAATAATTAAAACAGTGTTTTTTTTAATTGTATTAGTATATGTATTCTTTGCGTTTTTGTGTTGTACAACTTAATCTCGTAACACTGTTCTTTTGGGATTGCATACATAAAACAATGCTAGCGTCGTTTGTAAATATACCAATACAAACATCGATCAAAGCATCGTTTTGTAAAGTGTCAAATCAAGTTCCCCGTTCCCTGTTTAATATATCACAACTCACAATGAGTTGCCAATTAGGCATTCGATAATTCATTAAATCCGTTACTTTTTATTCAAACATCGCATATGGTATCACCCTACTAAACAGGCTGTGACTGTGAACGTGCATGTCATGATTTGATGACGTGAACATTTTTTTTTTTACAGATTAACTCTGCTTCATTGGTATTGGTATTCTTAAAAATGCTTGTTCACAGAAGAGGAATGTTGAACGTAGAACGTAGAAATAGAATATTATTGAACCAATACAGGTTTTGTTATATTGTTGGTAAAAACTGTCAAATACATTTTGAAAGCATACTTTTTCAAAGGCGCATAAAAGGAGATTAATGCTATATAAAACTATATTAATTGGTAAATTTATGGTCAGATTCAAATAATTATCACAAAAAAAGCCCATCAGCACAACTTAAACATGGAAGCCAACAAGAATTAACCCATATTAACCAGTTTAATTTTGTGATTCTTCACCCCTGACATTGACAGGTGATACATAAATGTTTGAACCGACCAATCAGAATTCGTTATTCTGGATATGTAAACAAACAGGTTGTTGATAAACATGATTGAATTAGAGACTACTATATTTCAAGCACGAAATAACTTATATTAAAGGAGTCTATTTAATAGGGTCTCAATGCATTCGTTAATTAATTGTCATGACTTTTATGAAAATAATAAAATAACTCCATATATTTCTTTAGTAATTTATTTCTACTTATCTCCTTTTATGTGCCTTTAAGTAAAATATATATTGTTTCATTGTTATCACAATTTAAAGAATTAAATTCAATAAAGTCCGTCTTCCAATGACTGGTCGTCAGTGTGTATTATATAACATCACACTTGTTGTTCAGTTTCAAAGAAAATAACATTTCAATTCCTCACATCTGTGAACAAACACCTTCAATGCAAGTCCTAACTATAAGCATGACATTAGGGACAGCCATTCCAAAATGATATAATTAACTATCTAGTCAATACATGTTTGACCAGCTGTATACGGACAAAGATGTAACACATGTATAGCACAATTGTGAGCTTAGTCTTTAAATTTGCAGCTGTTTTTTCAAAGGTGACAATAATAGCTATTTGTACACAATGCGTTCTTTAGAACCTACAATACCATCTTTTCTTCAGCCTTTTTGCATAACAATACAAATGTCGATGTAAGGATGCGTTTCACAAAAGAAAGCCTTTAATTACTTCCGTTCGAACTTATATTGCAATGGTATGAATTAAAAGCTTTCGCAAAATGTTTTTAATTGTAGTTAATCAATAGTCATGTGTTTATTTGTTGATGGTAAGAATCGAAAGCCACAGCAGGATATAAGTATCACCATGATCAAGTTTTTCTTTATCACTATGGTTTTCATAATCTTTCATTTCATGTGTGTTAACACACATTTTATTTACGTAGAGGAAACCATAATGTCATATTAAAGTAATGTACACACAATGACTTCTTTGGTGAATGATTTACCTCTAACTCGATTTGACGGGCCACATCGTTCATCTTTTTTCCTTCACGAAGTTTGCCAACTTGTCCAAATTAAAAGAAACATTAGTAGATATGTTAACAGTATGAACAGAAAAATTGTATTTATGATACTCGGTACGAAACGTCTTGGCAAAGTGAAAATGCTTATTATACATAATGCTTTGTTTTGTCACAGTTTTCTCTTAGAAATAAAAAAGTGCAGTTTCACCGCTTCAAAGTTAATTGAATGAAACCAATACTAATTTAGAAGACCACTATCCCGATTCAATAATAAAAGCCATTACTTGTGACTTGCTCAACACGAAAAACCATGATGTTACATCACACGTCATACAACCATATATCCTTGTTACAGATATTCCTTGGTTTAGCCGGGTTGCTGAGTATAGGGATGTCCATAACGTTTACCTACGGTATAGGGTTCGGATTAGGAATCATGTTTGGACCAATACACCAGATTACTCCTTTTATGATCCTGGGTAAGTACTTAAGATTCTATGAACTGACTTTCGAGTTTACCTTTATGTTTAAGGTAGTTCCTTGACCTAGCAATGCATCAGTTTGTAACTATACTCATTGTAGACCTTTAAACAAATCTTAAGAATGTGTGAGTGATTACCCGTCGAAAATGTTGCAGATTGAAGTGGAATGCTTTACCCTTATGCATGCATTCTGATACAATCTTCAACCTATATATCAGGCAATGGGTTGATTAAACTACATGAAATTACGTCTATGATTGCCTCTGATATAATGTATAAGCTGCATTTATTCGAATTTCAAAATGCTTTCATTTCATACTATAATCCGTAACACACGCTTTACCTTTTTCAAGTCGGTCCCCGAACACCTTTGGTAAAAGTAGCATCACGGATTATTGAAATTGAAACAATATTTGCATACGTAACTCTTTTTGAACTTAAAAGGGTTGCTCAACATCATTTTCCTATAGCCTTCGGAATATGACATATCGCTTATCATTTTCCAAACTAAGCCTCTCTTGCGACACAATAATCCCGACCTTTGCTATTTACAAGTTTTAAGAAGGCATACTGAAGTGGACCTGTGAATTGTTAATTTTTGGCATTTCCATGTGGATTTGGATTTTCATGAGAGGTTATCTCACTGTAAAAGACTAATGGAATGTCGAAACATCCAAAATATAGGACTGTTCTTTATACCTTTGTTAATGATTAAGTTAATTTCGGGGTGTTCCCCTCGACATTAAGTACCGTTCATCGACGTTTAACTGATATACGATGTAAACCTTAATTAACCAAATACATATATATACTAATTTCCTACAGGTATTGGTGTAGATGACATGTTCGTCATAATGGAGTCGCTCCGGAACTTGACACCGAAACAAAAGCAACTTCCGGTAGAAGAGCGTATAGCGTTGACGTTAAAGCACGCTGGTGTGTCCATAACCGTGACGTCAATTACGGATATTGTGGCATTCGGTATTGGGAGTACAACGGTAAGTCATACCATCATGACTGGTGAAAAAAATCTAGCCTTGGGGTATCGGCCATTGCGTATACCCCGCATTAAGCCTAATGCAAGGTAAACACATGGTCCTGGACCAAAGGCGAGACAATCTTCCTTGCAGCATTGCTGTTCTTTAGTATTGCATTTTTCATATGGTATGATGGGAATGAAAAGCGAATACCATACAGCTTTGGAAAAGCACACCATATGTAGAAATATTTGACGCGATGTAACTGAACAATTATTGTCAAGTATAATTAACGCACAACAGAAAATCCAGAGTAAAACAAAGTAAAGGGACACCGACATCCATGGATCAAATCGCATTTCGTCTACTATGTATCTGCAACAGTGAACCAAATCCCTGGGTAGATGTAGAGAATATATGGTTGGTGTCGTGAATAGGAAATGTTATCGGACAAGTCGTAGGAATGTTATCGAGTAATCCGATGCCGAGCCTGATAATCATTCCCATTCAAAGACGCCAACCATTGATTCTACTTTTCCTGTCACCTATATGGATTAAAATAAACAAACACAAATGAGAATGATTGAATGAATGCATTTTTTTAAAAATTTTATAAAATATAGGAAGATTGATATTATGCGCCATAATCAAGTTATATAATAACGTCATAGTATGAAATCACGGTTTATAACAAACTAGCATGTTATAAGTTAAGTGCAAGCCATCACAAATAATACATCGACACCCTGTTATCAGTCCGTAGATTGTACTGATGACAGGATAAGTTTGGTTTCTATAAGCTATAAACCTTTCTTCCCAAACAATGACCGATTCTCTATCATTAAACAGGTCATTCCTTCCCTGAGTACGTTCTGTGTGTACGCTGCGATCGGTGTACTCGCCCTGTTCATCCTACAGTCCACGTACTTCGTGGCGTGTCTAACCCTCGACGAACGGAGAATCGACTCGAATCGGAACGCCTGTCTGATCTGTTACAAACACGGGGACAGCTATACACCCAACCCGTATTACACATTCAGTATACAGACCTGGTTTATGACTAATATCTGGGGTCCGCTTCTTACGAAACGACCGGTCAAGGTTAGTGACATCATTTAATTCTTATACAATAAAAACAATATTGTTATTTGCAATATGTAATACAAAATCATTTGCATATTACAAAATAACAAAATAGATTTGGAACAGTTATGTTGTTATAATAGGACAAGGTATAAGTGATGTGTAACATATAGTGAAGTTCTGGTGTGAAAGTTTTGTCTCAAAATATTGCTGTTATGAACATACATTATTAAGCAACGTTAACCGATGATAAAAAACGCTGCTAAATGTTGCGTTGTACTATACGCTGTTATCTCCTCCCATGCAAAATGATGACAGAGAAGCGAACGGAAGTAATCATAGGCGGATTTGGAATCAATGAGCTACGTGAAAAAGATACAAGCTCAAGGAGTTAAAGCATAAGACATTGAGGATTCAGAATCTGAATGCAGAGACATTTGTATTTATACATGGGTTTTACATCACATCAACAATATAAAAGTTATGTAGCGATGCCCGACTCTTAATGATGGAGGAAGACCCCGAACTCAACTGCCCAAAAGGGCTGGTCAAGGCGGGTAGAACCATCGGCATTTCGTAAGTCAGTCGGGAGACTGCCTCTCATGAAATCCATATCCCTCATCAAGATTTGAACCAAAGCGGAGAGGGACCATGTCATTTCAAGTACTTTAACCACTAGACCACGACTGCAGTGTCACTCTAAACGATGGCTAGATATGCATACCAAGGGAGAATACCACGTTATTTGAAACCATGTTAATTACAATTGGATTATTTCCCTTTAAACATCGAATGTATACGTTCTTAGAAACTGTTAACCGGATTTGAATGCATCTGTTAATTCACAGAAAAATGTTTTAGGTATTGCAAATGTACGTTTAATTACAATCGCATTGATTCCTGTACAGATTCATTGTTAAGTTGAGCATGCTTAACGCTTATAGTGCCGGAACCGACTTCATGCTTATGCAAAGCGGTCGGATCCAGACCAGCCGCCAAGTAAATTGGCGGCTGACCTGTGATCCAACCTTTTTGCTTCTTTGAGTATCTTTCCTCATCAAAACAAAGCAGATATCTAAGGTTTTCGGAAGCATGAGACTAAAAAATATATATATTATATATTATAAAATTACCCAGCATTCTACGGGTTAACCATGTATACTCATACTATTTTCTGTATCAGGTAATTGTGATAATCATCGCTCTAAGTCTGGCCGGACTCAACTCGTGGAGTTTTACTCAGTTAAAACACGACTTCGACCCAACGATGTACCTGCCAACCAATTCATACTCACAGAGATATGTAATGGCTGACCGAAAGTTCTTCCCTGACGACGGTGCTTACGTACACATGTATTGTGGTAAGATTTAACCTACAGCACACCGTCAAAATTGAAATTTATCTGAATTATATATGACCTCATTCAAATGGGTTATCGTTGGATACAATAAACATTAATTATAAGATGATTGCTAATCCAATTTATAAGTTTTGTAGAAATACTTGTGGAGAAAGCCTGTTTTTCTGTCAATTCTTTCTTTAGGCTTCTGCAGTCTTGTGAGAGCTGGAAATTACTATTTATCGAACATACTTTTGACAATAAGTCTTTTTCGAAGAGTCTTTAACTTTAGAAAAGGCCAATATCGCACAAGATACGTCTCCTTCAAAATCTGAAATATACATTGTTCAAAACACGTTAACAAGACGTTGACCCCCGGATGACTTACGGAAATCTAATGATTCTACTCGGTTCGACGAGCCCTTTCGACAGCTAAGCTGTGGATCTTTCCCATTTCACTATAAGCCGACCACTGAAATGTTACTGATATACAGTTTAACCGATAAAAACAGTAACAAACAAAAATATCCAAAAAGGTTTTCTAAAACACTGTCGCTGGTTGCAATTCCTCAGGCTATCGTTTGTCACAGCGCGGAAACAGTTTTGTGAGACATTAACTATGCCGTTGCAGTTTAATTCATGATCCCAAGTTTTTTATGCGTTTACATTCATCAAATACTTGCAATAAGTTTGATGTGAGAAATCGAAGCGAACTAAAAACTGAATACCAGGTGTGAAAAATATCATGTTATGTATGTATTGGGGCTGAAGGCCTATGGTATTGATATGATTATGTTGTGTTATGTTGGTTCACTTTATTGCTTCAATTACAGGAGAACTTGATTATCTTAACAACCTGGATAGGCTGATGGATATTTACGACAAGTTGTCAGATAAACCTTCCGTACAGAAGACTACCGTCGACTTCTGGCTTGCAGGCTTTCAGAGATGGCGGAACTCTTCGGCCTCATCTGGCACTTACGATGTCAACGTGTCGGGTATGATCATATTTATTTTGTTGGGATTAAACCAGAGTGCCAAACCTCGAAACGAGATTAATAGGATGTGACTTGCTTCTCGACTGAATTTACAACCGTTAGATACAGATATTGCTTATCTACTAGTATATATAGCGAACCGTTTAAACTGTTCGTTTGGAGAAATGATCCCAATGTGGAAGAGCATTTTCAAACCAGAATACGATATGGACTAGCATTCTTATAATGTGATACCAATGATGTACCTCAGATATTAATGCAACAAGTATCTGCTAATCATGATTTTGATCACTCACTGAAAGGTGCTAAAACTTGTTTCACAAATTGCTTAATGAAAACACATATTTCTAACATCTTTAAGATTAAAAAAAAATGGAAATGGTCTTTTGTTCAGCGACAAGGGCTCTTTAAATAACATTTAAACCGTTTGTTAATACAGAAAAATCCAATTAGGTAATAGCGTAAGTGCTTCACACCTTAGAGACGCATAGCCTTTATGGTGCTGGTACCGACTTCATGTTTATGCAAACAGGTTGGATCCAGGCCAGCCGCCAAGTAATTTGGCGGCTGACCTCTAATCTAACCTGTTTGCTACTCTGAGTATCTTTCCTAGTCGAAATTGAGCAAATATTTGAGGTTTTGGAACAAGAATATATTTTTAGAAAATTATCCAGCACTATAAGGCTTAATATGGTCCTGCATTGCACATTTGTTGTTGAGTTTGCCATATCTAATTATCCTTACAGGTGCTCCTGTAAACGTATACGAGACACTCGAAGACAGAAAGTACAGCAGCAACGACAGCCTGTTGCAGCCTGGTGAAGCACAACCCCTGGATTTCTTTGACCACCTCGGCAAGTTTCTAACAACGGACCATGGACGTGCATACCTCAGGCAGCTCAAACTAGACAACATCGAAAACCCAACAAAAATTCTGGTAAGTTCTGCACAAACTATATTAATAAACGCATTACTTTCTTAAATCTTTGTTACATATGTTAATCTTTTATTGTATCTCAATTAGTTCATATGACCCTAGAGATCCTTCAGTGAAATACACGAATTCCAAACGCGCAGTTTAATTGACATGAATATCACAAACATTCAAGAGGATGTTTCAACTTTTCTTCATGTGAAAACCATTAACTCTAAACGTGCAGTTTAATTGACATGAGTATAGCATACATTTCGAGGGCCCGTTTCAACGTTACGTCACGTGATAACCACGAATTCAAAACGTGCAGTTTAATTAACATGATTATTACAAACATTCAAGGGGACTGTTTTGACGTTCCTTCATGTGAAAACCATTAACGTTAAACGTGCAGTTTAATTGACATGATTATAACATACATTCCGAGGGTCTGTTTCAACGTTACGTCACGTGATAAACACGAATTCGAAACTTGCAGTCTAATGGACATCATTATTACAAACATTCGAGGGGACTGTTTTGACGTTCCTTCATGTGAAAACCATTAACTCCAAACTAACAGTTTGATTGGCATGCCTATATCATACATTCCAGGGGTCCGTTTTGACTTTCCGTCATGTAAAATGCACGAATTCCAAGTGTAGTATAATTGACATGGATGACATGCGGGAGCTGGTGGATAATTACAGTTTCCGAGGGGGCGGGACCTGCTTCGTATACTCTAATCCTCAATACATGTTCAACGAAACAAATAAGGTATGTATACATGGATATAATCAAAGACCAAACCTGAGCTGGTTTATACAAGGCAAAGCCTAACGCACATTCATTCGATTGTTCTGAATATTAAAAGTTTGAAAATGATTAATTGATTTTGAATGTTATTGGACGGTATCTTTCTAAAACTACCAACTCAATTCGCGGAGAAAGGGAGAGTTACTCTAAGAAATATTCAAATTATTCAAAGTCTTGCAGCAAAAGTATAAGGAACTGTGAACAGTAAATTATCTAAACCTGTCATTTTGATATCATGGATATACGCAGTTTATTCCACTGTGCAAGTTACCCTGAGCTATCAATCTTTAAACGTCCGACGCAGGTTAGCATTCCTCTTGACGCAGGACTTAGAAATTAAAAGGAAATTTAGAATTTTTCGAATCATTCTATCTGCTGTTCGATTTGCTTCGTTATCTTGACTGGTCATCTACTTTAACTTGTCTGGAATGTAACGTCTTATAGACATATATCTTATTTTAATTAACCCGCACCATTAACTGGTCCCATGCCCTTAATTTATGTTTCCGCTCTGGAACAAGAAATATAGAACTCCATGCACAAAATCATTCCCATTACAAAAACAAGAATTATCACTGCCAATTTCCTGAATGGAATGTATGTAACACGTGAATATGCTTATAACAACATTATGTGATTGTCTTAATATTTCTATCCACAGGTGCTAAAACTGGAGTTGTACCGTAATTTGGCCCTTGCTGCCGTATGTGTATTCGTAGTTACGCTGATCCTCATCGCAAATTTCTGGACCAGTGTTTTAGTTTTTATTTGCGTTGTTTTTACTGTGGTAAGTAGAAAGTGGCGATGTAAATGTATACATATTTCATAATAGTTTCCCATTATGTCGTTCCTTAAACCCTTTCCAAAACAACAAATTTTCGACTGTCCCGATTTTGAAAGAGTTTGCAGACGACATTTCAAAATGTGATGAAATTGAAAGATAATCTGATAGGGCAGAAAACATTGTTGGAAAAGGATGAATCGCTCGTCACGAGCAATTTCTCCTTTTCCCTCAATGTTTTCTAAAGTCGTCTGCAACAAAGTGGTCAAATGTCGTTGTTATTATCAGTCAATATGTATAAGTCTGGGCCGATGGCATAAATACGTAAAGAATCCGTAACTTTGAGACGTGCATGTGTCCTGTATTTGTTTCTGTAATGATTGGTTCTCTATCTCACCATGGTTTATTACTTATCTTGGTGTGGGCTAGTTAAAACGAATTGACAAGTTACGCAATGTCTCATATATAGTTGTTTTATACATATGTAGCATGAATCTTACTAAGAAACATTTCTTTTTGTTTGTTTGATTGAGGTTTTGATTCAGGTAAACAATCTTTTTGTATACAGTTGTACTGTGATAATCGGCCCATCATTTATGCGGAGACCTGTAGAGCCATTGATATTACGTAAATTTGCTTGAAGCAACTCTCGTGAAAACTTTTTGATCTTGAAAGTATCAATTAAGTCGCCCAATCCAGCTTTCAAGGTATGTCACCGTTACTCGGGACGAATGTGGATTAATGAAAAGACACAACGGTAACACTGATGCCTTACAAAGTCTTAACCCGATAACACCATGTTTTGGTGTCATTACCAACTATTGGGCCACTGTCCGCAATAACTTCTTTATTTTGTCTTAGTGTTAAAAGAAAAACCTCATCACACATCGTGCATTAATGATTGCATGTATAACTGGTACATAGTACTTCATTGCAGTATGCAAAACAAGGTACAAGAGTAATGCGAATTTCGCAATCAGTCATATTATACAATGTCCATAGTCCATAAAAAACCGCAGTATTTCAAGAAGAACTATATATTGGTATATTTTGAATGTGCAGTAAAACGTTACATTTTGCATATGTTTTAGATTGACGTTGCCGGCACGATGCAATTTTGGGATATTTCCATCGACACCGCCTCCAGCGTCATCCTTATTCTGTGTTTCGGCCTGGCCGTTGACTACTCTGCCCATGTCGGACACGCATTTATGACGGTCAAGGGTACGAATAATGGTAAGCAGATAGGTTATAGCTTGAATTGAAAGCCGGCATGACATCCTAAAGCTTGATATAAGCATACATAACTTAAACTGAGAGCTCAAATAAGCATTTTTCATAGAATCAAACAATCAAGATTCACAAAGCAAGTCATTCAAAATGTTTCTACCTACTGGAGCTGTCTGAATCACTGGCGTCTTTACAGAGCCGTAATTCTTCTTTATATACCTCATTCTTATGTTATTTAACTATGGCGCTTAGAATATCTGTATACATGTATCAGAAAACGCGTCTCACATCTCTTTGATAGTATTGCCATCATGTCTTGATGTCAGCTTTTAAGAACCAGACAAGTTACTAAGTTGACGTTTACAAGAGTTAAATGCAGTTTCTAGATAAATTACAGAATGCGGATACAATTAATGTTGTTCGAAGTCATCACTCTTTAACCGTGCATGAAAGGTTGTTCAGTCTGTGCTATACTTGATACAAGACGCGCAAATAATTTAGAAAAAATAAAGCATTACCTTTTTAAAACAAACATATAACTTACCGTGTGGTATTTCCAATTTTCAGAACGTACCAAGAAGACCCTAATAATAATGGGTCCAGCTGTATTTAGCGGAGGATTCAGCACGTTTCTCGCTTTCTTACTTCTAGTCAATAGCGTGAGTTATGGATTCACGCTTTTCTTCAGAGTAAGTATTTATTTACTTTATGATTTCCATATGCTAAGTTGTGCGTAAAAGATGACATCAAACTCAATCGTCAGAATTATCAGTTTAAAAAGTTAACAAGCATATAATAGCATATTGTTTATTTGCACTATGAATATAAGAAGAACCATTAACTAAACAATATTTTATTCATAGACATAATGTCTACATCCTTTTTATTGAGAGAGCTATAAAAGGAACGTACGATTATGGTTTTGTTCATGGATTATTTTGCAAATCTATATGGAAACGCATATCATCATATACATGTGTTTCTTAAACTGCATTAGCTTATAAGTGCTTGTATTTGTTTTCATTAGATCACGAATGATACAACTGTTGTTGTACAAAACAGATGAATAAAATATAAAAAACGTTGGCATCGATTGTGTTCTCAAATGTGTAATTTCGACACACAACTGCTAAATGTAATTTCGTTCTAAAGCGTTTTGCTTACATATTTAAATGACTCTATTTTGATATTGTATCACATATCTGTAATGCTAGATCCAAAGGTGTGTGCATCATCAGCTAACGATCATTGTATTCTCTTAGACAACAACAAAATGATTCACTAGAGACCGTTCTTCGTTGAAAATCCATTATTTCGTAGAAACCAAGTTGGCGAATTCATCTATGTAACTTGCTTTTTGGCGAATGTTTTCAATACATTTTCTCAATGAGTCATCACGTTTATCATAAAACGTTAATGCCTTTCTAGTATGATACACCAGATACATATGGCTTTATTTTCAATTCTCTTCTGGTAGGATCGAAGATGCTGTTGGATACCGAAGAATTCCACAAGGGAGCATTGTATTTTGATTATGCTACATCTCCACATAGGCTTGTCACTCGTACATACAGTCCGTACTCTTTTAAAAATATTAAGATCAGAAATGCTAACAAAAATATTCTTACGGACTACGTTCATCAACGATACTCCATTTTCAATTACACGTCTAGCCGTATGTCAATTAGTGATAACAAACGTATTTTATAACCCTACATTTCTGTTTCCCTTTCAGATTTTTACATCAGTTGTTATTTTCGGATTATTCCACGGATTGACATTCTTACCTGTGATTTTAAGTTTAGTGGGCCCACGGCCTTATGACACTGATGTAACGTCTGACATCGTGACGTCATCGAGTACCAAACATACGAACGGCGGTACGAATCACGTGATGTTGACAGAGTTGGAGGCGAAAAGGCCTCTAAACGGTGAATTGTGCAATAATCACGTGGATCATTCCGTATTGGAGGGTTTGGACCGGCCCATTTACAATCCTAGGGTAGGTGACAGCTTATTGGAGAGGTGCTAGTCGACGTACTATGGATTATACTGAGCACAGAATGTATCGCCAAGTGCAATACATAGAGCACGATTACCCATTCCCACATTTGGGAATTTACAACTGCTCCAACTACAAAGCAACCGCAGGCGCCAAAATATATTAGGTAGAAACCATCGAGACAAAACGGTTAATTGCTCTGTTCTTTACAATGCACTGATATTGTATCTATGGTTTCTAAATCAATGTGTAGTAACGCAGACTTAGTGAGGTATTATGGGCGATTGCATTCCAAAATTGGCTGAATCCCAACGAAATATCATGGAGACAGCTATTGATTCTAATGAAATTGTTGATGGCTTAGTACATTTATCCACAAAAGCTGTACTCGTCCTTTTTATATGTTGTCTAAGGTACTTATGAATATGAACAGAGAAAAGATGTTTGGAATCGTGAATTGGAAATGTTATTGAGCAAGCCGTAGGAATATTATCCGGTGGGCCGAAGGCGAAGCAAATTATAATCCGAAGCCTAGCCTGATGACATTTCATATTCAGAGACATTATTCATCCATCTTATATATTCGTTACCTTTGCGATTTCTAACAAACAAAGCATGGTAATAAAAGGCACAGAAAAACGAAACAAAACGTTAATTCTAATAAAGCTACCGTTAACAAGTAGAGAATTATGTATGTGTGTATATATATATACTCGTATATGACGGCATAGGTCATGACATTCTTTTGACGTCATATACAGCACATAATTGTCGGTTTCAAAATGGTACTGATAGCAAAAGGATGAGCTGAACACATGATCCTTTCTCGCAGTGTTTTGTTTGACCAGTTTTTGTTATTTTAGAATAATAAAAGAATAATTTGTTTTCCACTCATGAAGCCAGAGTTTTGTCACACTAATGTGTTTCAAAACGGAAATGCCTGTCAATACAAGGGCAAAGTCCCAGTTCGTGATGTTGGTTTCTATTGAGAAAGAAAATAACGTTAGTACATGTTAAAACAACACACCTATTTTGCTATGATTGTCTCGGGCTAATGCTTTCAAAACGGACCAAATCTAATAATATCATTCTCTTAAATTGTTTAAGTTCAATTTTTGTGTCTGTCCTTTTCTTCGTGTTAGGATGAACTAAGTTTTGTCGAACTATTTTTGTTTTCTTTTATCTGTGTTTTCTTTCTTTGTTTTATGGACCCTTGTTCAGGTGCAAAAAATCACCATCGCAAATAAAATCATTATTTTGTTAAAAATTGTCTTTCTGGTAAACTACGAACGAATGTACTAACATGTTTAAGCGAGGAAGAGTCTTGCTTTCCCTGGATCATAAGTTATGTTTGATGGTTCAAAGTGTAACAGTCTATAAGCTATATGTCACTATGTGTCAAGGAACTGAGTAAAACAAAATACTTTCAAATGGAAAATAGCTCAAATGCAACAGTCATTCACCTCAAACGTATTAAAAGGTAACATCCTATCTTCGATGAGCAAACTCGATATGAATGAACTTTGATGTAACTCAAATAGAAAGTGATATCATTCAATGACTTATCAAATAACATTATACAAATATTATTTTGTTCTGTTTTTAAAAAAGATATAGTAAAACGTATTAGTTGAAATTGCCAGATATATTCTATTATCCTAATTTTATTATGTTATATATGATTATTCTTGCATGAGTATTGAAAAGCAAACGTAATTATACGGAAGCATGTGGTTCGAGATAATTCATCAGTGAATCGCTGCTTCTTTTGTGTAAATCCGTATAAAGATATGTCTTACAAGGGTAGGAAGCAAATTTTCACCCAAGCACATCAACTCACTGGCTTTAAATGCAAATATCTCTGTTTCAAAGAAATATGTTAGATTTTACCGTTGTTAACACGAAATGAGTTATCTCCTTCATAATGCGTATATGCGGTACCGTGGTTGTGTTGTGTATGGCCGACATAGTGTCGGCATAGGCATACAACAGGAGGTGGTAAATACGTTTATTTTTTAAACATCTGTTGCATTTCCTTCAATTTTACAGTAGAAGAATGCGACCTTTTATTTTGACAGCGGTGTGGTATTTTAAAATTGGGGGCTTCTTAGGAAAATCATTTATTTTCTGTTGATTTTGATCTTGATAGTACATTATGAATCTAGTTTGCTTTTGTGTTTTTAGTTGTCCCTTTTCTGAAGAGACGCCTTTTTTTTTATCATAATTGGCCGTTAAAACTAAGGATGTGTAATTTAGATATGTTCCCGGCATACTCACATGTATGGATATAGGCTACAGAGTTCTTTTACAGACGTTTTTGTTAAACCATATGTGTCGATACACATGTATTACGAAGCAATCAATCACAACTTCGTTTAATGATGAAATATTTTACACATCTTCGCTGTAAACTAAATAAGTAGAAAGACAAAAGTCAAGCAAACGTTCAACATGCTTACAGTATACTCACACTTACTGTGCGAGATTCAGCTAGGCATGAGTGTAGCTGTAAAAGGAATAGTTCTGAACCAAAGCAAATCATAACTTGATAATCACGTTGATGATTTGTATCATGCAATTAACATATACATAATACATACTGCATTACATCAAATAAAATATTGCAGCAACAGCGGTGTCAATATGCTTACGAAAAGAAAAAAAGAGTAACAACGCCACCCCAATACATATATTAATGTATTACTGTCGCCAGCGCCTGTTAATCTTTAGTCATACTTTTAAATCATTTTTGGCATTAAGTTTGATTTCTTTTAAAACTGTTCGGAAGATTTGTAAATCTATTTTGTAAATATAATTTATTGTTGTGCTTAAAGCTATTTTGTAGTTATTTCTGTTCATGCACGGTATTATTTATTCATCAGTCTTTCATCAATGCACATTTTTGTTGTATTATCATTTGAAATAAAATGTAAAACTGTTTTATTTAGATTTCGTTTTATATTTTGATGCTATCTACGACTGAGCCTGCTAAACAATTGATACTTTTTCGTTTGTTTAATCAATCATCCCTGAATTCTTAGAGAGTCAAACGCTATCGCTTCCACGTTTATAAAGTTTACAATCTACTGCCCATTAAGTTGTATTCATCTTGGAAATTAATTTTATTTTGTTATCCGTCTGAACAGAGCCTTCTATTTATGATGTAGATAGAGAATATAAAAAGTGTTTCAGATGACAAATAACGTTAATCTCTACCAAGAAGTGCCTTTCAGAATATGCCTCCGTACATGCAACAACACATACTGTTTTGTTGCTGAAATAACCGTCTATCCACCAATAAAATCAACGCAAACGGCAGAATGTTGTATAACTTTGCACACAGTGTAGATGTATTGATGTATCCGCCTCCAAATATTTCGCCCATGTTGAAAACAAAACAAATGTTCAAAGTATGTTTTAATTTTGATTAAACGAGTGATCATCACGAAAACAAAAGGGACATAGGACAAACTTACATCGTATTTTAATATGCATTAGTTTTAAAGATATAACACCTTTCCACAAGAATCGAAAATACGACAATTGTTATGACATGGCGACTCTCTTTTTGTGTATAATTATCGACTTGTATAGTTAACATATGACCGAACCAGCGAAGCCTGCGTAATTGCAACAATGTAAACATAGTTGCTAGACCAGCTTTTGAAAGAGTTTTGATGTTTTGAACATTTTTCTGTCACTTGATCCCAAGCCAAGAATTCTGGACAGACATAAAGGATGAAATACATGTAGCCTTTATTCCTTGAATTCATAAGTAGTCTTTGGTTCGAATCTGTAAAGCAGTGTGCTGAGGATACAGGCCTTGTAGACACTTTGGCGGTAGTGGTGATGAACTTGTTTCCCCAGACTATCTTCTTGCGCTTGGAATGAGCTGCTAAAGCACTGCCCGTGCGTTTGTTATGCTCTTTGACAAATGTCATGGCGCCAAGAAACTGGAACTGATCATCAATTTCCAGTTATTTGCCAGTGGGATATATCGATGGATGATCAATAGTTGTCTGGCCTATAACCTACATTTTCTTATGGCTAATTGGGAGACAGAAGTGGTCACATAAGCCAGAGAACCTATCCATGTGTCTCTGTTGGGCAGGGTTGGTTTTGAGAAACTATTGCGATGTCTCCTGAAAAATACTTTTACCTGATGAGCACTTTTCCAATCTTTGACTTCACCCGAAGTCTTGAAAGGTTAAACACATGCTCTCAGACACTGTGTGTAGATATATGCCATATTCTGATGAACGAAACAAATTTTTCAGTAGGGGGTGGGGGAGAGGGGGGTCAATCCACTTTTACCTCCAAATTCTGCTGTTTGTATCCGTTAAACTGGGCCATCATGAAAGGACACATTTGGTAGACTCTCAATTTATGGTAACACATTGAACAGACTGCCACTAAAACAAAGGCTTTATTCAGATAGATGGAGGCGATGTAGAATAATTGATCGTGTTCCCTACATTTTTCTTGTAGTTGGCGAAAAACGTATATCATGTCATCGGTCACACTGTGACTCAGGGTAGATCCTGTTTCCAATAAATCTGAAGTCTAAACGATGATCTGTGCGAAGAGCTTGCCTGCGGTATTAAGTTGTAAGATACCACGATAATTTCTGCAGTCGCTACGTTCGAGTTTTTCCTTGTACAGGTTGAATATTTTACCGTCTCTCATATCTTGGGGAACAGCATCTTCATTTCTTCATTTGATAAAAAAGCTTTTGAATGGGCTCAAGCAGTGCTGACATTTCACTATTTAAGACTTCTGCTGGTATTCCATTCTTGCCCGGTGGTTTCCATGAAGGTAACCTATCGATTACCTTTGACATTTCTTCTATGGTTAGTTTATTGTCAGCTATCACAGGAAGTTGTTCGATAGACGCAAGGGCTGTTTGATGGAATTTGATCTTCTTGGAATAGAGTTCGGATTAATTATCAACCTATCTGTTCAGTCTTGTTGGTGATGAGTATGATGGCGTATGAATCGAGAGGAGCTGTCTTCTGCATGACAGGACAAACTGCCTTTTTGATCCAATCATACATGCCTGTGCTGTTGCCTGTGTTTGCTGCTTGCTGAACTGTTTGACCAACGCTTGTCCAATAGTTGTTTGCACGTATCCTGACAGATATCTGAATGCTTCTTGTTGATCTCAGGGAGGTTAGGGTTTCTTCTGAAGAATTGCCCTTGTGTGCCAGGTGAGCTCTATGATTGCCGTCCATAAGGGGGTGAGTTGCTCGGAGATTGTATAGAATCAGTCGTTGTGCTTATCCCTTGTACTTTAACCTAATACAATTAAAGCTCTACTGTGGGTTACGCTCTTTAGGTTTCATACCGATCAGTTAAAGGTAGTTTGAAGCTCAGATTTTGTAGAGAAGTGGGAGACGGTTTTATCTATGAGACTAGACATCTATGCCTTACTGTTGTTGATTCGTGGGTTAACCATTTGCTAAGAATGCTGGAGCTTTTTTCGCTAAGCTTCTATAAGGTCTAGCTTGTGCCAGTGGTAAGACGTTGGATATGTCCAGGATACTCTGTGATGAGGATAGGTGTTAAAGTAAGTATTGGTGATGCAGAGATCATAGTAGGAACAAAGTTTCAGAAGCCGTTGTTAATATTCGTTGCATTTACATGTTCCGAAGGTGCCTAGACCATTGGGCAAAGCATAATTGTCACTCCTTACAAGGGCGTTTCAATATGCCGAATACTATCAACTCCTTCGTGTCTGGAAATTCTCTGATAAGGTCGTCTATCTGGTTACGCATGTTGTCTTCAATAGCCTCAGGAGCAATGATTTATTGTGCGTAAAGACATATAAGGCTGATGAGTCCTTCTGCCGTGTTCAACTTGAGACAGGGCAGACGCTTTGTGACCAAGTTGAAGCTTAATGAGCAGTGGGTTCTTTACGGCAAAGCCTACACCACTTTCTCTCACTAACAAGATCTCTAGGCATGCCTCACCAAAAGAAAGTTAAATTATCTTCCTTTAACTAGCCCTGTTCTGTCCGCCGAGTCTATTGTAGAGCCACAATGTAGTCGTTTTAGAATGTTGATGATGGTTGTTTTCTTTAGATACGAGATGGCTTGGTAGTCAAATGACAAGACAGTTGTCATGGTTCTTACATTCAAGCATCCATGTCCGAGTGTTGGCGTCTTTGACCTCTTTGATTTATTGTTTGGTGTGATGTTTACTGTCCACTTACCGGTATTATTCTAAGCCCCATACACACAATGAATCAAGTGACCCGTAGTGGTACAACACCTTTCTGGATTAGGGCGTCTCAGTGTTAGTCAGGCGGTAGCCGTTTTCTGAAGGTGAAAAACCTCTCCCACCATCGGGATTGTCCCTGGTATCTTGCCGTACGCTAATTAGACCTAGACATCTAACCGGTGACTGACACTACCCGTGTTGGTTCTACACATTCGCCTGGGCGAAATATGCAGAAACTGGGTTGGCCATGCGTCAGAATCCCCCTAAGGGTTTCACTTGTATAATCCAGAGGAATGGCTTAATACGCCTGGGACCAGACGGACTGCAGCAGCTGCCAGAAGAATGTAATTACATCGCTAATCCAGCTGTGGGGCTGCACTCTATATGTTTTGTTAGGACTGTCTTCCATAGTATACTCTTATCTAATGGTAAACCCTGAGACAAAGGTAACGTTTTAATTCATAGTTGGAGAGGTGTTCCCAATTTTCCTGCCCTCTACCATCTATAGAAACAGAACTTCACGCTTTAGTCGCCTTTTGCGACAAGCATGAGGGAACTGAGGTCATATGCTAAAGCGAGAACCACACGGTTTGCATTGAATGTGTATTTAAGGGTTTATGGGTCAATATTAAATTACGAACTGGATGGCAGGGAAATGCATGTACACAAGTCGGACATAGTGAATCAATGTTTTTTATTCTCTTCCAAGAGTGTAATAGCAGGAACGACCAGTAACTTATGGTTTTTCGTTCAACGATATGATCCGGAACGGGTATTGAACATATGACCTCCCACAAAAGACTGCTATAAGTAGAGAAAATATTCTATTAAGTTCTGGCGCTCCTTTCCCTTCTCAAATGATTCCATGTTTAAACATAGTATATGTGTACGAGTTCACTACTTTGTTTGGCATAAAGGTGACCGCCTTGATACGAGACCTTAATGTTTTCAACCCATCTTCTTAGAGCAATGTCGACCTAAGATATAGTAAATTATTCCAATTCAATACCAAAATATAAAACGCCCTTTTAACATTCATGCACCATTAGCACTTTACATAAAATTATATCAATTTTATACAATTTGTATAAGTACTTTAAGTATCCGGTGAATTTCTTCTCTCCTTCTCCTGGTTATTAATCTTTGTTTTACGTTTTTAGTTATTTTGGTATGTCTTTAAATTATATTTTCAATCATTCTTACAGCAATTGAATGGGTCCCGATAGCTTTTGGTACATTATGTTGAAATATAGACACTATGTGGCGTCAGCAGGTAGAAACATTACACATGGATCAAATCACAAATGACAGAAATATACGCATTATCATATGAGCAAATCGGGTCCGATATATGGTCATATGAAGTCGGGTGAAAGACATCCCCCTAAAAATTTTGTTTGCCCGATACATGTAAACGAAACAGTTCAAAACATTACATCATCATTATTTTGCTTTAGGAAAACTATGTCATATCGACCATACTAGCCAGCTCATATTTATCTTTAATAAAATTAAATGAAACCAAATGCCGAATATGCATCAGAATTATTCACTTGCCCATAAAAAAGATATATCGATTGTTCAAACATAAAACAACAATTAAGATAATCGAAATTAAATATGAGAACATCAAAACTCGATATCAATGGCTGATGACGTATTATGGTGCATTATGACGAAGCGACAAGGTCACATGACTTCATTCCTATATTCATTAACAGAGTTCAAAATGAACAAGGGAAAACGGAGCGATATAACTTATAAAAAAACATGGAAAGGTACATACGATACATTGGAGAAGTCTTCATTTCGACGCTGCCACCCATGCAACGAGCCGTGCAAATAAACCCTTAAAATACACTTCTAAATCCGATCGGTGAAAAACGCTGCCATCCACTGAGTAGTTGCGTTGTCTATTTATATGCTCTAATGTTCTCAATAACAATTCAACATTTTACTCTGCCAACTCATCCGAAAGTTCTTCTACGAAACAGAACAAACGTTAAAGAGTCCTAACAGTCAATGGACGGATAGTGATTTAGTCCTTTTGCAATAACCTGTTACATATTCCTGTCCCACTAAATCTACTCATTTATATAATTCTCATTGTATAGTAAATTGCTTTGTTTAAACAAAGCTGGCAAAATGTATGTCGTTTGATTTTGCAAATGCCGAGAATGGAGTAGAATAGACTCATTTCAGTTCGTAATCGATTCATCAGTCATTCATGCATTAACCCTTTCCCAAACGCGAAATTTTCGACTGTTTCCAAATTGACAGAGTATACAGGCGACATTTCAAGATGTGACCACATTGGAAAAAATAATCTTCTGATAGGGTAGAAAACATTGTGGGAAAATGAGAAATTGCTCCTAACGAGCAACATCTCCTTTTCCTGCCATGTTTTCCAGGGTCGTCTGCAACAAACTGGTTAAATGTCGTTACTGTTTGGTAATGGGTTAAGCCATGATTGGACAACACTATTACTTTACTCACTTTACTTATTCTAAGAAATGAGTGTTGTAAAAATCTTGTTTTTATTGTTGATAAGGTAAATGAATATTATAAAAGGAATATGACAACGCAGAACATATCCTGGTTGTATTTGCTTATCGTCGCTTGGAAAAAAAGTACATACATCACTTTACAAGGAATTCCGTGCAGTTACGTTACACTCTGTTTACTCCGATATTATAACTCATGAGGATTTGTCAAAGAAGAATTCAGTTAAAGGTAGATCTAGTCTTAGTCAGATATATGACATACCACCATTATCGCTGAATCCTATTTATCAAATGCTCACTATAATATCGGAGTAAACAAAGTGTAAATGCACGGATTTTCTTGCACAGCTATAGATCGATATTTGGTCACGCTAGAATCACCCATTCTCATGCAAATCGAAGCACATACAAACATATTATAAGATCATTCATCATCATATTCGTATTCATTCTCTTTTTATCGTTTCAGTATTCGGGGTCTTACTACGAACAGATGTCTAACGGGTCTTTAGTTCAAATTCCAATACTCAATAATCCATCGCCACTTCATCTCATCGATGGTCGAGAGTCCTAGCGGAGTGTTCATTGAAAATGTGGACATTTACAACCACCATGCTGGAATCCCGGAATGGACTATGATTAAATGAAATCACGTTGTGGTTTGGTTTTTAACATTGGCGATAAATATTGGTTAGTGTGATGCCGAGGAATTGAAGTGCAAACACAATCAATGGTATGATATCAACGAGTCAAAGACGTTGGCATATCACTTGTTTGCCTGAAAAAAAGGTATAACACAAATAAACATGTTATGATCTTATCATTTACGATCGGCGTTGGGGTGCGTGTATGAATATGCCATGGGAACACACAGCATGTATATTTTAAGACAACATGTTTCCAGAGGCATTTGGAATTCATTTGACTGACTTTATTAAATGCCCACAAATGTTAATAGAATGTGATTGTGTATGTCACATTGCGAAAAAGAAATCAGGAGACGGTCCACATTGGGGTAACCAATAAACAAACGACATAAATTCGCCTTTTCCAAAACAAGTTGCACTTTTTTTTCTATTGCACTATTTATGCACAAATAATGCAAAGAAAATCTATATGACTATCAAATCGGGTTTTAAGATGGATATGTATTTATAGATAATCAATTCTAAACATTAAATTTTACACCTGTTCATGTTATTAAACTGTCTGCTTACTAGATTTTGTTCTTTTCAAAACTAGCCTTTCAACCAAATATTATGACAGTAGATATACAAGACAATAGGCAATAGGTAATCAAAGACCGGTTACCATTATTGCTAAGAATTAAATAAAGCCGCCTGAAACAGAATGGACAAATAATGTCACAACTATTTATTTTTGTCATAATAATTTATCAAATCATACAGTGGTCGAAAGCTTCAGTAAATGTCGGACGTGAGTGATTGCATTCTAAGTAAGCAAAGGTCTGAATATCTTCCGGGCACCTTTGTTAATTCTAAAAGAAAAGAACTCCATAATCTCATATGTGATCTCCAAATAACGATACACATACGCAAACATGATTAGAGTAAACGAATTTGAACCCGTTTCATAAACGGTCATAAGTGATTTTTTCTCTCTTAAGTTTGAATTCCTCTCTTAGGCGCGTTTTATAAATTTTCGCTCTAAGAAACTATTTGTTATTCAAAACTTTGCATTTATTAGTAAGCATTATAAAACGGCATAACAAGGAAGGAAAAACATGCAAAAACGGATGCATGATAAATTTCAAACACCGACCTGGCTGAACATGAAATGCGTGATACCGGGTATACCGTGACTTATACATTCTTTCTTCGGACCCTCGTTTCGCACATTTGCAATTTCTTTAGGAATGAATGAGTATATATTGTCGCACCTCTCACTATCTAAAATCGTTATGGACATGTGCGAATGCAACAATCCTTTTTGTGTCAATCTAATTCGTTTACGATATAATCTCGATCTGGATGAAATAGTACCTTTCAAATCTTATAGAATGGCCGCCATTTGTTTACATCATTGGACTTAGGAGTGCCCGGGATCTCTCTGGGACGTTAATAGTGTATTTTGCTTTGAACGACTAAGAGCGAACATTGAAAAATCTGATTTAAGAGAGAAATTGCACTTTCAATCGTTAATCAAACTTGTCCCTGATCTATTCACATGGAGAATTCAGTTTATGAACAATATATTTCACAAGATGTAGCCTAGTTGACTCTGTTAAATATGAATTTGAAAATTATATTTCACATATAAGTAAACTAGACCCTATTATTATAATTATCGTGGTTGTTAAGCATCTAGACGGTGAACACCCTTTGCCTTTTCTGTCGGAAGATCAAATCTCACATACACAAAACTGTACTGAAGGCTAACGAAAAATTTAGAACTTATTCGTGTCATTATGCCGACACGTTATAACACTGAATACGTATAACTTTCCAGAGTAAAAACTATATGTGATAACTACAAGATGTCATGCTCTTTATCTATCTTTTATGGTTGTTTTGAACTTGAACAAATTGAAGACTATCTATCAAACGTGGAAATTGTTTAGCGTCATGACATATATATTGTCCCTAATAAACTTGTTCACCAAGAATGGGTTATACTAATCTACGAACACTAGACTTGATTATTACACCTAATGCTCTGTCCTCTAATTTGAAAATGTCTCATTAAACGCATACCGAAGTGTATGTAAATATTAACAGCAATGATATACCGGTGAAATTTGATTTCAAACGCAAACAGTTTGTAGAAATGTTTTTATATCAAATGCAGGTGTGTGTCAAACTAAAGAAGGTAAAATATATATCAGGGTTGATTTGTTAACAAGTCCTTAAACGTCTCAATCATGTCACACTACACCTATAAATAAAACAGTAAATTCTACTGAACGACTGAATAAGTGGGGCTCTTATTTGACAAGCACTTATTTAGCTGTTTTGTTTTATACCCCATATTACAAGACGGACATAAAATCAAAGTGCTCAAAACACATAAATTGTTTGACTTACAAAAAAATGGGAATTAATGAGGCTTTCACAGATACCAGTTACAAAACGTTTAGAAAGTGTTTCTAAAATAATAAAGGCATTTGATGTATCAATTTTCCGGGAAACCAATACTCATGAAAGTTTAAATGTCATCATCTAGATATAAGCCAACGTTCTGTACCCCAACTTTCACGGTGGTTAATCAAAACGGCTTTCGGATGTTGTATTGCTTCTATACATACAGGCACCGGCTTCTATACCAATAAAACGTGTTGACATGTGATGACGAGTGTTTTTATTTCTTTAATATCTTAGCAGATACGACAGCGTTTCATGTTTTAATTCTCTGACGGAACATGTTATATATTTGTTAATTGATATAAACAGACAATTGCGTTCGAGATGTTCTAGTATTCAAAAACAAACCACGCATGTAAGGCAGAAATAAGTGAGAACTTTTAAAGTTGACTTAAAAGATAATATTTAAATCATATCTAAATGTGTCAAACTCTTATTGACATTGTTTTGGCAATTGTAACGCACATTAACTGATGCTTCTCAATAATTCCGGTTTTTAAATATTGTTAAGCCCTGCACATGGTAATAAAAGAGATCCTTTAATGCAACGGATAATAAACGTACACGGCACCGGCTAATTAACGATGTTAATTGTTATTTGTTAAACGGACAATTTTATCTAACCAGTTTTTGATTATTAATTAAGTTGTAAAACATGATTTTTTCATTAGAACTGTTTCGACATGATTTATTCAAATTAAGATATTGATTTTTTAAATTTGTGTGTGAAATATGCATCAAGATGTGGCTTTTTCTATATCTAGTTATTTCACTTGCAATAAGGTAATTCGGTTAACTCATGCAAGTAGAAGGTTAAGATTTTACAAGACTCTATGATTTGCATTCGCCTTATCATTACAAATAGTTTCATCAAGACATATTAGACACATAGTCGAGGCTATTGTATGTTATTGTTTTGCTTTCTTGGAAGAGAATCAAGTCGAAAGTGATGAGGGACCATTATTTAACGTCTGCGACATTAATACCTCGACCACAGAGGGCACTCACAGTTATCTTGTCCGTAACTATATGTTCTGCATTTTCTTGTGTGTAATGAAAAAATTACTATAACAGCATGAATGCTTTTGAAAAACAATGCATACGACATTAAATAATTTTCCATGGAAATAGTTCGTTCAGGATGTATCACTAAGCCTTTCGTGTCAATAGATTTAAATAATTTTCTGGTATGATCAACATACACTTGGACGAGACAAAAGTGGTCATGACAAACTCGAACAAAACGATGTTGGGCAAGACACTGGCAGTAAGAATAAACTCGGGCGAGACACTATTGAACACTTCAGTCGAAGGACCGCTTTAAAACTTTCAGTACTTGAATGGACAGAAATTGTCGTGGGGGATGAACATTGATAGGTAGCATCTATTTATCTCTCCTTTGGTTGTTATAACCAAAGAAAGACCGTCATAAGTCTCGTTTTAACCTATAAAACAAAAGAATGAGGGTTCATATAGAAGCCAGTGCTATCTGTTTGTAAATTAGTCGGTGCCAAAAAGTAATATAATGTAGACTATTCGTATATAATCCGTAGCCACCCCCATTGAAGATTTTTATATATTTCTTTATTTTTCTGATGAACCAAAGCAGGGACCGTTTTCTTTTTCGTTTCAACCTATAAAACAGAATAAAATGAGAATGAGGGTTCATATAGAAACCGGTGTCATATGTTCGTTCATATGCCGGTGCCAAAAATTACAGCTTTATAGGCTATTCGTATATTATCCGTAGGCACCCCCGTTGAGGACTTTTATATAATTCTTTTATTTGCAGACATTAAATATGACAATAAAACCTGGCATACATTTCGGAAAAGAACATGATCTATTGTTTTCTTTAGTGTGTTTTAAATGGACTGTTATATGACAAGACAAAATACAAACGTTATACGAAAAAGTTCATGTTGTTCCGCGAAACACATCGTTTTAGAAAAGTATGTCTCTTTTTCTTTATATTCTTCTTTTCCAGGTCCATCTTTATGTCTTTGTTTGTTTACAAACGTATAGAAACCGGTGCTTGTACGTTTAGAAGCAATGCAACGCCAGATTATACGCATAGAAGCAATTTTGATTAACCACCCTGACCTATTACCAACTGCGACCCCGTCTATAAAGTTGATTAAACAATAACATACATTAATTGATAAGCTGGAAGTTGCATCGTAAGATTCAAAATAAGGGTTTATTTGGGGCCTCAGTTGCTTTTACACTGGCCTTGCTACTTAAAACGTTTGTAGAAACAGGTGAGTGTTATAGTTTTACAACCTCATTGATTTCGAGATAAACAAACATTTTTATTCAATTGAAATATGTTTAAGTATACTTCCTACAAGTGTAGAGGTAACTTAAAAATATGACACCAAACACCTGTAGCGTGCCAAAATGTATAAATAGGCAGACCCTGAAACTGTGCTAGTCAAAGTAAGACACATCCCCTAAGGTAAAGTATGTTTTTGCTAAAGTTGAGCTTTCTTGCTCTTATTGCTTGTACAAGAACATTGCCAACTGAAGATGTGCTAGAGTCGAAGTTTTCATATGAATACCACGTAATTGAGAAGCTTGTTGAATTGGAAAATGGCTTGGAGCAAATGAGGACATCAAACGAACGAAGAGACGAGTCTATCATGCAGTTAAAACAAGGTAAATAGTTCATTTTTTCTTCACATAAGCCACCAGTATGTTTTTGGGTCTTATTCCAAAACACGTTTAATGTAAATCGTGATTTTATACATGTCCATGTTACCAGGTGAGCCGCGTTATGTTTAAGACTCAACATGCCTCTAGATTTAAATCCTAACCGTTTTCATATTTTAGCATTATGAAGATGTGTACGTTGTGATTATCAGCTTTTATCTTGTCACTTGCGCCATTTTGGGACCAATAACAAGGTGCCGTATAACATTTGTGATATTCGGCACTAACAATATAACACTTCACGCGACAAATCATGACGTCATAAGAACGACATGACGTCATGTTTACATCATTCTCTACTTTTCTTTTCTTTTTCTCTTGTTTTATTTACATCTTGTTTGCTTGAAAGAATACATTAAGGTTATAGGATAAATAGAAAAGAAAGTTGGTGTCTTTGAATGGGAAAAGCTATCAGGCTCGGCTTCGGATTATTATTCGGTTCGCCTTCGGCTCATCGAATGATATTCTGAAGCCTTGCCCGATAACATTTCCGATTCACGACACCAACCATCTATTCTCTATATATCGTTTTGCAAAATTACATATTACTAGACAACGTGAATTCATGCGTGATTTCATTACGTTTGAAAGTTCTTATTCCATAGATCGAGAAAATATGACCACAAACGTCGAATATTATTACGATTGCTTTTTGACACAACAAAATAGTAACGATATAAATTATATCAGTGATGTGCTTTTTAAATGGCTTACCCTTTTTTCTAGTTTTACATGGCTCATCAACGGCAATAGTCATAGTGAAAGCAAAAGTCGATATGTGACATACATTGGAATAGAACAAATAAATAAATAAAACTCAATGTGGGAAAAGACACAAAATTGAACAACCAATGCATACGAAATACATACATAATTAGTACTACCGAATCTCACTGCCCGACTTACATTGTGCTACTTGGTGAGCAAACTCTAGATTCAATAAATAAATTTTGTTTATATGCGACTCGTGCACTTAGTGGTAACCATTACTTTAAAAGCTCGAAATGATACGTATCTGAATATTGATCCATTCTGAGAATGCATAAAGTTTCAAGAAAGGATAACTTACACAAACACTGCATACATAACAAATATCACAGACTCAAACAGTTTCAACATGGACTTAATTTTGAAATTTATATCGGGAAAAAGCGATACACTTTATCAAACATATGTAATAGTAAGAACCACCCAGCAAAGTATGCACTGTGACACCTACCTATTGATTCCAGGGACTTAGCTAGACCATTTAGTAGGTGTACGCAAATTATTTTCGGTCATGGTCTCAACGAGTGTCGTCGATGGGAGTTTGCTAGGGGGTTCTGCAAGAGGGGTCTCATGAGTCTCAAGATATCTAATGGCATCCCATTTAACAACACATTTATTTACATGTAGTTGCACTGAAGTTAGAAAATTGAAATCAGACCGGACTGCAGTCGTTCCAAAAAGTTTAATTCATCACTTCAAATGAGATTCACCCATGCCACCCCTTACCCGTTGGAGTTCATTGCATCTTTGGACTCTTTTCCCTTCCTTTTTCCTGGAACGCGCCTGTATTCGCGACGGCATGTCTTTCGATGACAACCATTTCCAAAGATCTAATTATTCACTTTGTAATGTGTTAGACCATTGTAAAATTAAAAGACATTATAATCAAATGGATGAAATAAGGATTAATGACCAGAACAAGGCTTTCCACAATGAAACGTTGAGTTGTTCAGTGCTGCCTTTGATGATTTGTCCCCGGAAATCCCCATTTAAGTTTTAATTCAACTATCACCGAAGGTGTCGTAACGCCTAAGCGAGACAATTTCTCAAGAGAATCAACTATCAGACTTTTTTTTTTATCTCGCGATACAAACTTTGCAAAGCAGAGAATACATCAGTGGATATAATGGAACGAATATGATAAAATATTGTTGAACTTTCCACTCGATTGTTTGTAAATGTTAAGAACGATAACAAATTCAAAACATATCAAATTAAACATAAAAAGTAATTCAAGAAAGTCCTGATTTCTTGATAGATGAAGGATAGCACTGAAATGTGTGACCGACATTATACAGCTCTGAGTCACGTCCACCTCCTGTTCGTGAGGACCTGAATATATGTCGCCAACCATAAACCTAAAATGACCACTGTCTATTAGTCAGAAATAAAGTTAAGCAATGCGAGTTCATATGACAAAGTCATAAAGGTTATTCAATATGCATCACTTGCTATTCAAACCCTTCAAATCAAAGAATGCTGGCAGTCAAAGGCATACATTTCAAACACACATGGCGGCGATTGTACTCCTATGTATATGTTATCCAGCTTGAAAAGGATAAGTGTTTGTTTTAAGATGTCAGATGTTACCAAGTCCTTCAATAATCATTTGCTCCATGGATTTAGAAATACATGTATAACAGGTTTGTAGGGTAGTGGTCTGGATTTTTTTGTATTCTACCAGGTTTGGTTATATGAATAACGGTGACCTTTAGGTCACTGTTTTATGCTAAACTCGTTTGAAAGGCAGTTGAAACGTCTCCTACATTCATGTAGAAAGGATTTTATTCAGTATTGATAATTATAACCATGTAAGGAAGCATTTACTTTCAAAGCAAAACCAAGAACAATTTTAAAAAGTAGAAAAATCTGTGACAATTTAAATCTGATTCAGCCTGTAGCAGATAATAATTACATTTATGTATGTATTAGATTTATTGTTTTAAATGTACGAATCATAAAAAAGAAATTATTTCAAAATCATATATTTTGTGTTTGTGGTGTCAGAATCCCTTGGAGTATTGTGGCAATCAATCTTTCCCATTGAATAAAATGTTTTGGATATTTGGTTAATAAGACCATTATTTATAAAAGTGTCAGTTATTCGCCTCTTCGGAAATTTGTAAGCAATATTTATTGATGTTTTGTAAATCTGAAGGATGTCAAAGAAAATAGGAAACAGATACCTGGCGGATCAGTCTATGTACGTTGGGGAAGGTCCGTCTGTCCAGAAAACGGCACTGAACTCGTGTACAAGGGAATTGCTGGAGGATCAAGTCACTCACATAGCGGGGGTGCTGCCAACAACTTATGCCTACCTGAAGATCCAACTTGGGCAGATTACAGTGATGCAGCGTCTAGCGGTGGTGCGTTCCTTTACGGAGTAGAATATCAATTCGCACAAAGAGGCATGGCTGGGTCATTACCGAGTATGTATGACCATGACGTGCCTTGTGCCGTGTGCAGATTCAGACGTCCGACAATGGTGATGATTCCAGCCCGCGTTGATTGCTATGATTCCTGGGCGTTTGAGTACGGTGGATATCTCGTAGCGGGACATTACGCTCACCCTGGGGCCTCTGAGTTTGTTTGTCTTGACAAAAACCCAGAGAAAGATGACGGTGGTCGAGCGAATCACGACGGCAAATTGTTCTACCTTACAGAGGGTATATGTGGATCTCTGAAATGCCCGCCGTATGCAAATGGGCGGGAACTAGCATGTGTTGTCTGCACAAAATGAATAATGAATCAACAAAATCAGACTTGATTGACATATTTTCATTTTTCGTTTTTACATTTCTCCTCTAAGATAATAGCAATATCGCTAACTATGTGACCTAACAGTTTATTACCTTGTTTAATGTATGTTACAATTTCTTTTTAATAGTTCGTTTAGGAACGTAGATTTGACCGATTAATGGCTATTTAGCATTGTTTCAAAGCAACGTAGATTGTTGCGTTTATGTATGTACATGTATTAATTTTTTTTAAAAACACAAGAAAACACACCCTGGCCTAAAACCTCTTTAACGAAATTTGCCGAAATGACTTTATCATAATTACCATATTCAATAATAGCAACATCGGATTTGGCAATTTTATGAATTAAAGATCTTTTTGAACTAACTTTTTCAAAAAGTCGATCATTGTAAGGGTCTCTCTTACAAAAGGGTTATTTAATTGTTATAATGATACATGGATGGATAGTCTATAAAACCAACTGTGGTTCTTTAACTCATTACTTCTTCTACAGTCTGTTAGATACAGTATGAATAATAAAATCTGGGAATAAATGTATTGTCGCTTTATTTTATTAGCCCGACTCTGCACGGGTAAAATCATGTTACTTTTGTTATCATGATTAAAAGGACCTTACATGTTGCTATAATAAAGCGCATTGAGTAAGACCGGCCAGCTTATAGACTCGCAACCTTTCAACAACATGTGTTCATAAACAGATTCACTGACTTGTGATATAAGTCAGTAGGCTGAATAGCTTATACTTACCACATTTGAGAATGTCATCGTGTTATATTGGAGACACCCTTGATACCTTTATGTGTTATTTATGTTATTTATACACACACATCGAAAATTAAGTATCTTTATTTAACAAGAATGTCGGACTGATCGCGTATCTATATGCTATACAAATTCTTTGAAACTGTACTTGAAATTAAACTAAAAAAATGCAAAACGCACCGTATCACCTTTGTGACCTGTTATATGAGTTTGCAATCAGATGACTTGTGTCTGCGAACTATTGGGTAATGGCTGATCATGTTTAAAGTATTCACAGGAAAAAGAATCCCACAACGCTTACTACCGGCCTATGGACTTTCCAAGAAACCTAAGTAATCCAAAAATGTAGGTCTGGAAAAAGACTATTCTTTCATTACTGGTGGACTGAGCATTGTTCATCGTAATAAAGTAGCCTATCCCGACTTCACTTCAAAGATGTATAAGCATTTAAAAGGACTGTTTCACATATTTAAATCTTAACTCGTTATAAATGAAAAGTCTTCACCGATACATGACGCTTTGGATTTGTAAATTAACATACAACTAGGTCATTGAAGCCTTTCCAATACCGTTCATTATCGTTTAGAAAAGATGTAAACTACAAACTGTTAAAACGTGTTTAAAACTTTTTAGCATGTGGCAGATGTAACATTTATAGATACCAAAGTCACGTTCGATCTATATTGACACATGACGCTAGCTAAGAGTATTCAAATGACTATCCAGACGCAAAGGCTCACTTAAAACTATTTAACGAAAAACACGGGATATCCATAACTTATAAGAAACAAAATGAAATTGGTAGTGTCACTGACTGTACATATCAAATTCTTAACATTTAATACTCCCAGAGCACACATATGTGAGTTGTTCCCTTCCGTAAAAGGTAAGATGCCTTATCCATATTTCAGATGCTTTTTTAAGATTGAGGTCACCCACGAAATATAATCAAAATGTCACTATATGTCAGTACCATTTACTCTTACAGGGAAATGAATTTAGTAAATTCAATGTGTATGCTTACCATCCATTTTGCTCTAAGTCCATTCTTGTCACGATTAGCGCTCGGAATACATCGTGATTAGAATATACGGGATCTTCCAGAGATCATTTTAAGTTTACGTTGATGATGCACGTGATCTATACCCGGAAACCAGCTATATCTACATATGGCATGCATGAATCAAAATTAATGTTTTATTCTGACGTGTCTTTCAGATGTATTTATCAAAAATTAATCGCACTGAAAACAGTACAGTATTAAATGTGCTTTTCCTTCGATTGGCTATAGATCGGATGGCTCCAACAAAAATACTATCGGATGGTCATTTCACTATTCTTATGAGTTATTTTGCGGGGTTAATGTATAGTAAGAGTTCCATCTTTGAAATTTCCGTAGCGGGTAAGTTGAAATGATTTTAATTTTTTAGATTATGTTGAAATTGAAAAGTGAGACATCTCATTCTAAAATGATGTCGTTTTGACTGTCATTGTACCAGTCTAATGGCAATATTTGAACCAAATGAGCTACACACAAAATATATATTTTTTTAAATGTTTAGAATACGCCTGCACAGATATCGTAATGTATTGAAACATATATATCATATTGTTTCATTTTTTCATCTGTGAACAAGCATGTTTTAAGACAAGTTAGAAAGTACGCCACCTTTCTGGATGACGTTGTTCTATGTGACTCGATGTTTTATCATCTTTTCAAGTTTCTTTTCAACCAAATGTTCGGTACCATACCTTGGCATCTTCGATTAACATGACCTAGTTGGTAAAACGACTGGCTAAAAGCCCAGGATCGGGTTCGAACGCAACTTGTCCCACAGTTATCGTAAGAACAAGAGTCTAACCTGGTCTAGTACTAGTTAGTTCAATGAAAGCCACGATTTTACTGAAACTGGTGACACGGTGGCCCTTAGGACAAACAATTATTGACTTTGTGCTCCAATCCCTAAGGGAAAAAGGACACTCCTATCACTAACAGAAAAGGGACACACCTATCACTGACGGAAAAGGGACACACCGACTCAATGAATCTGAATAAAAGCCAGCACTTCTGATTTTACTATAAGGATTTCTTGATATTAAAGAATGTTAATTGCCTTTGAAAATATACGGTAAGGGTTTATCAAAGCAGCTAATGGTATTCAAGCCAAGTCTTTTAATTCGATATAATAATGATGTCATTTTTCAAAAAATGAAAAAATGATATAACACATCTAATAAAATGGTTGATACATATAAATTCCCAATGCACATTGCTTAGCTATAGCTTAACCAATTATATGGCAGATCATAAACGCGATCATCTATTTCTATTATTTGGCTTCTTTAAAGAGGATTTTTTTTATAGAAACAAGCTTAGCTAGCTATTTTGCGCGTAAGCTGTATCAGTATGTCTGGATATTGATGTGTTGAATTGGGAAATTGAGCGGCTCAGCAAATTTCTAGTATTTAGTATCCTCCTGTGTATCTAGTACACACGGATACATAGGGTATATAGATTCCAAAACATTTTATCAAATCATCTTAAACAGGCAAAAATGAATGTTGTCTAGTCCTATATGTTTGACACCAAAACTATATGTACAAGATATTCCGAACGGTCCGAACGGTGCTGTAGTCCCGTAATGTTGGAAAAAGAAGCACGTTCCCGGCGATGTCTGAAGCATGCAACGAATGGGAAACGTAAACAGACAGAAAGACAGTTTAATTACATCATTACAAAACTTTGACACGAAATACGACGTCAAATGATTCAACAATGTGCAGAATAATCTCCATAAAAGACCATACAAGTATTATCTCTAGAAATCTCAGGACACTTTTATCATTTAGCTTTGTAAGGCTGGTATTACCAAAAATGTTTGTCAGTCTACTGGAAGCCGAAACCAAATGTCAACCCACAATGCACCGCTGTGACAGGTCACGAGAAGTCACGAGGCCGGCATGGCTGCACAGAGATGCCTTAGGGATCGCACTGAAAAGGGTAAAAACAAACTAATTTGGAAACGACAGCGCTTAGTGAGAGGTGCTTTGTCATTCTTTAACAGTTGTTTAAATGTATGGTACCATATGAAATAGCTTCTTTACTAACTTATTGATAAAATTAATGAGTCGTCGAATCTACAAATCTAAGTAAACAACATACTAATTCGGTAAGTTCATAAGATGGAAACGGTGGTTGTAATGTTATCAAATACTATCACACAACAACAATTTAAAGTCATTACCAGCAATATTTTTACATTTAACATTTGATTGTGATAAGTCCTAAATGTTACCCTTGTAAGCATATTCACCGGTTTCATTTGACATTGTAAAGTAAAGACTGGTTCAACGCAATCATATCGATTATTTAAATTCCTTTCTGTTGAAACTTAATAATTACCAACGATATGTCACACATTCAATTCATCAAATACTTCATTTCGCAACTGATGTCCACATTGGAAAACGTTATTCGCAATGTATATGTCAAATATAGTAGATGGAGTGACGAAGTCGATTTCGATGGAACCAAAAATAGTTAACAAATGGTGATTATGCACATGAAAAATACTGTTCTTGGTTCGAAGAAGTCTGTATTGGGGAATTATTCAAGACGTCGTTTCTTCCAAATAAAGAACGTGATTCATCCATTTTTTTTTTATTTTTTCCAGCATTGAATACTCATGCCCAACAAAACACGGCAATGTCAATGATGGACAACCCATGTTGAAAATATTTATACCTCAAGTTTGGTTTATCTCTCTTTCGAACTGAAACTTGATTGACCAAGTCATTGAACAAAGATGAACACCTTTGCTTAAATGTTTCTAAGGATATATTTAATGCTAAACGGTATAGAATGTCTATGCATTTAATCTAAAATAGAATTAATATAGAGAAATTGCTAACAATTTCTAGTACGTTCTTTACTTAATATATGTTCTCTTAAAGAGGCTCTCAGAGATGCAGATTTTAACTTTAAATTTTTGAAAAAATCGTTTTCTACCGTACAAAGAACGAAAAAGATTTCTGAAGTAACACAATACTAGATTTATAACAGCTTCCCAACCATGATCGTAACTATACAAAAGAAGATTTAGTGTTCTGTCTCATGTTCTGAAGGTACAAATCGAGAGCGTCCGTTTGGCGTAGTCGAGATGCTCCAACCAAACACGCTATAATTCCAACACGAGACAGATCGTCCATTGATGAAAATTATTCAAAAACCTAGTCTTTCTGAATCACAGTGTAAGTCTAATCTTTTAAATCGTTTGGCATACATGATTTACGATGTATATTGTGTCATAAATGTTTCGGTTTAAAATATTACGTTCTGTTAGACGAGCTACGCTCGATTTATTTCTAGAATGTGTATTCGCACCCTAGTCACTTCGTACTACGCTTATATTGTTGTTTTCCGTTCGATACTTACATACACATATTTCTTAGTAGTAAACGTCTTAGGAATATCATAATCAACAAAGTTTAAAGCTTCAAGATGTATTTTAATAATGCAAAGGCAGTAAATAAGTCACTTTTATAGAAAGCGAGTCTGTATATCTGTAACATGTATTTAGGATTGCTTTCTTTGTAAATTCAGTCTTTTACCACACACACACACACAGACAATATTCAATACAAGGAATATTAAAGATGGTTAACTCTTCTGCGTTGTTTGTCATGCACGGCACCCTTAAGGCAGAATAGTAAAAGAACTACAGATAACAGACTAGAAGAAGTTCAAGAAGTCCACTCAACACTTCAACTACGAACAATCACTTCAAGAAATCAATGTGTACCTCACACAAGCCATGATGTCAAGGAGACGACACCTCAATACTATGATTTAAGAATAGTAAGAAGCTGTACTTTATTGTAATGAAAATAAAGATCACAACCTTTAATGTCAAGGGTAAAGAGACTCACACCCAAGGCCATGGAAGCTTATGAAGAGCGAGTTAAAGGATATTACGTCAAACTCTCTCCATTATGGAATAGACTGCTTTCAATTATAGAAACCAATATAAATGACTCCAACCAAGAAGAATTACAGTCACTTGAACAAAGCTTAAAATTCATTCTTGAACAAACAAACTCTGTTGAGAAAGAATTTCAAGAATACTTAACAAGAACCTGCTCTATAGAAAGCAATTTAGAAAGTATTTCTTTAGGACGAAATACCTCTGATGTGCAGTCAAAAGTTGGCAGTTATTTGGAACAGCTTCTAGCACGAAGGACACAGTTCGAACCTGCAGCGTCCAATTGTGAGAATATGTCTTTGAGAAGTTCTTCATCAAAAGCCAGTAAAGCGTCATCACACTCACACGCTAAGGCTGAAGCTGCAAAAGCGAAAATTGCCTTCATACAAAAAGAAGCTGAACTTAGACGCCAGCATGCGGAGTTTGAGGAAAGGCAACTTATCGACCAAGCAACTGCTGCTCGACAAAAGGCCAACATAGAAACTGATCTGATGCTGCTGCAGCAAGAAAAAGAAACTGTAGCACTGATCGCTGAAGCCGAAACCTACTCCAGATTATCCGATAAATCATCTCCATCACTTACTGTCAGACACATACCAGTAAGTGATTCAAAGGAGCGCGTTCAAGACTTCTTGAACAACCAGGCCTTAGTTTTTCAGTCAACGCAGCTGACTCAAAATTTACCCATTGATCCTCTTATGCAACAATTCGAAGATCACACTACCAATCAACACAAGTCTGAGCGGCAGACTGTCACATCGGTACCACCAGCTGGATATGCCTTTATGGACACAGTTCGACAGACTTCGGCTCAACCTAAGTTCGAGCAACAGCATGTTGTAGTGTCACCAGATGAACATCCGGTTATGGATACTGTCCAACAGACCTCGGCTCATCCAAATCTCAATCAGCAGCCACAGTTTCAACATTATCCCTGTCCACCGACCAACTCCTATGTACCCTTATTTAGACCTCAATTCAACGATCAGTCAGTCCCACAGCCAACCATGTATCCCCCATCTTTACTGATTCAGCCTAACCCTTATTTGGAACAACCATACGACCAAATAACAAAGTTTCTTCTCAGAAAAGACTTGGCGATGTCTAGGCCGAGCTATTTTGACGATAAACCTGAAACATTTCCAGCATGGAAAGTAAGTTTTCGCACAGTGTGTACGGAAATGGGGGTATCGCCATCGGAAGAGTGTGATTTGCTCATCAAGTGGCTGGGTCCTGAGTCAAGGCGTTTCGCTATCAGCATTAGATCTGCATTTGCGCGCACTCCCGCAACGGCTCTAGATCGGATCTGGAAGACAGATATGGCACGATCGAAAATGTTCACCGGTCAATTTTACAGAACATAAACAGGTTTCCCAAAATTAACAATAATGAGAGCATTAGACTATATGAACTCTCAGACATGTTGGCTCAATTGGAATCCTTGAAAGAAAATCCGAAGTTTACTGCAGCCTTATCATACTTTGACTCTAGTGTGGGCGTTGGACCTATCGTTAGCAAATTGCCATATAACCTTCAGGAAAAATGGGTATCCACAGCAAGTGCGTATAAAAGTAAACACAATGTAGTTTTCCCACCTTTCTCGGAATTTTCCAAGTTTATAGAAAGACAGGCAAAAATAAGAAATGATCCTGGATTATTTACAGCCGCAACAGAGCAGTTAAAGTCGTCGTCTCTCGGCGAGGCCAAGTTTAAAACCCAAAACAAGACAAGTGTGAGAGCAAGGAAAACGGACATTGATGACTCGTCGCAAATGTGTACATTACACAAAACAAACACCCATAGTTTGGAGACATGTCGGTCATTCAAATCCAAATCATTTGCAGACAAGAAACAGTTTATAAAGGATCAAAAACTGTGTTTTAAGTGTTATAAGGATAACCACCAATCAAAGGATTGTAAGAAGGACATTAAGTGTGACATTTGTCAAAAACCACATAACACCCTACTTCACATTGAGAAACAGGAACAATCTGGGAAATCGAATGCCGGGGAGGGTTTTAAGTCAGATAAAATGGAAGTTGGTAATATATGTACCAAGATATGCAAACAACAATTTGGCGGAAAATCGTGTTCTAAAACCATTTTAGTCAAAGTGTATAGGAAAGGTTGTCCGGGAGAAGCAAAAAAGGTTTACGCCATCATCGATGATCAAAGTAATCGCACACTGGCTAACCATGATTTCTTCGAGCTTTTCCGAATCCAAGGAACAGAGATTGAATATTCACTATTATCTTGTTCAGGAACACACGTTACATCAGGTAGGACTGCGGAAGGGTTAATCATCGAGTCTATGGACGGTTCTTCCCGACTAGATTTGCCTTCGGTCCTTGAATGCAACGAAATCCCTAACACACGAGAAGAGATCCCAACACCTGAGATTGCGAGATCGTTTCCACATCTTCAAGACATTGCTCGAGAAATGTCTCCTCTCAGTGGCGATTCTCAAATCTGTTTGCTTATAGGAAGAGACCTTCCAGAAGCGCACCATGTGTATGACCAAAGAACTGGCGATGCAGGATGTCCATATGCCCAGAAATTGTCGCTTGGCTGGGTGATAGTTGGTGAAACGTGCCTAGATAAAGTGCATCGTCCAAATGTCAATGTGAAGAAAACTTTCATTCTACGGGATGGTAGACCTACGTTGTTCGAACCATGTAGCAGCGATATGTTTGTTTTCGAGCGAACCCCTCAAGACAACAAGATTGGATTGTCAAGAGAAGATCACAAGTTCATTGAAGTAATGGACCAAGAAGTTTTCAGGGACAAAGCCGGTTTTTGGACAGCCCCTTTACCGTTTAAGCCGAACCGCCAAAGGCTTCCTAACAACCGTGAACAGGCGTTAAAAAGAGCTCATATTCTCGACAAGAATCTTCAGCGAAATCCCACCAAGAAATCTCATTTTGTGGAATTCATGAAGACAATTATAGAGGATGGAAACGCAGAAATCGCGCCAGATTGTGCACCAGGTGAGGAGCGTTGGTATCTCCCCATCTTCGGTGTATACCATCCACAGAAAGATTCGAGGCGTGTTCGATCCATCAGCTCAGTATAAAGGTGTATCGCTTAACAGTGTTCTCCTGCAAGGACCTGATCTAACCAATAGTTTATTAGGTGTGCTGATGAGATTTCGCGAAAATAGTGTAGCCATTGCAGGGGACATACAACACATGTTCTATTGTTTCAAGGTCGCTAAACACCATAGAAACTACCTGCGCTTTATGTGGTACAGAGACAACGACCCCGATAAAGACTTAATCGAGTATCGCATGACTGTACACGTCTTCGGCAATAGTCCATCTCCGTCAGTAGCGAATTATGCATTAAAAGAGATAGCGAGAAGAAGCGAGGAAAAGTATGGAAAAGATGTACGACGATTCATAGAGAGAGATTTCTACGTTGATGACAGACTCGTCACTACCAGCACAAGTTCCGAGGCAGTATCGTTGATGAAAAGGACACAAGAGGCCTTAAGGATCATCGGCAATGTTCGACTGCACAAGATCGTTTCGAATTCTCTCGAAGTTGTAAGCGCCTTTCCATCTGAAGATCTCGCGAATGGGATACCAGAAACCATTTCCGGTCAAGGTCATTGCCTGTTCAGTCATGTTTGGGTCTCGTCTGGGACTTAAATTCGGATTTGTTTACATTCAGTGAAGGCCATAGGGGCGAACCAAAAACCAAACGAGACATTCTGTCTATCGTAAATGGTATATACGACCCACTTGGCTTCCTGGCACCATTTACCATTCAAGGAAAAGTTCTACTTCAAGATGTGAATGCCAAAACCGCGAACTGGGATGAACCCATTCCAGATTCTGAGCTTCGTAGCTTTAACGAATGGAACTCGACACTGTGCGACTTGAAGAAAGTGAAAGTGAAGAGACCATATACCTCGATTCGTGCATCAAATGTGATAAGAAGAGAGCTTATCGTGTATTCGGATGCATCAGAGAAGGCGATCGCCGCCGTAGTGTACATTAAAACAATAAAGTGTGACCAAACATACGATGTCGGATTTGTGTTAGGCTTAAGCAAAGTCGCGCCGACTCATGGGCACACAATTCCAAGACTAGAACTATGTGGTGCCGTTCTTGCCGTGCAGCTCTGTGAAATCGCGAGGGATGAACTGGACATCGAAATAGATAGTGTTATGTTTTCACAGACAGTAAAGTAGTTCTCGGCTACATAAAAAACCAGTGCCATCGGTTTTATGTTTATGTGAGTAACAGGGTTGATCGCATACTTCAGTCGACAGAACCTTCTCAGTGGCACTATGTATCCACACATCTTAACCCAGCTGACTGTGAAACCAGGTCGGTACCATTGAGTGAAATGTCAGAATGTCCCTGGTTGAAGGGTCCCCCTAAATTAGCAACCAGCTGTGACCAAAGTGCAGAACACTACTTAGTAGATCCCGAAAATGATGTCGAGATCAGACCACAGGTCAACACCATGACAACGAAATTAACTCTTGAAGCCCCTGTAACATTTGGTTGTCATCGATTTGAGAGATTCTCAGACTGGCAAACTTTGATTAGAGCTATCAGTGTATTGCAGCATGTTTGCCAATCTCGTTACAAAGATGCAGGCTGTAACGGATGGCATGTATGTACAGAGTCCATGTCTGTTCACCAAACTGCCAAAGCAAGGAATTTCATCATTCGACCTGTGCAGCGAGACCATTACCAGTGTGAGATAGGGAATCTACAATCTCATAAACCTTTGAACAAAAACAGCCCAATACGAACCTTGAACCCATTTTTAGATGAAAACGGCGTTCTTAGAGTCCGAGGTCGTCTCAATCGCTCTGTTTTACCTCAAGAACAAACAAATCCAGTGATTATTCCAGGCCGAAGTCACATCGCGTCGTTATTGGTCCGCTATTACCACATTGAAGTGAAACACCAAGGTCGTCACTTTACAGAAGGTGCAATCCGGTCAAATGGTTTCTGGATTACTGGAGGAAAACGTCTTGTGACATCCTCAATCTACAAATGCGTCACTTGTAGAAAATTAAGAGGCAAATTTCAAACCCAAATCATGGCTGATCTTCCTGAGAATCGTCTAACGCCAGCTGCCCCATTCACCTATGTTGGAGTTGACACCTTCGGACCCTGGTCAATCGTCGTCAGGAAGACCCGCGGTGGTCAAGCCAACCATAAGCGATGGGCTATCCTTTTTACGTGTCTCGTTACTAGAGCTATCCACATTGAAATAGTAGAAGAGATGAGCTCTGTAGCCTTTATTAACGCGCTAAGACGATTCACCTCCTTTAGAGGACCTGTGAAGGAATTCCGCTCCGACCGTGGTACCAATTTCATTGGGTCAATCAGGGATTTGGAAATCAACGCTATAAATGTAGAGGAGGATCCTGTGAAAGGTCTACTGCGAGAAAAAGGGACCTCGTGGATTTTCAATCCCCCTCATGCGTCCCATTTCGGCGGTGTCTGGGAACGTATGATTGGTATTGTAAGACGGATCCTAGATGCGCTGATTATAGATCATGGACACAAAACATTAACACATGATGTCCTCACAACATTCGTGGCAGAAGTGTGTAACATCGTCAACTCGAGACCAATAGTACCAGTGTCTACAGATGCTGAAACACCAGAAATATTGTCGCCAAACATATTGTTAACCCAGAAATGTGATCACACTGCAGACTTTTACCAGTTCGACTTCAAAGACATCTACAGGGCAGAGTGGAAAAGAGTCCAGACTCTCGCGATGTAGTTCTTTTAAAGGACAGTGATGTGTGCAGGAACTATTGGCCAGTCGGAGTAGTGGATAGAACATTCCCAAGCGATGATGGAAAAGTGCGAAAACTCAGCGTGCGCATTCGTAAAGACGGACATTCTGTTACATATACGCGACCGATATCTGAGATCGTGCTCTTAGTTGATGGACAGTAAATCTCTATGTGAAGTGTGAACTTCAAAACGTTCGAACTAACTATAGTCAGCCTTATTTGTTGTTACACAGAGAATCAAATTGATGTGATTATATACCGCTTCGGTTTAATCAGTATCAAAGGACATATCAAGAACAAAGCAATGTGTCAAATAAGTGTTTAATCAATGTTAAGTATCTTTAGGACTGTGATATATTTCTATATCAGCCGGGGAGTGTTCTGTCTCATGTTCTGAAGGTACAAATCGAGAGCGTCCGTTTGGCGTAGTCGAGATGCTCCAACCAAACACGCTATAATTCCAACACGAGACAGATCGTCCATTGATGAAAATTATTCAAAAACCTAGTCTTTCTGAATCACAGTGTGAGTCTAATCTTTTAAATCGTTTGGCATACATGATTTACGATGTATATTGTGTCATAAATGTTTCGGTTGAAAATATTACGTTCTGTTAGACGAGCTACGCTCGATTTATTTCTAGAATGTGTATTCGCACCCTAGTCACTTCGTACTACGCTTATATTGTTGTTTTCCGTTCGATACTTACATACACATATTTCTTAGTAGTAAACGTCTTAGGAATATCATAATCAACAAAGTTTAAAGCTTCAAGATGTATTCTAATAATGCAAAGGCAGTAAATAAGTCACTTTTATAGAAAGCGAGTCTGTATATCTTTAACATGTATTTAGGATTGCTTTCTTTGTAATTTCAGTCTTTTACCACACACACACACAGACAATATTCAATACAAGGAATATTAAAGATGGTTAACTCTTCTGCGTTGTTTGTCATGCACGGCACCCTTAAGGCAGAATATTTAGAACAATTAACATCACAGATATCTAAGACCGTTTAAACGGGTTTAATCTGTAAACAAAGTTTAAACTTAAAGTAAGAGGTGGTAATTTTAGATAAACCATTGTCATGTGTGTTTTCAGAAAAAAATGTTTTCCACGCATGCGCAAGAACGCATACATTATATTCGTCAGAGGAAAGTAGGACGAGTGAGGAGGAAAACAAACAGCGCAAATATTTATAAGTTAAAACTTGCTTAATTAGATTATAATCATAGTTTTCAGTTTAGCTCCACCATCTGGGCATTTGCCATTAAGTGAGCAAGAAGAAAAAAGTAATTTTTATACATAGGATGTTAGGATATATCTACGCTGAAAGTTAGAGCAATACTTGCACTTATATACACAACAAGTATGAAAGTTCTAGAGTAGTTGAAAATTATCTTAAAGGTGGTTTAAATTCACTTTAACAGAGGAATTCGGACTGTAACACGTTCATATGATGCTTTTAAAAGAGTATACACGATAAAGTTTGTTTACAATTAGCGATAAAAAAGATAATGAATAGTGCGGGCGTTACATAGTCATGAACCAGTGTTTTTTCGCTATGATTATACATATTCTGTCAAATAGTAAAACTCATTTTACCAGGTTTTTTAGTTTTTATGAGCGCTAGTATGCTTTTGCGAAAAGGTTATTTTCAGGATAACAAGATTAAGGATTTAACATAACAAATGCAATTTTAAATCAAGTTTCGTATCATAAAATATTTTTGTAGATTGAAATTCGTATTTGCAAACTTTCTGCGTGTAATTTAATTTCAATGTAAAAAATTAAAAAAGTAAGGAAGTAATTAATATGATATATATTTTTAGCTGTCATGTGACAAAAGCGAAGCGTGCGAAAGATAATTCTGCCGTTTATCTATAAAACAGAAAACAGACAGGAGCGACGGCTCACTTAACGTTAATTAACGAAATAATCATCATCACTTTCACCACCATTATCATCATCATCATCATCAGCAGCAGCAGCAGCAACAGCAGCAGCAGTAGCAGCAGCAGCATCAGCATCAGCATCAATATCATCATAACCAGCCGCGGCAGCAGAAGGAGCAGAACGAGCAGCAGAAGGAGCAGCAGCAATGTTGTAATCAGAACAAGTGATCATTTATTGAATAACTTATTCTTATTCTGTTAACGTTTATTATTTTTTCATATTTAGAAAAAAATATATTTATCTTTTTTCATATAAATCATTGTTTTAAACAAAGATAACTAGACTTTGACGTCATCTCTTATCAATTTCCTAAGTTATTAGAAACAGAATGATTGAGGTATTGCATAATCTGACCACTTATTCCCCGTTCTTTATCAAATACTATTCATGTAGCTTGCACCATACTTTGAAACTGAACGGGGGCCAGTGGGAGATTGAGATCCAAGACATTCCAAAGACAAGGCCTTTGAACATTTTTGAGCTTTACCTTTCCATTGAACAAGACCGTTTGTCGCCATATTTTAGCTTGGTTTGAAATATTAGATAAATCTGGACAGGTCGACTATTTAATGTGAGTTCAGTCGAGGCGCAGGCACATGGAGTATGTACGGCGGGAAAAGGTTAAATAGCAGTGTTTGTGAAGCAGGCAGAGTATTTCTTTCATTGCATTACATGTATATATCCTAGTTTCACATTCCTTACACAATGGGCCAAAAAGATTGTTTACAAACAGAGAAAAGATGAAGGTGATAAAATATAACCTTGCTATGTACAAATTTGGCAAGGGAGGATCTTCGTTAACAATTGTTCTTTCACCTCCCATGAGCATAGCTCTTAACTAAACCCCCTCAAACTCTCACATATAACCCTTTGTTACAGAGACAAAACTGTACAACCTGCTAAATCTGATAGAAACTTTTAAAAGTATGTTTATACAATATAGATGGCCTCCGCTGTGTCCTATATAGTTTGGGAGCATAGTTTGTAAAATAAAACCATTTTTGAGCTAATTATTACTCAAGTTCGTAGTTAAGTTCTTAAGTAGAATTAAGACAGTTTATGCAGTACGTGCTTTACCATCACGTTTGTCTTAATATATTGATATCCCGATAATTTCTCAATCAAATAATCATAACTAGTACTAGAATGCAGTTTGCTCCGCTTAATATCAGTATATATACTGAAATATTGCTTTTAATTCAAGAAGAATTAGGTGGGTTGGACTCCCCTTCTCGTATGTCGTTGTAATCAATATTCATCTACATCTCCATTGTTGCGTTCAACTGTCAAACTTGACATGGAAAGCGCAGCCGAACAAAAATCAGGAAGATAATTGCGTTTTACTAAATAAACTGTGTAGAACGTCATATCAAATGATCCCTGACTAAAGGAGACATTGGTTGAATGCTATAGGGTGGTCAGAGCACGTTTTATTGTTCATGAAATTTTTCACGAATATTGCAGAATATTCATTCCAAGCTACTGAATTCTCTCACCATAAATATACTTAACAGTCAGGAGAGAGGTATAGATCATTTAACATCGTAAAACATGACAATTCAACAGGGTCTCGAATACGGTACTTTTGCATTCATATCAGAGGTATTAAATTGACATCAAGCAAAGAGTAGAAAACTTTAACATTGAACATGTGATAAGAAAAGGGTAAAATGGTTTGGATGATACTCAGACCAAAGACAATTTGTAATCTAAGAACCTATTATCCTAAATCATTATTTCATGATCAAGGCTGAAATTTGACGACTGGTTAAGTAAAGGTGATTCTAACATTTGAACAATTAACTAAAGCATATTTGACCGAGTGATCCGGACATTGAACGCTCATTTTTCAACTCGTGCGTTACCTAATCTAAGACCACAACTAACCACAAGTTATTCGACAATATAGTATTTCTGAAGGAAAATAAGAAATGATTGGTTTGCCAAATATGGCTGGTAATTTCTTAAAGAATCGGAGAGTAATGTCTTTATACAGAGTGACAAAAAACGACACTTATCCAATAGAGATATAGATTTCACCCGTACTTGATATATATGAGACATGGGCCCAACCATTTTATATCTTCAAACGTAAAATTATATTAAAGTCATCTTATGTGGGCTAAAATTCGCTGAGAAAATGTATGTAATAGCCATGTAACGAAAATTCGTACAATGATCAGTTATGAAAACATAGATATAAGGTTACACTGTTATGTTGGACAAGTCGAAGATACAAATCTGTTTGTCTTTTTTAACAAACCTTACAATAAGCCATTACTAGATGAAGAATACGTTACTGTGGACATATTATACCATCACATCCTGCTCCGCTATCGTTTCTCAAGTTACGCAGTTACGGTCAAAATTGCATATTATGAGGACTTCTTCCTTGTTATAGTAGTTTCCTTTACTTTCTCCAACATTATTTACTCTTCAGTTTAAATGTTTCAATTCATTCGCACAACTTATTCCTAAATAATACATAAAAGTTAATAACGAAATTTGTTTGTGGTCACGTTTGTTGTTCGTCTGTCTATAGAAATGGAAAACCCGGAAAAACTAAACCTTTGCCATGGTATGACAGAAAAGGGAGTATCCAAATGACAGAAACCAAGACAATGCATACATTGTAGATAATACAATTGTGACAAGGCAAACAAAAACATTGCCCTGGATTGAATGAGACATGCGTGTGTCGAAAATATGTTTTTAAGTTATGGCAAGTTTTTTATCAGTCGGTAAGAATAATAACTATTCATAATGGATGTCCCTAGACATTTCTGACGTAGAAAATTCAGATAGCTTCAAATAAATTTGAATCCGCAATCGGTTTCAAATTCAGTCATCAGAATTTTACTTAAAATGGACTTTTAGATAAATAAATTGATCAGGTACCTGTCCAGCGCAGATTTCTTCCCACGGGCAGCTTGAAAACGGCAATTAACATAAACAATATATAAGATCCTGACACGAAATGGGACAATTTATCAAACATACCTACAACTCAAAACGAAGAAAACGATGGCGATAACAGCACTCTTCCTCAAGAATCAATCAACATTCAAGTTAAACTGTCCTAAAATATTCTTTTACTTCCTGCAAAAATAGGCTGTTTTACAAAATGGAATATATAAATAAGAAAAAATTGAAATAAAATGCAGTGGTTTAACGATGTCCCCTGGTGATAAAAAGTTTGATCCTCGGCTGCTGGCAAAGGTGAAAATCGCTTTATGTCCCTATTTCTACAATCTAATTTACATAATATTATGCAAATGATTGCACTGAAATAGATGCAAATGCAAAAACTTCCCTAGCCTGTGAATATAGCCATCAAGCATTTTAGCAAAAGAAAACTCTTTGGGGATTACCCCACCCAGTTCAAAATACCTTAGTCATCACACCTTCAAAGTTTGAATTCAAAGTCATGCCTTTCTAAGCTTATCCACCGGAGAAACACACAGAAAAGAGGGCCGTACACAACATTATCATCAACAAAACCCTTTCATACAACACACTTATTTTAAACAATCTCAAAAAGTATTCGATTACAAAGATACAATTTCTGCACAGTCATTTCAGGCCTTACTCGGTAGAGGAAGTTGAGAGAGGGAGAAACTAGCAACATAGATCTAATGTATTGGCATTGATGAAAGGATTATTAATGAGCGAAAGGCACAAAAAGGTATCCTCAATGTAAATGATTTTAAACCTTATTGTTTAGAATTCATTAAAAGACAAAGAATGATTATTTCGAAGAAAATGCAAAAAAGTGAAGCCCTGAAATGTGGGAATACGTCGCTTTTACATTGCATGCCTTCCCACAACGTCGGAAAAACCCAAACCCAAAAACATCGCGAAATTGAAGGAGTTCTCAAGCATTGCGGTGTTCGCGCATCGTTGGGAAAAGAAGGATTTTCCTCATGGCGTCTAAAGTGTAAAATGAATGGGAAACGTATACAGACAAAAAAGGAGAATAACATCAAAACCAATATTGACAGGAATAAAACGTCAAATTATTAGAGAAATGTAAAGAATAATACTACAAAGCGTACACATTATATTACTGTAAAGTTAAAAACTACTAGATTAAGCCTGTAAGGCTGACAGTATGAAACATGTTTGATTACACACTGAAAGTAAAAATCAAAGGTCATCCCACAATGTATCGCTGGGTCAGTTCACCAGAGGTCAAGTTATGGCTTCACAGAGATGACTTTGGAATTATCCTTGGAAATAATGAAAACGAACTAACGTGAAATGACAGCGCTTAATAGGAGCTGCAAGGCTAGTCCTCATCTGTTGTTTAAATGAATGATCACGTGTGAAATTCTAACTATGCTAATGTTCTGCAAAAATAAATGAGTCGGTAAATCGTCAAATCAAAGTAAACAACATTCACAATTGGATCATTACATGAGACGGAAACTTGGATTGCTACAATTTCAACTACTATGAGACAACATCAACACAAATCCAGTAATATAATTATCTAAACCCTTAACAACTAACGATTGCGACGAGTCCTAAATGCTGCTTCCTGTAACAATATTCACCGGATTCATTTAACATTATAAAGTAAAGACTGAATCAATTGTAATAATATCGAAAAATTGAGTTCCCTCCTGTTGTATCGTATTTAATACCAACCATATGTCACACGTTCAATGTATCAAAGAACTCGTTTTGCAACTGGTGTTCACATTGGAAATTGTTATCGCAGTTTATATGTCAAGTCGACTAAATGATGCCACGTAGTCGAATTCGATGGAACCAAAAATTGTTATCAATTGGTAATTATGCAAATGACAAATATTGTGTTATAATGCATTTAATCAAGACGTCGTTTCTTCAAATTAAAGCACGATATTTGTTTGTCTTCAATTTGTCCAGCATTCAATATTCACATCCTTAAGGAGACAACTTCTTTCAAAACAAAGAACGGCAATGGTCAAAGAGAGATAAAACATACAGAAATAACTTATACCTTAAAGGCACATAAAAGGAGATTAATGCTATATAAAACTATATTAATTGGTTAACTTTTGGTCAGATTCAAATAGTTGTCACCAAAATAACCCATCAGCACAACTTAAACGTGAAAGCCAAGAATTAACCCAGATAAATTGGGTGAATCTTCACCCCTGACTTTGACAGTTGATACACAAATGTTTGAACCGACCAATCAGAATTCGTTATTTTGAATATGTAAACAAAGAGGTTGTTGATAAACATGATTGAATTGGAGACTACTATCATCATCATCATCATCATCATCATCATCATCATCATCATCATCATCATCATCATCATCATCATCATCATCATCATCATCACCACACACATCATCATCACACATCATCATCATCATCATCATCATCATCATCATCATCATCATCATCATCTCATCATCATCATCATCATCATCATCATCATCATCATCATAATCATCATCATCATCATCATCATCATCATCATCATCATCATCATCATCATCATCATCATCATCATCATCATCATCATAATATCATCATCATCATCATCATCATCATCATCATCATCATCATCATCATCATCATCATCATCATCATATTCATCATATTCATCATATTCATATTCATCATATTCATCATATTCATCATATTCATCATATTCATCATATTCATCATATTCATCATCATATTCATCATATTCATCATCATATTCATCATATTCATCATCATCATCATATTCATCATCATTTTCATCATTCAAATTCATATTCATCATATTCATATTCATCATGGTCGTCATCATCATCAGCAGCACCACCAGTAGCAGCAGAAGATGCATGTCAAACCAAAAATAAATCTACTTATCATTTACATCATTGTTTTTAGTTAAGATAATCATCATCATCATCATCATCATCATTATCATCATCATATTCATATTCATCATCATATTCATCATATGCATCACCATATTCATACTCATCATATTCATATTCATCATGGTCGTCATCATCATCAGCAGCAGCAGCACCAGTAGCAGCAGAAGATGCATGTCAAAAAAAATCTACTTATCATGTAAATCATTGTTTTTTATTAAGATAACTAGACATTTACAACTATTTCTTATCAATATTTTGAATTATTTGAAACCGAAAGATTGAGAGGTATTGTATAATTTAACCGCTAATTCCCCACCATTTATTAAACAATATACGGGTAGCTTGCACCATACTTTAAAACTGTACAAAGGCCAGTGGGAGAATAAAGTACAGGAAATTCCTAAAACAAGTCCTTTAAAAACATTTGTCTTTATCTTCATATTTTAGAGGGCCGTTTGTCGCACTCCTTTGAAACATTGGATGAATCTGGACAGGTCGATTCTTTAATGAGAGTTCGGTACGTACGGCGGGAAAAGACAAATAGCAGTGTTTGCGAAGCGTGCACAGTATTTCCTCCATTGCACTACATGAACTTGTATATATTTCAGTTTCAAATTCCCTCCACAGTAGGTCAAATAGATTGTTTACAAAAAGAGAAAAGAAGGTGAAGATGAAGGTGATAAAATAAAACCTAGCTTAATACTGACTTTTCGAAGGGATGATCTCCGTTAAGATTCGTCCTTTAACAAAACTTCCCATTAGCATAGCTCTTAACTGAAAACCACCCTACCCACATCTACATTCCTTTGCTACAGAGACAAAAAAGGTACAACCTGCTAAATCTGATAGAAACTTTAAAAAGTACATGTTTATACAATATAGACGGCCTCCACTGCGTTCTATATAGTTCCGGAGCATAGTTTGTAAGATAAGGCCATCTTTTACTGTAGTGTTTCCATGATAAACATGCTTCTCATATTCGTATTATCTATCGCCAACGTACACAGTCTACAAATAAAGTATTTCGAAATAATTTTGTAGAGGGTCTCAAGTAAGAAATTAGCTTATATCCTGATGATACAAAGTCATCTTCTACCCGATGAGGTTTGGATTATGAGTTCATCGAATATGGTATTGAAAATGCAGGTAATGTTTTGTCCACGGTATGTTAAACGAATTGCAAAATTAATACCGTTAATTCTGGGGTTCTTTCCGGAACTGTGGGTATTTATACTATCGTCTACCTCTTGATTAGATGATTAAATGTTCAATTCGCTAGTATTTGTCTTATGTTACTACATCATGGAATGATAATCATAAATGAAAATGAACAGTGTGCGCTATGAACAATAAGCTGATCAAGCAGGAAGCCAATTTTTGCTAAACCTTTTTATCGAATTTAACTTATGATCGATGAACTATTGGCTAAGAAGAATCTTCATTTTGCTATAACTGTCTGATTTGCCATTTGTCTGATTGATTGACAATAAAAGCACTGTTTTGGACAAAGGCAGCTTAACATTATTTCGTTATCTACATCGAGCCCCGTGTACAAAACCATGCTTAAGTCCGTTACTTTAAGATTGTAAGAATAATACAAAAAGTGAACAGTTAAAGTAAACTTATAGATAATAGAAATATGATAGATTGTACTCAACAAAAGGTCAATTAGCCAAAGACGACTAAATATCATTTCTTGTCGTATTTCATTTATAAAATCGCAAGTTCGGTTATTAATGTATTGACTTTTCTTACGAAATAAAATCTTTGCACTAGTATATTACCTAATGATTACTCAACTTGCTAGTTAATTTCTAAAATAAAATTTGGACAGTTTTATGTAGTACGTGCTTAACCATAATTGTGTAATAATCTGTTCATACCCTGATAATTTGTCAATCGAATAAGTATAACTAGTACTAGAATATATTACGCTTCTTTTTGTATCAATATTTTCATTCTAAAAAAGCGCTTTAAACTCAATGGATACTAAAATTGTTTGAATTCCCATTCTTGTATGTCGTTATAATCAATATGCATCTACATATTCATTGTTTACCTGTCAAGCTTGACGTGGAAAGCGCTGCCGAACAAAAGTCAGGAAGATGATTGCGTTTTACCAAATAAACTTTGTAGAACGACACATCGCACGATCCTTGACTAAACGAGACACTGGTTTAATTATATCGGGATAGTCAGAGCACGGTTCATTGATTCAGGTATTTTTCACGAAGATTGCATGATATTCATTCCAAGTTACTGAATTCTCTGTGTGAAAATATAATTAACAGTTGGGAGAGATGTATAAATCATTGTACATCGTAAAACATGACAATCCATTAGGGTCTCGAACACAGTAGTTATGCATTCATATCCAACAAAGACAGAAACCTTTAACATTGAAAATGTGATAAAAAATGGGAAAAATGGTTTGGATGGTAATGAGATCAAAGACAATTTGTATTTCAAGAACCTATTATCCTTAATCATTATTTTATGATCAAGGCTGAACTATAACGTTTGGTTAAGCAAAGGGGAACCTTACAATTAAACAATTAACTAAAGTATATTACTGATTAAATGGCGTTATGAACATTACATTTTGATTCAAAATGTAAAGAGCAAACGTCAACAATGCAGCATTTTATGACAATCTTCACTTGGCCATGTGAGCTACGAATAAAATTGGTTGTAACTTTAAGCGCTCTTTTTTACACTTGTATCTCAGCTAAGACTGCACCTGACCACAATTTATGCGACAAAAGAGTACCTCTGAAGGCAACTAAGAAATCATTGATTTCCCCAATCGGGTAGATATTTACTTGGTGAATTGGAGATGTATGTCTTTATACAAAGTGACGAACATTCGACAAAACTCCAATAGAGATACGGACATGATATATATTAGACAATGGCACAACCATTTTATATCTTCAAACGTAAAATCACATTTAAATCATCGTATGTGTGCTAAAATTCGCCGAGAAAATGTTTGTAATAACCATGTAACAAAAATTCTTACAATAATCTTTCACGAAAACAAAGATATATGTTTACACTGTTTTGTTGGACAAGCCCGAGATACAAATCTGTTTGTCTTTTTCAAAAACCTTACAATAAGCCACTACAAGATGAAGATTGCGATTATACCATCACATCCTGCTTCGCTATCCTTTCTCAAGTTACACAGTTTATGGACAAAATTGCATATTATGAGGCCTTCTTCCTTGTTAGAGTAGTTTCCTTTTCCTTCTTCAACAATATTTACCCTTCAGTTTAAATGTTTCAATTTATTCGCATGACTTATTCCTAAATAATATATGTGAGTTAATAATGAGTTGTGTTTGTGGTCACATTTGATGTTCGTATGGCTATAGAATTGGAAAATCCGGAAAGAAAAAAACTCTGCCTTGGTATGACAGTAAAGGGAGTATCCAGATGACAGATACCAAGACAATTCATACATTTTAGATAATACAATAGTGATAAGTCACATAATAGCTCTAGATTGAATGAGACATGCGTGTGTGTGTCGAAAATATGTTTTTAAGGTAAGGCAAGTTTTTTACAAGTCGGTATGAGTAAGGACGGCTATTCACAATGGATGTGTTTGGACATTTTTGACGCAGATAATTCAACAAAAACAAAATGAAAGGACATTGCTTAAAATGTATGGGCAAACTCACGGGCTGTACAAAGAAGCATTTTTGGATGACATATTTTTTATGTTTTAGCCGTCTCTGTGGTAATCATATTGTCCTTGTCGTAAAACGTAAACTTACCCCAAAGCTGATAACAGCCTGCTTTATAAGAGGACTTAAACCGTGTGGGAGAATAATGGGAATATGTTGATAAGCGATGTACATCGAACATTTCCAGATAAAATATCAGAAAAGACAAAGTTTGTTGCAAGACGTGCTTTAAATAAAACTACAAATTCCCCCGTATATCGACAGTGCCTCTTGTAAAGAGTTATGCTACACAAAATCCCTCACGAATACAAATAAATCTGCAATTTAAATCACTGCTAAATATAACTGTAATGAGGTGTGAAGGAAATTCTCATGAAAACATAAACTAACGTCAGTTCACTATCTTAATCGCTGCACTTCGAGATGAAGAATTTAGTGACTGAACATGATAACAACTGTGAAATATATGACATACGAGTTACGGTTCTTCATAACATCTAAACTTTCCAGTAAATTTATGCGCACTAATGAACGTTTTGTTGAGTAAAGTTTTATTCTTTCCAGCAATTTATTGTGCTGGATGCTTAATGTGTTATCAAAAGATATGTTACACATTCCTCATTATAAATGCAATACATTTCTAGTATGAAATAGTTACACAGCATTGACAACAAGGGTTATGTTAATTACACAGGTTCTAACACTATTTCATTTGGGAAAGTGTCCTTTTTGTTTAAAGGGGCACGTTTTTTTCTATTTACATATCGTAATGTTATATAATTAGCTTATCAGAACAATAAAGTTCGAAAACTTATTTTAATAATGCGATAAGTAAAATGCGAGAGCATGTTAATATTGAGAACAGTTTACATTGGAATGTTCTTGAATTACCTTAAATACAATATTTTACATAGAAGGAACTGAAGAAACGACATCAGAATCTGTGTAAGAAATTATCTCAAAACTGATTAAAGTTTATGTAATTATAGGTATTGATATTTAAATTTGTATCCGAATTAAAATGCCTCATACAGACCTAATATTTCTAAAGACCATTTCATCTTTTGAGAATTTCTTTAAGTAACGATTTATCTTTACTTCAAACGAACGTATATTATAGTTCGATCCACTTGCTTTACTTACATTCGTGAACAGTTTTAAAATAATACGCATATATATATGGATAGTTTGTGTCATTTTGCTTTAAGGGGGTTCAGAAGAGGTATTTGCATATAATAGGTCTTTGTCAACAAGTTAGTTCCCTTGTAATGTCAATATAAAGGACTGTGCCTGATATGAACACGTCATTTCCGCCATAACTGTTTCATTTATACCAAATTCGAACAAGCGGTTAATTTACTCGATGAAGCCTTTTGAATATTCTACTAAAACCAATATCACATTTATACGAAATAGACAATGATAACGGGAACTGATTATTCCGTCCATGACATACTTGATAATGGAGATGTATTAGAAAAGACAGATGGACGATCAGAAAAGGATAAAACTGCAACATCATCATTCCCCTTACCAAAAATGGTAACTGAAATATCAAAATAAAAAAAGATGTGCTTGTTAAAAGCCTTAGACTTCATCTATATGAGTTTGTAAAAATCATATATTATCAATTTATATTGTTTCCTGTGTGTAAAGGTCAATCTTGTGGACATGCGCATATACCAAATAAATACAAGTATTACTTTATCTTTTCCAAAATATTCAACTTCCATAATACTTTAAGTAATACTGTAAAATCGTTAACATTTAAAACTGATTCGTTAAAGTGTAAACGTGACATGGACATTTGTCAGATAAGAATAAATCCTGTAAGACAGCTGCATTTTTGCGGTTCTATAGTCCTCTGTATCCCATTGTTGATGGTATGTATTTATTATCCGGGTATGTTTTGTTTGTTATTACAAAAATTCTATGAAGACTACAAATTATTTAAAGGCAAAATGTAAAGCATTGTAATTTTTTGTAAAGCAAGATGAGTTAATTATGTTTTTGCCAGACGTAATGTTGGAATGCCTTATCCATGTATCTTACAAACAAAGACCCCTTTGTGGTTATTTGTCTGGGTGTTTAACACAATACATTAGCAAGATTCTTATCTGGTTTTTCATCTTAATACAAAAAGTATAAATATGGAGTACCATGGGTATAGACATCAGTCTGAAATACGTGGCTATCTGAGACATAAAGTATGTATCTCTTAACACTAAGTCTGTTTGCTCTCATTGCCTCGGCGAGAACCCTTACGCCAGATGAGACGTTCGATTCGAGGTTTCAGTACGAATACCGGGTGATAGAGCAACTGGTACAATTGACGAATGACATGGCTGAACTGAAGAAATCCAATGATCGAAGAGAAGTAGTCATCACTCGGTTACAGCAGGGTAAGCTTGTTTTCTTTTTTTATAAGACTTGTAATAGAAGTAATCATATATTTAAGATATTTTTTGAAACATACGAACGAATACAAGGTTGATAAGAAAATTATAGGTTAAGGATTACACGTAGCTCAAGTATGATATGAAATGCTTTTAGGCTCAATGTTGTGTAACGAGATACAGGTTCCACACATGGCTTAGTAATATTTAGGACCGGTCGTGCCGGATTAGCTTGATTGGTAAATTGGAAATAACTTTACTTGTAAGATGATTACAGTTTAAATAGTTATTTTCTATTATTAAATTAGCATCCGTTGTCGCCTGTTAAAATGACGTCACCTTAATTGGAGGATTCTAGAGGTGTATACAGATTTAAAGGTACTAACACAGAGAGTTTTGCTATAGTAGCAATAAACGTTCGAAATTATATCAACAATCAGTGTCATTAAACCAAAGACTAATTATAATGACTACATTTCTAAGTCTTAACCTAATGATTTAGTTATGTAAAGAGAGCTATTTGGCCTAACAGCGCTTCTTTGAGGTGAGACAGGTTATGAATAAACGCTTGAATTCTTTCTAACACCCTTTGCTAGCGCCATGTGGCAAACCAGGTTAAACGTTTCCAAATGTCAAAATGACGGTTTTATCTAAATATGCCACCTCTTTTTCTAATTATAGATGATTGCTTAGGAAAAGCTGTACAAACGGTTTGCAATATCTGCAATAAAGATGATGTATAGTTTCTCCATACGGTAATGAATGGGGCTGGAAAGCTGTCATTAATAAAGTCTGTGTTGTCATTTCATTAGTAGAAAACACTTAACTTTAAGATACTTAATTCCAATCTATGAGAAAAGCCTTTCAAGTGTAAAAATAGAACACCTCACCTCTATGGCTTTGTGATTTCCTGTATGACAAATGTTTACCCAAAATCGTCTCTTCCCTTTACTACTGTTGAAGGGAGCACATGAACTAAAGTAAAAAAGGAAAGTCAATAACCATTTGAAGCATTCAAAATATATTTATACATGAATGTATCATTTCCAAACAAACTTTACGAGAAAGAACACAATAACATCAAACATGCGTGATTACGTAAATGACAGATTTATAAATCAACATCAAGCCAGGACAAAACTTTCGGTTCCATGCCAAATTCTATTGTTTGGGCATATCACCCTTTTTCACTATTGCATATATGATGGGAAACACTATCACTAATTACCGTATCTGTATATAAACGAGCTAAATCGATTAAACTTAGGTGTGTTATTAAAACAACATGCGTTTACTTTATACAAATACTTGAAATAGCGTACGTTTCCATGTCATAAATTGAATCTAATTAGAAGACTGGTATGGGGTGTGATACAGATTATGTATTGTGTGATGTATGTTTTTTGTGCTTGAGGTCTATGATTTTAAGAACATATGCTATGTTGAAAGTATTCCTGGTGAAAATTGAAGTACTTGTTAGGACTAGAATATTTAATCTCCTGTCCAATCATATATGGAAGCTAGTCTAATAATCTGATAATCTAATGAGCTAATTCCCGATTCATAACGCCAACGTGAACTGTTCTCTACAGTTCTTGGTTCGTCAAATTGGGCCTTGTACGATATCACTTAAAACAGTACAAACTGTATCGGAAGACAAGCAAAGTCATGAAAAATTTACATTTGCAAATTAACATATTTTGATAAGATTGACAGTACTCATATGTCGGTTTCACTAATTATACGCGAGTAGGCCATGTTTAAACGATGCAAACAGTAACATAATGTTTTTAATTTTTCACTAAATAGATATTAAAGAGGTCAAAATAAATGCCAAAGCGTTTCCAGGCGGATCAGTCTATGTACGTTGGGGAAGGTCCATCTGTCCAGGAAACGGGACTGAACTGGTGTACAAGGGATTTGCTGGGGGATCAGGATACAAGCAAAGCGGGGGTGCTGCTAACTACTTATGCCTACCTGAGGACCCAACTTGGGCAGATTATAGCGATGGGGAATTCAACGTTGGTGCATACCTTTACGGAGTTGAATATGAATTCCAACAAAGAGGTATGGCCGGGTCGTTTCCAAGTATGTTTGACCATGATGCACCATGTGCCGTGTGCAGATCCAGGCGTCCGACAATGGTGATGATTCCTGCCCACCTTAATTGCTATGATTCCTGGGCTTATGAATATGGTGGATATTTGGTGGCAGATCACCACGCTCACGCTGGGGCTTCGGAATTTGTCTGTCTTGACAAAAACCCAGAAAAAGACGCGGGTGGTCGAGTCGATGACAACGGCAAATTGTTCTATCTTACAGAAGGTCGATGTGGATCCCTGAAATGTCCACCTTATGTGAATGGAAGGGAAATAGCGTGTGTCGTTTGCACAAAATGATTCTACAATTACCACAACAAGACTTGATTAAAGAATATCCCTAATCATCTTTACCTATCTTCTCTGAGATAAAACTACCATTATCGCTCCAACTCTGTGATAAATGGTTTATTTCCTAATTTAATAGACATTTGTGACTTTTATATTCTCTTTAATCTAGTATATTTTTCTCCTCAATATTTCCAACACGAATGTAGATTTAACCAATATAGGGCTGTTAAACATTCTTTCAAAGAAACTTGGATGCTTCGATTTAGGTGTGTATACATCAATTCTATAGACACAATATCTCACTAAAACCCGCTGTTAACGAAGATATCGATTCGCCATAATTACCATGTTCGATAGTAATAACATCGAATAATGTACTTTTATGGTTTTGAGACTTTTAAAAAACATGCTTATTCAGAAAGACGATAATTACAAATATGTTTCATATTAGAATGCATTACGTAGTTGTTTTATTCAAATGTGGAGGACATTCCTTTAAATCACTCGAAAATATTTTCCTTTTTACTTTTGAATATTTTATTAATTTATACAATTTGATAAATCAAATATTTGAATAAATGTAAGCTTTCTTTTGTTTTTTGTTTTTTATTTGTTTTATTTTAGTATGACTCTTGTACTTTGAACCTCATCGTTATTCTTGTCCAAGCCAGAATAGTGTTCGTTTAGAGTAGAATTGTTTCAGAATATTTGACAATTAATGTAAGAGTACTTTTAATTCACATTTAAAGACTAACGGACACGGTAACCTGTTAATATGATGTTTCTAAGAGTCAAGACGATACGGTTTGTTTACAAGTACTGGTGAAACGAGTTCATTCAAAAATCTTGAGCATTTGTGTTCTAATTGTAATATAAATGACGCAATTATAATGTGTTTCATGAAACTTTTCTTACCAGGTATCTTCCACCTGGTTATCTGAGCACTCATCGCCATTTTAGACATAACTCAAATGAAAGGAATGAACTCAAAGTTTGCGCTAATTTCTCTTTTAAAATATCGTATCGTTAATATGAATCAAGGTATTGCCTCTAGACCGCTCTCTCGTCTCAATGGTATGGATTGTGTGAAAATCCTTACACAGTGAAAATGCCTTTCGATCTCAATACAAAATACATCTATTCGAAAAATGAGAATGTGCTTACTTTAGGAAGAAAAAAGTCATCTTGTCACAAAGCTGTCATCTTTGCTGCATTCAAATAGGTCTCCGTAAAAGGACAAGTCTATTGCAGACTCCTGGTAGATTTCTTTGGGTATTTGTTTAGCTTGCCTGGTCTGTGTATGAGGGCACCTCGTCAATAATGAGATATTCATCATGTAAGGACAAAAAGCTCATGCAATGTCAGAAACAAACACTATAATTATTGAACCACAAGTCTGTTTCTGCATGGAATCATAGACATTTCTTTACAAAACCATAAATAGTAGGTACTGGTTTAAATTATCATGAGAACAAACACCATGTCATTTAGTGATGAAGAAGGTTCAGTTAGGCTAGTTCTATCAGACAATTTTAACAACATAGTCATCTGCTTGTTCATGCTAAGGGACTAACTAAACAGCATCATATAAAAAGCCAATCAGGTATTTGTTTGAATTGTTCTGTGTTCAATGTAGATAAGAATGTCTTATATAAGTTATTTTGCTGTTCTCCGAAAGGTCATCTAATTACAACAAGTAGCTTTGTGGTAGTCAAAAGGTCCTTTGATTAACTTTGAAATATAAGAAACAGATTCTTTAATTTTCATTGATATCTTATTAACCTTTGTTCACACATAAAATACTGCTATTTTAAATGTGTGTATCTATTGAAGAACTTAAACAATTAAGCACTGTATGCAATAAATGATTAATGAAATGTAGTTTAAGGACATAAGTGATAATCAACAGACTGAGAATTAGTTCATCTAATATAATTCCTTGCTTTAACACATCGGTTGAATAAATAAAGTCACAGCTTGTTATTTTGACATTAGTTTCAGTCTGGACATCAACAGTTCCGTGGTCTCCATTGTTTGAATAGAAAGTTATGGTAACACCAGAAACATGTGGTTTCCGGTTTACCTAGGAGCCCAGCATTACCCAAAGTTTTATCCGGGTGTATTCGGATCGTCTCCGGGTAAAAACAGAATGGACTGGTTCTACATAAATTCATTGCAGCTCATTGAGTTAATTTTCGCCAATCGTGAAAAAAACATTCTGTCGCAGAACAAAACACGAACAACGGGATCGGCACCACCGCTCCAAACCTTCATTGGACAAGTGTTCAACTCCTTGAAAGGACAACGTATCATAACATAACATAACATAACATAACATAACATAATTTTATTAAGACATTAAGCACACAAGCTCATAGTCAATACATATATAATTAATTACATGCGATTGATATGGTGGTCAATATAAGCAATATACATATTCACAATAATTGTATCAAAAATACAAAAGTAAAGTAAGGAAAAATGTGAAAAAAGATAATTAGGAAAAAAATGGTGAGAGTGGTTTGGTTTTGATAGGTGCTTCTGGAATGGTCTATTGTTCTATGGAAAAGCTATTTCTTCTTAATTTGAATGCGTGTTTGTAGTAACTGGATAGTCGAATGAGAAGAGGTTTTCTATCGGTATTCAGTAACTGGGTGAATTTAAACATATTTGGGTGATTAGCAAAATGTTTTGGAATATAAGTTGATCTAAGGTCTTTGAAATAGGGACACACTAGCGTAAAATGATATTCATCCTCTATGTCATGTAGAGTACATAAATTGCAGTATCTTTCGTTTCTTACTATATTGGTTTGGCGTCCTTTTTCTATATTTAGTTCATGTGAAGATAATCGTATTTTGCTTAAAATGGTGCGCTGTGTTTTGTTTTCTATAAGTGTAATGTAAGTAGATAGTTCGTATGTTGTTTTTAGTTTATGAAATAACTGCATAGATGTTGAGGTACCAATGTTATTATGCCAATTACTGATATGGATATCCTTGATCCGTGTTGTGAATATGGGCATGAACCTATCTATATCGACTGATTTTGGGTAAAGCCAAATTTCACAGAATCCAGTTGTTTCTAGTAAATTCTTAACATTTTTGCTCCAATTTTTAGAATGTTTATTATCTTCTATCTCTGTTATTTGCATGTTGATAAGTGATGACAAAATACAATTGTTATTCTTCTTATGAAATAGTTTTAGCCAGTACTTGATAATGCGTATATATCTATTAATGATTAAGGGGAATCTGCCTAGTTCTGATAGCAATGCTAGCGAGTTAGTTGATCGTTTTACGTTTAATATGCGTTTGCAAAATTTCCTATGTACTCTTTCTATATTTTCTGCTTGTTGAAAACCCCAGACCTCACAATTATAACTAAGGATAGAATTCACATAACAATCAAATAGATTTAAAAGTATTTTGACAGGAATATCATAACCTTTAGTGATGCTAAATAATGAACCCATTGCTCTTAAGGCTTTGCCAACAAGTGTTTGGGTTGCTTGTTGAAACGATCCCCCGCAGGTAAAAACTATTCCTAAATAACTGAAGCTACTAACTATTTCTAGAGTTTTACCTGCATATACCCATTGACAATCTTTTTTTATTTGACCTCCTTTTCTAAAAACCATGATTTTTGTTTTTTCAATATTAACTGTTAATTTCCATTTGTTGCAATAACTTTCTAATTTTTGTAATAGTTCTTGTAGTCCTTCTTTTGTTTCTGAAATAAGTACGGCATCGTCTGCAAATAAGATGATATATATTACTATTTGATCAATTGTGAATCCTTCTAAGTTTGCTTCTTGGAAATGCATTTCAATATCATTTAAAAACAGAGAAAACATTATAGATGAAGTTATCTCCCCTTGGAAAAGGCCTATGTCACTTTCAAAAAACTCCGACATGGTATTAAGGTGTTTAACACACATTTTAACGTTAGCATACATCGATTTTAAAATTCCAAAAAGTTTACCATCTATACCTGATTTTACAAGTTTATACCACAGTGCGTTTCTGTCTATGCTATCGTACGCCTTTTTAAAGTCGACGAAACAGGTAAAAAGTTTACATTTTTTCTTTAACTGTGTTTCTATTAGAGTGTTTAAAATAAATACGGCATCTACAGTACTGTATCCAGGTTTAAATCCAAATTGAGCGTCTGTTAAAACATCGTACTGCTCTGCCCATTTAGTAAGCCTGTTGTTCAAGATAACAGTGAACAGTTTAGAAAAACAATTTGTAAGAGTAATTCCCCGATAATTGTTCGGGTCTGATGGGTCACCTTTTTTGTGAATGGGGATAATTAACCCTTTCCCCCATGAAGTTGGGAATATACCTGTATTAAGAATATGGTTAAAAACAATTAACAACACTTTATCTGTAATATCTATGCTCTCCTTGAAATATTCGTAGAGAATGTCGTCAAAAGCACAAGCTTTATTGGATCCCAATTGTTTGCATGCAGTGTGTATTTCCTGCAATGTAATTGGTTGATCTAGTTCATCAAAAGTTGTCTCAGTGCGTAAAGGGATACAAAATTCCGATACATGTTCGTTTGAAAGTTCTGCTGATAGATTTTTGAAATGGTTATAGAATTGTTCTGTCGATATAATTGAGTCTTTTACTGAATGTTTCTTTTTCTTAAACATTTTCCAAAATTCACGTGGTTTCGTTCGTCGCATTATATACATCTTGTTTGCCAAATCTTTGTTATACTGGGCTTTTTTCTTTTTGCAACAATACTTAAAGTCTTTACGTTTCAAATACATGTGTTTGCGGTTAGACTCGGATAACTCTCGGTTAAGGTTCTTAACTGCATCTTTATATGCGTTTCGTTTCGTTCTGCATTCTATGTCAAACCAGTTATTCTGGTGTTTATCTTGGTCAATGAAAGATACATCTGAGCAACGTATGTTTTTCTTGAAGTATTTATTGCCACAAGAGTTAAAAAAGTCACTGCATAGATTAACCAGGTGATCCGAGTCTGCGCGTGTTTCAGTCTGTTGTAATAACAAGTTTTCTAATTGGTCTATACCTGTGGTTAAATCCTGTAAAAACATTTCTCTATACAAAGGGTCCCATTTGATAACATTTTTAACAGTGCTGGAATTTTCATTGATAATGCGATGATGTATTCTCAATGAAAATGCCAGAGGTGCATGATTTGAGAGATGAGTAAAGTTCTGAACAGAAAAATCGTTGATAAACTCAAAATTCTCTGTCATTGTGAGAAGATAATCTACAGTACTTTTCCCATTATATGTTAAACATGTTATTTTACCGATTTCTCGGTCGGAGTGCAGACGACCATTTACGATACGTACTTTAGTGGTTTTGCATAAATCTAATAAATATTCTCCAAACCGATTTGATTTTGGATCAGACGATTTACGGGCTGGGGGTGGCAAAGTACAAAGAGTATCTTCACAATCTAAAACATAGTCATTTTCAATATAATCTCTTTTGTTTCCTACACGGCTATTTGTGTCGCCACAGACAAATACTTTACCGGCTGTATTATAAGAATTGATATCATTTTCTAAAACATTGAAAATATCATAATCGGATAATGCATGAACAGGTGAATTCTCTGGTGGTACATAGATAGCTGCTAGATATAAATCACATTCACAAAAAATATTTTGTCAATTTTTAACCAAACAATAGAATCATGTTCATTTTTAACTAGCTTAACTCCTTTTCTTATGTCGTCCCTAATGTATACAATAATACCACCGCTGGCTCTGTTGGCACGTCTATTTTGAAATCTTCGGTACGAATGAATCGGGTTCGAATATCCATTTAAGTCTATCAATGAGTTCTTCTTGGTCCATGTTTCACTTAAACATATGATGTCGTATTCGTTAATTAATTCTAAAAATTCATGCGTTGATCTTTTGTTCGCTGTAAGCCCTTCGATATTCCAGGCTATACACTTTAATCCACTCTCACAGGGTTCCTAATCGCGGTACAAAACGTTGTCGATGTATAATTTGTCTACTAGTAAATACGCGTCCTTGTTTTTCTCTCGTGCGGCTTTCATAACGGGAATCAGTTTACGTCGTTTTTCTAGTATTTCTCTCGGGAACTGCTCGGAGATGCCATAGTGGGTACCTTTAAGGTTCCTTGCGGATTTTCGCACCCTTTCTCTGTCTGGATAGTAGACAAACTTTGCTACAATCGGGCGGATTTGGTCCTTCTTGAGAGCCCCTATTCTGTGCGCTCGGTGAAGCTTGATCTCTGTCTGGGCGTTGTCTATCTTCACGAAATTTTCGATGAAGGAAAAGACTTTCTCCTCGCAGTTTTCTCCCTTTTCCTCTGGTAGTTTATAGAAGATAAGGTTGTCGCGCATACTGCGGCATTTGAGATCGGTGACTTCGTTTTGTAGTTTCTGATCCGTATCTTGTTGTTTTGACTCGTATCGTTTCATTTTAGTGAGTATAGAGTCATTTTCCCTCTGTTTATTTGCCATGTCCTCGAATATACTGGCATCGAAGCTCTTTCCTTCTTCTAGCGTTTTGACTTTTCCTTCAATGTTTTTAATCCTGTCTTCCATGTTGTCCATTCGAGATGTTATACCTTTGATGCTCTTTTTGATATCGTCGAGTTGGGAGAGTTTATTATCGACCGAATCTAAACGTTGAAATATAACTGTGAGTATGTCGGGACTCGGGTTCATCATGGTGGAAGGGGTACTGCATTGTTGGTACTGAGGTTGTTGTTGTGGTGTTTGATATCCGTGCGGTACCATAGGTGGTGGGGAATTCAGTAACATCATGAATGGCATATTTGAACCACTAGCCCCGTTAAAAGAACCGTTATTAGAATACTGTACTCCATTAAAGTGCTGTTGTGGGTGGTTTGACATGGTTGGTTGAGTGTTACTACTTAATTCACTTGCCTGTTTGTTATTGTTTTCATTATGGTTGTCTTTGTCTGCTTTCCCGCCACTTTTATCCATTGTTTTGCGGTTTTTGCTCGTCTCCCTTTTTTGATTGAGGTCTGTTCCAGGCGAATCTCTCTGTTTCCGTTTTTTTGTCATCTAGTCCGTGTATATGTTTCATCTAACACTGTTTTTCATCTAACACTGTATCGCGGGTAGTAGGTAAGAGAACTTTTTGTACTCATTCATTTCGTTATAAAACAGCATATTTAAATCGACCATTTTCTCCATAAAACGTCATAGAAAAATCCAGAGGGCGAGCCCTCGTCACGCCTAGCTGAAGATGATTCCTACAATGTAAAAAAGCATCCCTTTAAAAAACTTCTTCTCCCTTTTAAGGTAGAACTACAGCACTTATGTTTGAGTATTATAGTACATGTTCCCTGCAGTACTAGGCTAGAAACTGTGTCTTACCCAACAACACTCCACGGTGAAATAAGTGGTCACCTTCTATTCGGGGATTACACCCTGCTGTACGATGTTTATTTATTGAATGTTCAAATAATTCATCCACAAGCCAGGACAGGACAGGAAGAAGTGAATTAAAACCATAATACAGTGTTGAGTGAATAAGGACATTTATTGCAAAATGTCATAACAAATATTACACTTCTTAAGAGTGTTATCTCAGAACAAAATCATATTCACTTGTAAGAGTGTCGTAAAGACAACTCAACTAAATTTACACTTCTACTGACTGGGTGGCCAAACAAACCGCCACCTCAGGCAAACCATGCAAAGATCAATTTACATAAAGATGTTCTAAGAGTTGTACCTAACAGGAATAGCAGACTCAACCTCAATAAAGGAGGATGGAATGGGAGGAGGTGGTACATATTTAGCTACGCTGAATTTTGCTGAATTTAACTACGCAGTTAACCAAAGAAGGAGGCTTGTGGTTTGCTAAAAGCGGCATAGTCACACGCTTCCCTCTCATTGGTCAGATTATAGTAAACAAGAACGTCATTGGTCAGATTAATAAAAACAAGTTTACTCCATTTAGTAGTAGTAGCTATTATTTAACCGAACAAGCTTTTCCATTCCATAAATTATTTTATGTGTGCATAAAATATTATTTATTGAATGTTCAAATAATTCATCCACAAGCCAGGACAGGACAGGAAGAAGTGAATTAAAACCATAATACAGTGTTGAGTGAATAAGGACATTTATTGCAAAATGTCATAACAAATATTACACTTCTTAAGAGTGTTATCTCAGAACAAAATCATATTCACTTGTAAGAGTGTCGTAAAGACAACTCAACTAAATTTACACTTCTACTGACTGGGTGGCCAAACAAACCGCCAAACGTACGGAGTACACCGCCGCACAGTAAGGACTGTCTAAAGCTTGTGGAGCGAAATATTTCCTTCAAAAATTGTTACTATTTCCAGCATCCACAAGGAGCTGTTAAAGAAATGCAAGAAGAAAAAAGAAACTAACTATAACTAGTCATGCAATTTCTAACAAACAAAATCAATCTTAAAAAGATAAAAATATTGAATTAGAGTACTTGTGCAGAAATGTCACCTTGTATTGATAGGAAAGGACACCCCATCAATCTAGGAATAACTTTCTCACAAACATTAGCATTTGTTGTATTCCAGAGTTATTACTGTGAAACAGACAGTATATGCATCTAATTGGAGGTGATAACAATAGAATCAAACTTAGCATAAATGAACTATACCAATAAACAATACTTTAATGCAAAGTTGTACAAAATATGATCAAGTTTAAAGACTACACAATCTAAATACCTAATCCTAATCAATCATTGGATCTCTGCTTTGTCACAGTAGATACAACTAGTGACAGGAATTCAGATTACCTAAATTACTGTCTTGCTCAAGACAGTGTATCATGATCAGACATTATTGCAATCTGGTAAAGCATCGTGATCACAGGAGATGTGCTTCCAATGGACTGAAGAATCATTCATTGCAGTAGATGAAACACCTTCCACATAATATGCTTTAACAACCTTTCCAAGCACACCAAGACTGCCCTCTGCTTTATCACAGTAGGGAAATCCTGACATACTTTAAGGTCTTGAATACAAGTATATTTCTGTAAGAAATAATTCCTCCGCTTTGTCACGGTAGGGATATATATAACAACAAAATAGATGGATGACAAACAGTCCCCTCTTTTATAACAGTAGGATATGAATAACAAATGTAACATATGCAATATTTATAACAGCAGGAAATGGCACACCCATATAGGAAAGAGGCTTGGAATTGTGTATGTTTCTGGTTTCAGTTTGGGGGAGGCATAGGACGAGGGCGAATGTACTTTAGATATGCATTAGATTTCCAGCGACCAAGTCGCTGAATGTGATCCACTGGCATGTCACACATGTGAGCATGAGTGGCTCCCCCTATGCGTAAGGAATGTGCTGTGAAATTGAAGGGATCCAGATTACACCTTACTACGCATTTACGCAGGATAATGCGAAAATCTGAAGTAGTAACAGGATTACCTGATTGATGTTGAAATAAAGGACCCACATTGGTAGATGACAGCTTAAAATATTTTACTAAAGCCCTGACTGGACAAAGAAGCTTTCGCGGCTGATGTTTTAAAGGAATCAAAGCTGACCGCCCTGCAGAATGTTTGTAATTTTTCATTTCGATTATTATGTCAGTAACTTTGGACCGATACGAGTTAATTTGCACTGAAGATTTTTGCAGTAAATTTCTATGCCCCAATTTTGATAAAGCTATCTCTCCCACTCTGAAGAGGCCAAAGAATGCCACAAGAATCATGGATGTATACAAGGTGATGTCGTAGTCAGAGGGACACTCTGCACGTAGCGCGCCAATGATTTTTTCAAGATGGCAAGAGGTAAAAGGCAGTCGTTTGTCTCCTGTTTGACCCCGGCGGAGGCCATGCAGAAGCTTTTTTACAACAAAAGCCTCAGACGGATTTGTTAAGTTTTGTATCTTGTGGATGTAGGCTATTGCAGACACAAAAGATGTAATTGTAGAAGCTTGTAAGCCACGATGTTGACATGAAACTATAAATTGACTCAAACGAGATACCGATACAGGTAGCACTTTTTCATCTGAATAGTAAAGATTATGAAATGCCATGTATTGTTTCCATGCATTCTTGTAGCTTACAAATGTCGAAGGTGCCAGTGAGTTATTTAACAAATTGAAAACACAATAATTCAAGGAACGAGTATCAGGTGTGGAGGAACTGGTGTAGCTTCTACATCCATGTCTTTTGCCAGTTGACGGAACTTTGCAACCTGCAGGCGAGAAAGGAGATCGGGTAAAATGTTACGTTTGCCCTCAACATGTTCTGAGCGTACCAAAATGTTATGAGTCATGCAGGCCACAACCAGTCTACGTACTAAATGCATTATAATCGGTATTTTTGAGGTCTGACGGTTTATGATATGCATTACTGCCATATTGTCAGTGTGCAGAACAATGCATTTATTTGTAAGTTGCTTTCCCCAAATCTCCAAAGCCAGAACAATTGGGAAGAGTTCTTTGAAGGTGATACACCTCCTTTTTAACTGAACTGACCAAGCTCCAAAAAACCAGTGTGACAGGAAAGTTGCACCAAAACCATGTGTCCCTGATGCATCTGTGTGCAAATGGAGAAAATCGGCTTCTAACCAACGTTTCTCAACAAGCAACGTTTTTCCATTGAATTTGTTTGCGAAAAAGGACCATGCGGCAATGTCTTTCCTGTGTTCCCTTGTCAGAGTGATATAATGTTTCGGGTTTACCACATTGGCAGTAAGGTCAGTTAGCCTCCGAAGAAAAGCTCTGCCTGGGCGAACTACCTGGCAGCAAAAATTAAGATAACCTAACAGTGATTGAAGGTCTACCAGTTTAATTGTGCGTTTGACAGACGAGAGAAGAACTCGAAGTTTTTGCAATTTTTCGTTAGGTAACCGCGCTTCCATTTTGATTGTATCTAATTCTAAACCCATAAAGGTAAGACATGTTGTTGCATTTTCTGTTTTTTCCGATTTGATTGGTACACCCACATAATTACAGAACTCTATGAATATCTCAAGACCTTTTTGACATATGACCGAGTTAGGTGGGCCCAAAATAAGGAAATCATCTAAAATATGAATCATATGTTTAATGCCAAGCTGCGTGTTGCAGATGAATTGAATCGCGGTGCTAAAACGTTCGAAAATTGCTGGGGCCGAGGCTGCACCCATCGGAAGGCACACGTCATAGTAGAATTCCCCTTTGAATTTGAAACCCAGCAAGTCGTGATCTTGACAGTGGATTGGGATGATTCGAAAAGCTGATTCTATATCCGTTTTGCTCAGCAAAGTGCCTCGACCCAATTCCAAAACCAATTGAATTGCATCATCAAACGAAGCATACGACACCGACGACAAGTTTTTGTCTATGTAAGAATTGACCGAATTCCCATCAGGATAACTTAAATGGTGTATCATGCGAAATTGGTTAGGTTCTTTTTTAGGAACCAGGCCAATTGGACTAATGCGCAGGTTAGGAAAAGGCTTGGTAGGAAATGGACCCTTTATCCGACCAGCATCAAGCTCTTTTTGCAGTTTTCTTTTAACCATTTCCTGGTCTTCCATGCATGATTTGAGATTTGGACATGAAGTGTTAATTCGAGGACCATTATAACCTAATTTGAAACCGTTAGTAAACCCTTGAATTAAGTATTGACCCATATTGTACCCTTCCAAAAAGGGAGCTAGTTTGGAAATATTAACCGGAGTGACCGACAGTTTTACTGCTTTTTTGGTGTGGGCTGTTGAAGGATGAAGTGGAAGGCCCCCGAGGGAATTGTTCCTTTTTTGATAGGGAACAGTTTGCTGCAGTGTGTTGACCTTTACAGTATCCACACACATGGAGGAGGGAGCAGCGGACAGTCTTACAGCCTGTGGGCCTATTGTAGCCCCAGCAAGTATTTTCCAAGAATCTTTTGGACTTGTAGGAGTGGGCCTTGTTAAAGGCCCGAGAGGGTGGAAAGGGCTGATTAGATGAGGTGTTATTGTTGAAAGCAGTGCAGGCCATTAACCAATATTCAGTATGAAGTCTGTCCCATGGTAAGAGAGTAGTCTCCCTTGCTTTACGAAAATTGGTGTCGTAGAACATGAAGGAAAGGCCCTGTTTCCTTGACGCTATGTCACGGACGATTTCCCCATATTTCATGAGCTGGGGTGTTTCTAGCGGATATTTTGTAGCATATACGGCTACAAACCTCATAAAGGCAGTTGTCCAAGTATCAATAGTAGTACTTTTCCTGGACTTATGGGAAGGTGTTAAAGAAATCTGAGAATTACCATCCATTTGCAAAGAAAATGTTGGAGGGTTATTTAAGTTTGAATTAATCGTGTGGGGAAGGAGACAAGCTAAATCAATGAATTCATTTGCCCAAATTTGTTTCCTTATCCTTTTAGATATTTGAGCCATGATTGGCGAGCTGATTGGTTCTGCAACTGCAGAGGGTGTGCCATTACCTGTAATTTTCGTTGAGTGAGAAATCTCCGGGACATCGCCCTCAGAGTCCGAGCTTGAGGACTCATAATGTTGACTGGGAAACCGATTGCGCATGCTCTCTTCGGGGTTAATGGAGACAGTTTGTGTCCTTGAGCGATTCAGAGTCAAAATTGACCGTTGGTTGTTGGAGTCTTGTTGGTCTTCGTCAGTGTCCGAATGGTGCATTGAAATCACAACACTATTTGAAGAACTTCCAGATGTCGATGGATGGTTCCCAACATCTTCAATTCGAGGTGTTTGGGCTTTCTTTCCAGATGTCGATGGATGGTTCCCAACATCTTCATTAATTCGAGTTGTTCGGGTTTTCTTTGCCCGTGTCCGAGTGGAAGCTTTAGTCGGGCCAACAGATTTTCTTTTCATCTGAAATAAACCGACCAACATGTAGGTACCGGTCCGTTCTATTTTACAAAGAGAAAGACGCAAAAGGGTCTGTATGAAGGGCTTTTACAGCAGACTACTTCGCCATACCTATACACTAAACAAATATCACCCTTCCTTATAAAGGGGGAAAGCACTGCTATATAAATGAGTATCGTTAATGACAATTTTCACCATGATTGTATAGGCCAAGCACTGCATGACCTTCACAACATATTGCACAGCTTATAAAGACACAACAGTATGAGCAATCATGATATACAGACTGCACACAAATAAAACAATAACTATTTGACCTTAAATAAAGATTCATATTAACATGGATCGGACATGCTCGAACCAAATTATTTCTTTTACTATACTCACTGCGTCATTCTGGTCATGCTCTGCATTGACCTGTGCTTATTGTATATACACATGTAAATCGGGGATGTGCACTGCACGATATCCACAAATATGCTCATAGAAAAATACGCACTGCGTAATGGGGGACATGCACTGCACTGACCCCACGAAATCTGTCATAGAAAAATACGCACTGCGTAATGAGGGAAATGCACTGCAATGACCCAATGAAATATCATAGAGAAATACGCACTGCGTAATGAGGGATATGCACTGCAATGACCCCACCAAATATGTCATAGAAAAATATGCCCTGCATAATGAGGGACATGCACTGCGTTGGCCCCGCAAAGTATGTCATAGAAAAATACGCATTGCGTAATGAGGGACATGCACTGCATTGGCCCTATAAAGTATAGTCAACTCCATAATGTGGGACATGCACTGCACTGTACCCACAAATATGTTCTATCAAAAATGAAAAAAAAATAATAATAATAAGCACTGCATAATGTGGGACATGCACTGCAGGAATTAATTCAAAGGAACGTACGCACAGCGTAGCTTGGGACATGCACCGCATTGACCCTACGAATTCCTTAATAAATCGCACTGTTCAGTTTGGGATATTCACTGAATCGACCCTACATAAGCAGGGCTAGAACCCTGTCGGTCGGCTTTGGTGGAGCAAGAAGTCAATTTTAGATAAAAAATGAAATACTTAAATAATAATTGAAGTAAATGAACCAACTTAACTGGTTTATATGATGGTTGAGCATATTGCTGCAACAGAAGCTGCCCGGAGATTTGATAGCAACTTAAACTGTCCATCCCTAGACAGATGACAACCGTCCGCACAGAAATTTCGTCTCTTTGTTTCGGCTGACCAGAATCCTTTCATCCTCCATAAGTGGGACTTTCCTGGAAATCTTGATTTCAACAAGGTATCGAGACGCACATTTAGCCTGTCCACACGTTCATTGAACCAATCAATGTCAACTGGGAACCGTGTTGGTTTACTCGGCTCGCAACGATGCAACACTTGACCAACAATCACTCGAGTCACGGATAATTCCAACAAGGCTTTATGGACCAACTGACAAATGCCTGAAGCGACGTCCTCAATGGTGATGTCGGGTTTGTATAAATCGTTCGTACCCACAAGCACCACAAGAATGTCTGGTCCAAAGTCTTTCACCACTTCCAGATTCGATATCAAACGATTCACGTTCGCCCCAGGATATCCAGAGTATTGCACCAATGGAAAATTATGCAGTCCGAGATCGTAGCGAAGGTTTTCCTCATCACGAATAAACAAACGCAGTCGAGATACAAAGGAATGACCGAAGATCTGTATCTTAATGGGCGCGGCCATCTTTCTTTTTTGTAAACACAAACAATGTCCAACGTTGAAAACTCTAAAAGAACTGTCACTAGACGGTTGCCACAATAGGGATGGATCCTACTAGGTAAAACAGTTAATAAACTATGTAAAACACGCAACGCTCACCTTTATAGTGATATAATTAAGCAGAGAATATATATATTTAGCTACGCTGAATTTTGCTGAATTTAACTACGCAGTTAACCAAAGAAGGAGGCTTGTGGTTTGCTAAAAGCGGCATAGTCACACGCTTCCCTCTCATTGGTCAGATTATAGTAAACAAGAACGTCATTGGTCAGATTAATAAAAACAAGTTTACTCCATTTAGTAGTAGTAGCTATTATTTAACCGAACAAGCTTTTCCATTCCATAAATTATTTTATGTGTGCATAAAATATTATGTATGTCATTTTCGGGGTGTGTATGGAAAGCGTTAGATGCCTTAATTGGGTTTTCCTTATCTTACATCTCTGATAAGATTATAGCATAACAAAACAATGCAGCAAAGTATTCAGGAAACAAGCAAGTTCTTAACGTGTCCTCCTTTAATCATTTTGTTTTGAAAAAATCGTTATCTATAAATGTTGATGAATTTGGTGTTGCTCACAATTTGTAATTGACTTTTTCCTTTCCTTCTTTTCCTTTATTCGAAAGCCTTGGTTAGAATGAGAATGAAACCAAAAATAAGTCAAGACAGGTTCAAATATAGATATCTATCACCAATCAGTTCTTTTTTTCCTGTCAGATAACTGCTTCAATTAATTATCATGGGGGAAGTTCTTATTTCCAATGTTACCAATTAAGATTAATCAGTTAGTTAAATGTGGCCAGTATTGGCAAAAGATTGATATTTTTTTTCTTTTAACAACCAAACCTAATGACTAACTGGCAGAGTAAGGAAGAGGTAACAACATCACAATATGATGGAGGATCACATGGGTCTGGTACAATAAATACAGATGAAGATTAACTTGGACGCCTGAATACCTTAAATCTATATATATGACTCATGAACAGTTTAAAAGCTAAGTTCTCTCTTCAAAAGACTAATTTCAAGGATCGTGTTTAGTGTCATTTGCTATTGACAACATCAAATGAAATTACAATAAAGACTGTGATTGACTATGGAATATTCTGTAATGTTAACAATGTAACATGTGTCTCATGGTACTCACTTTTTTCCTTTTTTTTCAAGAAGCCTTAAAATATTCAACTTAATCAAATAAATGAGACAAAACGCATAACTATACAGCTTAGTCAGCCTGCAGCAGACCAGTGGGAGACAGTAACTTGAGTCATTACATTTCTAACAATATCATGTCAATGAACTGTTTCAATGAAGCAAAGATTATTTCTCCTTTAGTATCCATGGTTTACCCCTTAATTTAGAACACACTTTTTAGCCAATTATGGCAAAGTTAAACATTTGCCTTGTTACAATGGCTCTTATTCATTAGTTAAAGAACCTTTTTATCGTATCTATAACTGCTTTAAGTTTGAAACAATATTTTCGAGAAAATTCGATAAAAGTCTTAAAGGTGTATGTCATAGCATGTTTACAAAGCAAACTTAATTGTTAAATGTGTGTGTGTGTTTTAGATAATTAAATTTCTTCAAAAATAAGTAAGCAATGTGGATTAAAAACCGCTATAAATAAAGTGGTCGATTAGAGCTTCGTTATAGTTTCCATGCTCAATGATAGTAACATCGAATTAAGAACTGTTTTCATTTAAATGCTCATAACAGGAGATAAATGCTATATCAAACTATAATATTTGGTAAACTTTTGGTCGGATTTTTATCATGATCACAAACAAAAACTCGTCAGAACAACTTAATCGTGAAAGCCAACAAGATATAATCCAGATTAAACAATGTGATAACTCAGCTTTCCTATTCTTCATCTCCGACCTTGTCAAGTAATACACATTTTCTTAGATGGCCAATCAGAATTTGTTATTTTGAATATGTAAATAAACAGATTGTTGATAAATAGGATTAAATAGGAGACAGCTATATTTCCAGCACAAAATAACATATTTTAAAGGCACATAAAAGGAGATGACTACAAATAAATTACTGAAAAATATATGGAGTTATTTTATAGTGTTCATAAAAGTCATAAGAATTAATTTACAAATGCATCGAGACCCTATTAAATTGAATCCTTGAACTTAAGTTATTTAGTTCTTGAAATATAGTTTTCTCAAATTCAATCATGTTTATCAACAACCTGTTTGTTTACATATTCAAAGTAAAGAATTCTGATTGGTCAGTTCATACATTTATGTATCAACTATCAAGGTCAGAGGTGAAGAATCGCACAATCTGAATTATCGAACTGGCTAATCTGGGTTACTTCTTGTTGGCGTTCACGTTTAAGTTGTGCCAATGGTTTTTTGGTGGTGACTATTGGAATCTGACCAGAAGTTCACCAAATAATATAGTTTGATATCGCAGTAATCTCCTTTCATGTGCCTTTAAAGAAGCTAATCTAATAAAGTCTCAATGCATTCTTAAATTACTTTTCATGACTTTTATAACATAATAAAAGAACTCCATATCTTTTTTGGTAATTTATTCATTCTCATACCCTTTAATGTGCCTTTAAAACATACCTATTCAAAAGAACATTCATTGTACGTACGTGTATTTTTCTTTTGAAAGTGTTTCTTAATATTTCATTTATACATGGAGGACACTTTTCCAAACTACGTGGGGTTCTTTGACTATTACTATAGTGTTAATTACAGTATGAAAGTCAAATCTTTAAATAAAAGTATACTCGCTTTCATCTTCATGATATTTGATAAATTGTCTTGACACGGCGTTGTAAGCCGAGCTTTATTGACAATTTTGGTGACATTGTAACGCGTATCGAGTCGCTCTCGGAGTAAACCCATCTTGGGTCACCCATCCAGGTACTACCCCACTTAGTACGTTGCTAACTTCAAGAGAAAGCAATCACTCTACCGAATCACCCATAAAAGCCGGCTTCTACAGCGAGACTGTAGAAGTAGTATTTATACATAAACCCTATTAGCGTCAAATTTCTCCCACCTTTCTGTTGACTTCGTCCCGAAGTCACAAATGTCACAAAGACATACATGGGCATTTACCGGCTTTTTACAATTCAAGAAGGTACTACTGCCACTATTAGCACTGCCTTCAAATCAGAAACAAGGATCGAGAACATGCGACGAACTACTAAGGGTACGGGAATGATGGAGATATCAAACCAAATCCCACCGCTGCCACCAATTTTGTAACGTGTATTGGGTCCCTCTCGGGGGTAAACCATGGCGGCTCACCCATCCAGGTACTGACCGCGATGTATGTTGCTTAAAATCGAGAGAAAGCCAATCACTCTACCGAATCACCCATGAAAGCCGGCTTCCACGGCGAGACTGTTGAAGTAGTATTTATACATAAACCCTATTACCGTCACAACATAGTTGCCAGGGGCCTGACTTGCTGCTTCAACACGGCAAAGTGAGTAAGACCAACCAGTTGATCAACACACCCACTTTCAACAACATAGTTTCATTAACAGAACCACCGACTTATTAAAAGCAGACTGAATGTCTCATTCCTTCCATATTCAAGACTGCCATCATGTTACATTGTCGTCGCACTTCATAGCCTATATGCCACGTTTTGTTATACACTCTGAATTAAAATTGGATTGTCTATAGTTCACAAGTACGCTGAGTCGGAATGATCACATATCTTCCTGCTTAACATATCTGATTAACCATACTAAAACGGTAACGTATATGTTTTTAATTCACCGATCGCCTTTTGGACTTGATTTTCATCTCAAGATTTTATCGGATATAGAAGTCCATTTAGTTATAACGTCTTCTTGTGCTGATTTCTGGCAAGTTTAATAAAAACAGGGATATTTCATTTTCATTACAAATAAAGTACAAAAACTATGATTTCTTTGGGTGCCGCCACCATGTTAAACCGCCATTTTTGTCATATGATTGATATTTTAGTGGAAGTGATCAATCCTATAGAGGGAGTTCACTGTGGGGAGTTTAGTCTGGTGCGGGTGAGGCAAGGTTTGGTATCATTGATTTCGAAGTCAGAAATCCAAGGTCAAACTTGGGACAATCGGGTATAAACTGAACTAGACCACACGTGTGCACGCTTTTTCCTTTCCCATTTTCAGTTTTGACGACGAGGCTATGGGCGCTTTATCACGTGACGTTAACCTTCTAACGATCGGGTTTAGCCTCGTTTTTATATACCTCACTTTCTCTATCGGGAGGTACAGTTGTGCACAGCTAAAGGTACTCCGTATGTCCGTCTGTCTCTCACACCATCTTTCGTGTCGTGCAGTTTGCTTGTGAATTTCAGTTCTTACCCGACATCCCATTCTAACCTTAGTTTTTGTTGTTTGATAGTCCCTAGTTTATTTGATGTGTATATGTGTTTGTTTATTTCATGCACATGGCTATTTTCTATTCAAAATGATTTAAAGGAAACACAATTCCAACTACAAAAATGACCAAATTTTATCACAAAGGAAGGTTTGAGTTATTTTCCCGAGGGTTACGACATACTTCCGAAAAAAAAAATCATCAATTATATGAAATGTGTTACCTGATTAGGTTTATCCATTTTCATCATCACGTAAATCTTGTGAATAGGCACTTAGCAAAATAATATCATCTGCGTTTACTACTTTGAACTATAATCTATCAATGCCGACAAATCTAGAAATGTTGAGTAGGAATTCACCCGATTCTCCATTAACAGCCATATAACGTGTACGTTTTCCTTCTGGTAAAGTACGATGGCAACATTTAAGATGCACCTGTTAAACAGTGTTTTATTTATCAAGCCTTGTAATACCCCAGATCTCACTTGAGCAGTTTAAGATCTAACACACGAAAGCACATTTGAAACATAATCAATAAATATGTATTCTTCTAACAGAATGTATAACTTTTATTGACAAACGTACGTCCATATCAAGTATCATATATGGCCGACATAATAAATTTTTTAAAGTTAATTTTTCAATTATTTTCTTTCATGCACTGTTCAAACTAGCTAATATCTTCTTTTCATGATTGATGTCTATTTTGCACCGTTTTCAAAAGCAGTTAATCGGCGTCATAGTCCGCCTTTGTAATTCTCCTTTATCGCATATTCCCAATTTTAGGAAAAGTCTCTGCAAAATCTATTGAATATTCAAAATAGTGCTCATATTCAAGAACTATTGTTGTTATTTAATGGGAACGTAATTATGAAATATTTGAGTTGGTGTGTATTCGATAACGACATGTTTGTTTGTCCTTTAATGGTGAGTTCTTGTTAAAGAAAGTTTCAGGAGCTTGAATTGGTGCACTAACAAATACTGCTAACTTCATCTTCAATATAACGCACTAATTTGATCGTTTTATTAGCTCATAATCTCTTACTGACTTTATTCTTAACAAAATAGGCATATTTACCTTTTTGAATGCAACGTTAGATGTCATAGATAAAATGATAATCCAATTCTATGTCTTATGTTTAATATTTTCATTTACGGTAAGAATAATTGAAACAGTGTTTTTTTTTTAGATTTTATTAGTATATGCATTCTTTGCGTTTTGTGTTGTACAACTTTATCTCGTAACACTGTTCTTTTGGGGTTGCATACATTAAACAATGCTAGCGTCGTTTGTAAATATACAATACAAACATCGATCAAAGCATCGTTTTGTAAAGTGTCAAATCAAGTTCCCTGTTTCCTGTTTAATATATCACAACTCACAATGGGTTGCCAATTAGGCATTCGACAATTCATTAAATCCATTACTTATTATTCAAACACTGCATATGGTATCGCCCTACTAAACAGGCTGTGACTATGAACGTGCATGTCATGATTTAATGACGTGAACATTTTGTTTTACAAATTAACTCTGCTTCATTGTTATTGGTATTCTTAAAAATGCGTGTTCACAGAAGAGGAAATTTGAACATAGAACATAAAAAATAGAATATCGTTGAACCATTACAGGTTTTGTTATATTGTTGGTAAACACTGTCAAATACATTTTGAAAGTATGACTAATTCCGGAAGCTTCTGTTTATATGCGGTTGATCTAAAATTCGACATCATACTTTTTTAAGTAAAATATATATTGTTTCATTGTTATCACAATTTAAAGAATTAAATTCGATAAAATCCGTCTTCCAATGACTGGCCGCCAGTGTGTATTATATAACATCACACTTGTTGTTCAGTTTTAAAGACAATAACATTTCAATTCCTCACATCTGTGAACAAACACCTTCAATGCAAGTCCTAACTATAAGCATGACATTAGGGACAGCCATTCCAAAATGATATAATTAACTAACTAGCCAAGACATTTGTGTTTGACCAGCTGTATACGGACAAAGATGTAACACATGTATAGCACAATTGCGAGCTTGGTCTTTAAATTTGCAGCTGTCTTTTCAAAGGTGACTAATAGCTATTTGTACACAATGCGTTCTTTAGAACCTACAATACCATCTTTGCTTTAGCCTTTTTGAATAACAATACAAATGTCGATATAAGGATGCGTTTCACAAAAGAAAGCCTTTAATTACTTCCGTTTGAACGTATATTGTTATGGTAAGAATTAAAAGCTTTCGCAAAATGTTTTTAACTATAGTTCATCACAGCCATGTGTTTATTTGTTGATGGTAAGAATCAAAAGCGACAGATTGATATAAGTATCACCATGATAAAGTGTTTCTTTATCACTATGGTTTTCATAATCTTTCATTTCAGGTGTGTTAACAAAAATTTGATTTACATAGAGGAAACCATAATGCCAAATTAAAAGAAACACTATTAGATATGTAAACAGTATGAAAAGAAAGACCTTATTTATGATACTCGGTACGAAACATCTTGGCAAAGTGAAAATGCTTATTATACATAATGCTTTGTTTTGTCACAGTTTTGTCTTAGAAATAAAAAAAAGCAGTTTCACCACTACAAAGTTAATTAAATGAAACCAACTTCGTGGCGTGTCTAACCCTCGACGAACGGAGAATCGACTCGAATCGGAACGCCTGTCTGATCTGTTACAAACACGGGGACAGGTACACACCCAACCCGTACTACACATTCAGTATACAGACCTGGTTTATGACCAATGTCTGGGGTCCGCTTCTTACGAAACGACCGGTCAAGGTTAGTGACATCACTTAATTCTTATACAATAAAACAATGTTGTTATTTGCAATATGTAATACAAAATCATTTGCATATTACAAAATAACAAACTAGGATTTGGAATCAATGAGCTACGTGAAAAAGATACAAGTTCAAGGAGTTATAGCATAAGACATTGAGGATTTAGAATCTGAATGCAGAGACATTTGTATTTATACATGGGTTTTACATCACATCAACAATATAAAAGTTATGTAGCGATGCCCGACTCTTAATGATGGAGGAAGACCCCGTACTCAACTGCCCAAAAGGGCTGGTCAAGGCGGGTAGAACATCGGCATTCCGTTTATCTGAATTATATAAGACCTCATTCAAATGGGTCATCGTTGGATACAATAAACATTAATTGTAAGATGATTGCTAATCCAATTTATAAGTTTTGTAGAAATACTTGTGGAGAACGCCTGTTTTTCTGTCAATTCTTTCTTTAGGCTTCTACAGTCTTGTGAGAGCTGGAAATTACTATTTATCGAACATACTTTTGAAAATAAGTCTTTTTCGCAGAGTCTTTAACTTTAGAAAAGGCCAATATCGCACAAGATACGTCTCCTTCAAAATCTGAAATATACATGGTTCAAAACACGTTAACAATACGTTGACCCCCGAATGAATTACGGAAATCTAATGATTCTACTCGGTTCGACGAGCCCTTTGGACAGCTAAGCTTTGGATCTTTCCCGTTTCACTATAAGCCGACCACTGCAATGTTACTGATATACAGTTTAACCGATAAAAACAGTAACAAACAAAAATATCCAAAAAGGTTTTCTAAAACACTGTCGCTGGTTGCAATTCATTCCCCAGGCTATCATTTGTCACAGCGCGGAAACAGTTTTGTGAGACATTAATTATGCCGTTGCAGTTTAATTCATGATCTCAAGTTTTTTTATGCGTTAACATTCATCAAGTACTTGCAATAAGTTTGATGTGAGAAATCGAAGCGAACTAAAAACTGGATACCAGGTGTGAAAATATCATGTAATGTATGTATTGGGGCTGAAGGCCTATGGTAAACCTTCCGTACAGAAGACTACCGTCGACTTCTGGCTTGCAGGCTTTCAGAGATGGCGGAACTCTTCGGCCTCATCTGGCACTTACGATGTCAACGTGTCAGGTATGATCATATTTATTTTGTTGGGATTAAACCAGAGTGCCAAACCTCGAAAGGAGATTAATACGGTGTGATTTGCTTCTCGACTACATTTACAACCGTTTGATACATATATTGCTTATCTATTAGTATATATAGCGAACCGTTTAAACTGTTCGTTTGGAGATATGATCCCAATGTGGAAGAGGATTTTCAAACCAGAATACGATATGGACTAGCATTCTTATAATGTGATAACAATGATGTACCTCAGATGTTAATGCCACAACTATCTGCTAATCATGGTTTTGATCATTCACTGAAAGGTGCTAAAACTTGTTTCACAAATTGCTTAATGAAAACACATATTTCTAACATCTTTAAGATTAAAAAAATGGAAATGGTCCTTTGTTCAGCGACAAGGGCTCTTTAAATAACATTTAAACCGTTTGTTAATACAGAAAAATCCAATTAGGTAATAGCGTAAGTGCTTCACACCTTAGAGACGCATAGCCTTTATGGTGCTTGTACCGACTTCATGTTTATGCAAACAGGTTGGATCCAGGCCAGCCGCCAAGTAATTTTGCGGCTGACCTCTAATCTAACCTGTTTGCTACTCTGAGTATCTTTCCTAGTCGAAATTGAGCAAATATTTGAGGTTTTGGAACAAGAATATATTTTTAGAAAATTATCCAGCACTATAAGGCTTAATATGGTCCTGCATTGCACATTTGTTGTTGAGTTTGCCATATCTAATTATCCTTACAGGTGCTCCTGTAAACGTATACTAGACACTCGAAGACAGAAAGTACAGCAGCAACGACAGACTGTTGCAGCCTGGTGAAGCACAACCCCTGGATTTCTTTGACCACCTCGGCAAGTTTCTAACAACGGACCATGGACGTGCATACCTCAGGCAGCTCAAACTAGACAACATCGAAAACCCAACAAAAATTCTGGTAAGTTCTGCACAAACTATATTAATAAACGCATTACTTTCTTAAATCTTTGTTACATATGTTAATCTTTTATTGTATCTCAATTTGTTCATATGACCCTAGAGATCCTTCATTGAAATACACGAATTCCAAACGCGCAGTTTAATTGACATGAATATCACAAACATTCAAGAGGATGTTTCAACTTTTCTTCATGTGAAAACCATTAACTCTAAACGTACAGTTTAATTGACATGAGTATAACATACATTTCGAGGGCCCGTTTCAACGTTACGTCACGTGATAACCACGAATTCAAAACGTGCAGTTTAATTGACATGATTATTACAAACATTCAAGGGGACTGTTTTGACGTTCCTTCATGTGAAAACCATTAACTTTAAACGTGCAGTTTAATTGACATGATTATAACATACATTCCGAGGGTCTGTTTCAACGTTACGTCACGTGATAAACACGAATTCGAAACTTGCAGTCTAATGGACATGATTATTACAAACATTAAAGGGGACTGTTTTGACGTTCCTTCATGTGAAAACCATTAACTCCAAACTAACAGTTTGATTGGCATGACTATATCATACATTCCAGGGGTCCGTTTTGACTTTCCGTCATGTAAAATGCACGAATTCCAAGTGTAGTATAATTGACATGGATGACATGCGGGAGCTGGTGGATAATTACAGTTTCCGAGGGGGCGGGACCTGCTTCGTATACTCTAATCCTTAATACATGTTCAACGAAACAAATAAGGTATGTATACATGGATATAATCAAAGACCAAACCTGAGCTGGTTTATACAAGGCAAAGCCTAACGCACATTCATTCGATTGTTCTGAATATTAAAAGTTTGAAAATGATTAATTGATTTTGAATGTTATTGGACGGAATCTTCTAAAACTTCCAACTCAATTCGCGGAGAAAGGGAGAGTTACTCTAAGAAATATTCAAATTATTCAAAGTCTTGCAGCAAAAGTATAAGGAACTGTGAACAGTAAATTATCTAAACCTGTCATTTTGATATCATGGATATACGCAGTTTATTCGACTGTGCAAGTTACCCTGAGCTATCAATCTTTAAACGTCCGACGCAGGTTAGCATTCCTCTTGACGCAGAACTTAGAATTTAAAAGGAAATTTTGAATTTTTCGAATCATTCTATCTGCTGTTCGATTTGCTTCGTTATCTTGACTGGTCACCTACTTTAACTTGTCTGGAATGTAACGTCTTATAGACATATATCCTATTTTAATTAACCCGCACCATTAACTGGTCCCATGCTCTTAATTTATGTTTCCGCTCTGGAACAAGAAATAAAGAACTCCATGCACAAAATCATTCCCATTACAAAAACAAGAATTATCACTTTCAATTTCCTGAATGGAATGTATGTACCACGTGACTATGCTTATAACAACATTATGTGATTGTCTTAATATTTCTATCCACAGGTGTTAAAACTGGAGTTGTATCGTAATTTGGCCCTTGCTACCGTATGTGTATTCGTAGTTACGCTGATCCTCATCGCAAATTTCTGGACCAGTGTTTTAGTTTTTATTTGCGTTGTTTTTACTGTGGTAAGTAGAAAGTGGCGATGTAAATGTATACATATTTCATAATAGTTTCCCATTATGTCGGTCCTTAAACCCTTTCCAAAACAACAAATTTTCGACTGTCCCGATTTTGAAAGAGTTTGCAGACGACATTTCAAAATGTGATGAAATTGAAAGATAATCTGATAGGGCAGAAAACATTGTTGAAAAAGGATGAATTGCTCGTCATGAGCAATTTCACCTTTTCCCTCAATGTTTTCTAAAGTCGTCTGCAACAAAGTGGTCAAATGTCGTTGTTATTATCAATCAATATGTATAAGTCTGGGCCGATGGCATAAATACGTAAGAATCCGTAACTTTGAGACGTGCATGTGTCCTGTATTTGTTTCTGTAATGATTGGTTCTCTATCTCACCATGGTTTATTACTTATCTTGGTGTAGGCTAGTTAAAACGAATTGACAAGTTACACAATGTCTCATATATAGTTGTTTTATACATATGTAGCATGAATCTAACTAAGAAACATTTCTTTTTGTTTGTTTGATTGAGGTTTTGATTCAGGTAAACAATCTTTTTGTATACAGTTGTACTGTGATAATCGGCCCATCATTTATGCGGAGACATGTAGAGCCATTGATATTACGTAAATTTGCTTGAAGCAACTCTCGTGAAAACTTTTTGATCTTTCTTGAAAGTATCAATTAAGTCGCCCAATCCAGCTTTCAAGGTATGTCACCGTTACTCGGGACGAATGTGGATTAATGAAAAGACACAACGGTAACACTGATGCCTTACAAAGTCTTAACCCGATAACACCATGTTTTGGTGTCATTACCAACTATTGGGCCACTGTCCGCAATAACTTCTTTATTTTGTCTTAGTGTTAAAAGAAAAACCTCATCACACATCGTGCATTAATGATTGCATGTATAACTGGTACATAGTACTTCATTGCAGTATGCAAAACAAGGTACAAGAGTAATGCGAATTTCGCAATCAGTCATATTATACAATGTCCATAAAAAAACGCACTATTTCAAGAAGAACTATATATTGGTATATTTTGAATGTGCAGTAAAACGTTACATTTTGCATATGTTTTAGATTGACGTTGCCGGTACGATGCAATTTTTGGATTTTTCCATCGACACCGCCTCCAGCGTCATCCTTATTCTGTGTTTCGGCCTGGCCGTTGACTACTCTGCCCATGTCGGACACGCATTTATGACGGTCAAGGGTACGAATAATGGTAAGCAGATAGGTTATAGCTTAAATTGGAAGCCGGCATGACATCTTAAAGCTTGATATAAGCATACATAATTTAAACTGAGAGCTCAAATAAGCATGTTTCATAGAATCAAGCAATCAAGATTCACAAAGCAAGTCTTTCAAAATGTTTCTACCTAATGGAGCTGTCTGAATCACTGGCGTCTTTACAGAGCCGTAATTCTTCTTTATATACCTCATTCTTATGATATTTAGCTATGGCGCTTAGAATATCTGTATACATGTATCAGAAAACGCGTCTCACATCTCTTTGATAGTATTGCCATCATGTATTGGTGTCAGCTTTTAAGAACCAGACAAGTTACTAAGTTGACGTTTACAAGAGTTAAATGCAGTTTCTAGATAAATTACAGAATGTGGATACAATTAATGTTGTTCGAAGTCATCAGTCTTTAACCGTGCATGAAATGCTGTTCAGACTGTGCTATACTTGATACAAGACGCACAAATAATTTAGAAAAAATAAAGCATTACCTTTTTAAAACAAAAATATAACTTAGCGTGTGGTATTTCCAATTTTCAGAACGTACCAAGAAGACCCTAATAAGAATGGGTCCAGCTGTATTTAGCGGAGGATTCAGCACGTTTCTCGCTTTCTTACTTCTAGTCAATAGCGTGAGTTATGGATTCACGCTTTTCTTCAGAGTAAGTATTTATTTACTTTATGATTTCCATATGCTAAGTTGTGCGTAAAAGATGACATCAAACTCAATCGTCAGAATTATCAGTTTAAAAAATTAACAAGCATATATAAGCATATTGTTTATTTGCACTATGAATATTAGAAGAACCATTAATTAAACAATATTTTATTCATAGACATAATGTCTACATCCTTTTTATTGAGAGAGCTATAAAAGGAACGTACGATTATGGTTTTGTTCATGGATTTTTTTGCAAATCTATCTGGAAACGCATATCATCATTTACATGTGTTTCTTAAACTGCATTAGCTTATAAGTGCTTGTATTTGTTTTCACTAGATCACGAATAATACAACTGTTGTTGTACAAAACAGATGAATAAAATATAAAAAACCTTTGGCATCGAATGTGTTCTCAAATGTGTAGTTTCGACATAAACTGCTAAATGTAATTTCGTTCTAAAGTGTTTTGCTTACATATTTAAATGACTCTATTTTGATATTGTATCACATATCTGTAATGCTAGATCCAAAGGTGTGTGCATCATCAGCTAACGATCATTGTATTTTCCTTAGACAACCGTTAAAATGATTCACTAGAGACCGTTCTTCGTTGAAAATCCATTATTTCGTAGAAACCCGGTTGGCGGATTCATCTATGTAACTTGCTTTTTGGCGAATGTTTTCAATACATTGTCTCAATGAGACATCACGTTTATCATAAAATGTTAATGCTTTTATAGTATGATACACTAAATACATTTGGCTTTATTTTCAATTCTCTTCTGGTAGGATCGAAAATGCTGTTGGATACCGAAGAGTTACACAAGGGAGCATTGTATTTTGATTATGCTATATCTCCACATAGGCTTGTCACTCGTACATACAGTTCGTATTCTTTTAAAAATATTAAGATCAGAAATGCTAACAAAAATATTCTTATGGACTACGTTCATCAACGATACTCTATTTTCAATTACACATCTAGCCGTATGTTAATTAGTGATAACAAACGTATTTTATAACCCTACATTTCTGTTTCCCTTTCAGATTTTTACATCAGTTGTTATTTTCGGATTATTCCACGGATTGACATTCTTACCTGTGATTTTAAGTTTAGTGGGCCCACGGCCTTATGACACTGATGTAACGTCTGACATCGTGACGTCATCGAGTGCCAAACATACGAACGGCGGTACGAATCACGTGATGTTGACAGAGTTGGAGGAGAAAGGGCCTCTAAACGGTGAATTGTGCAATAATCACGTGGATCATTCCGTATTGGAGGGTTTGGACCGGCCCATTTACAATCCTAGGGTAGGTGACAGCTTATTGGAGGGGTGCTAGTCGACGTACTATGGATTATACTGAGCACAGAATGTATCGCCAAGTGCAATACATAGAGCACGATTACCCATTCCCACATTTGGGAATTTACAACTGCTCCAACTACAAAGCAACCGCTGGCGCCAAAATATATTAGGTAGAAACCATCGAGACAAAACGGTTAATTGCTCTGTTCTTTACAATTCACTGATATTGTATCTATGGTTTCTAAATCAAGGTGTAGTAACGCAGACTTAGTGAGGTATTATGGGCGATTGCATTCCAAAATTGGCTGAATCCCAACGAAATATCATGGAGACAGCTATTGATTCTAATGAAATTGTTGATGGCTTAGTACATTTATCCACAAAAGCTGTACTCGTCCTTTTTATATGTTGTCTAAGGTACTTATGAATATGAACAGAGAAAAGATGGTTGGAATCGTGAATTGGAAATGTTATTGAGCAAGCCATAGGTATATTATCCTGTGGGCCGAAGGCGAAGCAAATTATAATCCGAAGCCTAGCCTGATGACATTTCATATTCAGAGACATTATTCATCCATCTTATATATTCGTTACCTTTGCGATTTCTAACAAACAAAGCATGGTAATAAAAGGCACAGAAAAACGAAACAAAACGTTAATTCTAATAAAGCTACCGTTAACAAGTAGAGAATTATGTATGTGTGTATATATATATACTCGTATATGACGGCATAGGTCATGACATTCTTTTGACGTCATATACAGCACATAATTGTCGGTTTCAAAATGGTACTGATAGCAAAAGGATGAGCTGAACACATGATCCTTTCTCGCAGTGTTTTGTTTGACCAGTTTTTGTTATTTTAGAATAATAAAAGAATAATTTGTTTTCCACTCATGAAGCCAGAGTTTTGTCACACTAATGTGTTTCAAAACGGAAATGCCTGTCAATACAAGGGCAAAGTCCCAGTTCGTGATGTTGGTTTCTATTGAGAAAGAAAATAACGTTAGTACATGTTACAACAACACACCTATTTTGCTATGATTGTCTCGGGCTAATGCTTTCAAAACGGACCAATTCTTATAATATCCTTCTCTTCAATTGTTTATGTTAAATTTTTGTGTCTGTCCTTTTCTTCGTGTTAGGATGAACTAAGTTTTGTCGAACTATTTTTGTTTTCTTTTATCTGTGTTTTCTTTCTTTGTTTTATGGACCCTTGTTCAGGTGCAAAAAATCACCATCGCAAATAAAATCATTATTTTGTTAAAAATTGTCTTTCTGGTAAACTACGAACGAATGTACTAACATGTTTAAGCGGGGAAGAGTCTTGCTTTGCCTGGGTCATAAGTTATGTTTGATGGTTCAAAGTGTAACAGTCTATAAGCTATGTGTCACTATGTGTCAAGGAACTGAGTAAAACAAAATATTTTCAAATGGAAAATAGCTCAAATGCAACAGTCGTTCACCTCAAACGCATTAAAAGGTAACATCCTATCTTCGATGAGCAAACTCGATATGAATGAACTTTGATGTAACTCAAATAGAAAGTGATATCATTCAATGACTTATCAAATAACATTATACAACTATTGTTTTGTTCTGTTTTTGAAAAAGATATAGTAAAACGTATTAGTTGAACGGAGTAATGAAATTGCCAGATATATTCTATTATCCTAATTTTATTATGTTATATATGATTATTCTTGCATGAGTATTGAAAAGCAAACGTAATTATACGGAATCATGTGGTTCAAGATAATTTATCAGTGAATCGCTGCTTCTTTTGTGTAAATCCGTATAAAGATATGTCTTACAAGGGAAGGAAGCAAATTTTCACCCACGCACATAAACTCACTGGCTTTAAATGCAAATATCTCTGTTTCAAAGGAATATGTTAGATTTTACCGCTGTTAACACGAAATAAGTTATCTCCTTCATAATGCGTATATACGGTACCGTGATTGTGTTGTGTATGGGCGACAAAGTGTCGGCATAGGCATACAACAAGAGTTGGTCAATAGGTTTATTTTTTAAACATCTGTTGCATTTCCTTCAATTTTACAGTAGAAGAATGCGACCTTTTATTTTGACAGCGGTGCGGTATTTCAAAATTGGGGGCTTCTTAGGAAAATCATTTATTTTCTGTTGATTTTGATCTTGATAGTACATTATGAATTTAGTTTGCTTTTGTGTTTAAAGTTGTCCCTTTTCTGAAGAGACGCCTTTTTTTAAAATCATAATTGGCAATTAAAACTAAGGATGTGTAATTTAGATATGTTCCCGGCATACTCACATGTATGGATATAGGCTACAGAGTTCTTTTACAGACGTTTTTGTTCAACCATATGTGTCGATACACATGTATTGCGAAGCAATCACAACTTCATTTAATGATGAAATAATTCAAACATCTTCGCTGTAAACTAAATAAGTAGAAAGACAAAAGTCAAGCAAACGGTCAACATGCTTACAGTATACTCACACTTACTGTGCGAGATTCAGCTAGGCATGAGTGTAGCTGTAAAAGGAATAGTTCTGAACCAAAGCAAATCATAACTTGATAATCACGTTGATAATTTGTATCATACAATTAACATATACATAATACATACTGCATTACATCAAATAAAATATTGCAGCAACAGCGGTGTCAATATGCTTACGAAAAGAAAAAAAAAAGAATAACAACGCCACCCCAATACATATATTAATGTATTACTGTCGCCAGCGCCTGTTAATCTTTAGTCATACTTTTAAATCATTTTTGGCCTTAAGTTTGATTTCTTTTAAAACTGTTCGGAAGATTTGTAAATCTATTTTGTAAATATAATTTATTGTTGTGCTTAAAGCTATTTTGTAGTTATTTCTGTTCATGCACGGTATTATTTATTCATCAGTCTTTCATCAATGCACATTTTTGTTGTATTATCATTTGAAATAAAATGTAAAACTGTTTTATTTAGATTTCGTTTTATATTCTGATGCTATCTACGACTAAGCCTGCTAAACAATTGATAGTTTTTCGTTTGTTTAATCAATCATCCCTGAATTCTTAGAGAGTCAAACGCTATCGCTTCCACGTTTATAAAGTTTACAATCTACTGCCCATTAAGTTGTGTTTATCTTGGAAATTAATTTTATTTTGTTATCCGTCTGAACAGAGCCTTCTATTTATGATGTAGATAGAGAATATAAAAAGTCTTTCAGATGACAAATAACGTTAATCTCTACCAAGAAGTGCCCTTCAGAATATGCCTCCGTACATACAACAACACATACTGTTTTGTTGCTGAAATAACCGTCTACCCACCAATAAAATCAACGCAAACGGCAGAATGTTGTTTAACTTTGCACACAGTGTAGATGTATTGATGTATCCGCCTCCAAATATTTCACCCATGTTGAAAACAAAACAAATGTCCAAAGTATGTTTTAATTTTTATTAAACGAGTGATCATCACGAAAACAAAAGGGACATAGAACAAACTTACATCGTATTTTAATATGTATTGGTTTTAAAGATATAACACCTTTCCACAAGAATCGAAAATACGACAATTGCTATGACATTGCGACTCTCTTTTTGTGTATAATTATCGACTTTTATAGTTAACATATGACCCAACCAGCGAAGCCTGCGTCGTTGCAACAATGTAAACATAGTTGCTAGACCAGCTTTTGAAAGAGTTTTGTTGTTTTGAACCTTTTTCTGTCACTTGATCCCAAGCCAAGAATTCTGGACAGACATAAAGGATGAAATACATGTAGCCTTTATTCCTTGAATTCATAAGTAGTCTTTGGTTCGAATCTGTAAAGCAGTGTACTGAGGATACAGGCCTTGTAGACACTTTGGCGGTAGTGGTGGTGAGCTTGTTTCCCCAGACTATCTTCTTGCGCTTGGAATGAGCTGCTAAAGCATTGCCCATGCGTTTGCTCTTTGACAAATGTCATGGCGCCAAGAAACTGGAACTGATCATCAATTTCCAGTCATTTGGCAGTGGGATATATCGATGGATGATCAATAGTTGTCTGGCCTATAACCTACATTTTCTTATGGCAAATTGGGAGTCAGAAGAGGTCACATAAGCCAGAGAACCTATCCATGTGTCTCTGTTGGACAGGGTTGGTTTTGAGAAACTATTGCGATGTCTCCTGAAAAATACTTGTACCTGATGAGCACTTTTCCAATCTTTGACTTCGCCCGAAGTCTTGAAAGGTTAAACACATGCTCTCAGACACTGTGTGTAGATATATGCCATATTCTGATGAACGAAACAAATTTTTCAGTAGGGGGTGGGGGAGAGGGGGGTCAATCCACTTTTACCTCCAAATTCTGCTGTTTGTATCCGTTAAACTGGGCCATCATGAAAGGACACATTTGGTATACTCTCAATTTATGGTAACACCTTGAACAGACTGCCACTAAAACAAAGGCTTTATTCAGATAGATGGAGGCGATGTAGAATGTTTGATCGTGTTCCCTACATTTTTCTTGTAGTTGGCGAAAAACGTATATCATGTCATTGGTCACACCGTGACTCAGGGTAGATCCTGTTTCCAATAAATCTGAAGTCTAAACGATGATCTGTGCGAAGAGCTTGCCTGCGGTATTAAGTTGTAAGATACCACGATAATTTCTGCAGTCGCTACGTTCGAGTTTTTCCTTGTACAGGTTGAATATATTACCGTCTCTCATATCTTGGGGAACAGCATCTTCATTTCTTCATTTGATAAAAAAGCTTTTGAATGGGCTCAAGCAGTGCTGACATTTCACTATTTAAGACTTCTGCTGGTATTCCATTCTTGCCCGGTGGTTTCCATGAAGGTAACCTATCGATTACCTTTGACATTTCTTCTATGGTTAGTTTATTGTCAGCTATCACAGGAAGTTGTTCGATAGACGCAAGGGCTGTTTGATGGAATTTGATCTTCTTGGAATAGAGTTCGGATTAATTATCAACCTATCTGTTCAGTCTTGTTGGTGATGAGTATGATGGCGTATGAATCGAGAGGAGCTGTCTTCTGCATGAAAGGACAAACTGCCTTTTTGATCCAATCATACATGCCTGTGCTGTTGCCTGTGTTTGCTGCTTGCTGAACTGTTTGACCAACGCTTGTTCAATAGTTGTTTGCATGTATCCTGACAGATATCTGAATGCTTCTTGTTGATCTCAGGGAGGTTAGGGTTTCTTCTGAAAAATTGCCCTTGTGTGCCAGGTAAGCTCTATGATTGCCGTCCATAAGGGGGTGAGTTGCTCGGAGATTGTATAAAATCAGTCGTTGTGCTTATCCCTTGTACTTTAACCTAATACAATTAAATCTCAACTGTGGGTTACGCTCTTTAGGTTTCATACCGATCAGTTAAAGGTAGTTTGAAGCTCAGATTTTGTAGAGAAGTGGGAGACGGTTTTATCTATGAGACTAGACATCTATGCCTTACTGTTGTTGATTCGTGGGTTAACCATTTGCTAGGAATGCTGGAGCTTTTTTCGCTAAGCTTCTATAAGGTCTAGCTTGTGCCAGTGGTAAGGTGTTGGATATGTCCAGGATACTCTGTGATGAGAATATGTGTTAAAGTAAGTATTGGTGATGCAGAGATCATAGTAGGAACAAAGTTTCAGAAGCTGCAGTTAATATTCGTTGCATTTACATGTTCCGAAGGTGCCTAGACCATTGGGCAAAGCATAATTGTCACTCCTTACAAGGGCGTTTCAATATGCCGAATACTATCAACTCCTTCGTGTCTGGAAATTCTCTGATAAGGTCGTCTATCTGGTTACGCATGTTGTCTTCAATAGCCTCAGGAGCAATGATTTATTGTGCGTAAAGACATATAAGGCTGATGAGTCCTTTTGCCGTGTTCAACTTGAGACAGGGCAGACGCTTTGTGACCAAGTTGAAGCTTAATGAGCAGTGGGTTCTTTACGGCAAAGCCTACACCACTTTCTCTCACTAACAAGATCTCTAGGCATGCCTCACCAAAAGAAAGTTAAATATCTTCCTTTAACTAGCCCTGTTCTGTCCGCCGAGTCTATTGTAGAGCCACAATGTAGTCGTTTTAGAATGTTGATGATGGTTGTTTTCTTTAGATACGAGATGGCTTGGTAGTCAAATGACAAGACAGTTGTCATGGTTCTTACATTCAAGCATCCATGTCCGAGTGTTGGCGTCTTTGACCTCTTTGATTTATTGTTTGGTGTGATGTTTACTGTCCACTTACCGGTATTATTCTAAGCCCCATACACACAATGAATCAAGTGACCCGTAGTGGTACAACACCTTTCTGGATTAGGGCGTCTCAGTGTTAGTCAGGCGGTAGCCGTTTTCTGAAGGTGAAAAACCTCTCCCACCATCGGGATTGTCCCTGGTATCTTGCCGTACGCTAATTAGACCTAGACATCTTACCGGTGACTGACACTACCCGTGTTGGTTCTACACATTCGCCTGGGCGAAATATGCAGAAACTGGGTTGGTCATGCGTCAGAATCCCCCTAAGGGTTTCACTTGTATAATCCAGATGAATTGCTTAATACGCCTGGGACCAGACGGACTGCAGCAGCTGCCAGAAGAATGTAATTACATCGCTAATCCAGCTGTGGGGCTGCACTCTATATGTTTTGTTAGGACTGTTCCATAGTATACTCTTATCTAATGGTTAACCCTGAGACAAAGGTAACGTTTTAATTCATAGTTGGAGAGGTGTTCCCAATTTTCCTGTCCTCTACCATCTATAGAAACAGAACTTCACGCTTTAGTCGCCTTTTGCGACAAGCTTGAGGGAACTGAGGTCATGTGCTAAAGCGAGAAGCACAGGGTTTGCATTGAATGCGTATTTTAGGGTTTATGGGTCAATATTAAATAACGAACTGGATGACAGGGAAATGCATGTACACAAGTCGGACATAGTGAATCAATGTTTTTTATTCTCTTCCAAGAGTGTAATAGCAGGAACGACCCGTAACTTATGGTATTTCGTTCCACGATATGATCTGGAACGGGTATTGAACATATGACCTCCCACAAAAGACTGCTATAAGTCGAGAAAATATTATATTAAGTTCTGGCGCTCCTTTCCCTTCTCAAATGATTCCATGTTTTAACATAGTATATATGTACGAGTTCACTACTTTGTTTGGCATAAAGGAGACCGCCTTGATACGAGACCTTAATGTTTTTCAACCTATCTTCTAAGGGCAATGTCGACCTAAGATATAGTAAATCATTCCAATTAAATACCAAAATATGAAATGCCCTTTTAACATTCATGCACCATTAGCACTTTACATTAAATTATATCAATTTTATACAATGTGTATAAGTACTTTAAGTATCCGGTGAATTTCTTCTCTCCTTCTCCTGGTTATTAATCTTTGTTTTACGTTTTTAGTTATTTTGGTATGTCTTTAAGTTATATTTTCAATCATTCTTACAGCAATTGAATGGGTCCCGATAGCTTTTGGTACATTATGTTGAAATATAGACACTATGTGGCGTCAGCAGGTAGAAACATTACACATGGATCAAATCACAAATGACAGAAATATACGCACTATCATATGAGCAAATCGGGTCCGATATATTGTCATATGAAGGCGGGTGAAAGACATCCCCCTAAAAATTTTGTTTGCCCGATACATGTAAACGAAGCAGTTCAAAACATTACATCATCATTATTTTGCTTTAGGAAAACTATATCGACCATACTAGCCAGTTCATATTTATCTTTAATACAATTAAATGAAACCAAATGCCGAATATGCATCAGAATTATTCACTTGCCCATAAAAAAGATATGTCGATTGTCCATACATAAAACAACAATTAAGATAATCGAAATTAAATATGAGAACATCAAAACTCGATATCCATGGCTGATGACGTATTATGGTGCATTATGACGAAGCGACAAGGTCACATGACTTCATTCCTATATTTATTAACAGAGTTCAAAATGAACAAGGGAAAACGGAGCGATATAACTTATAAAAAAACATGGAAAGGCAACTACGATACATTGGAGAAGTCTTCATTTCGACGCTGCCACCCATGCAACAAGCCGTGCAAATAAACCCTTAAAACACATTTCTAAATCCGATTGGTGAAAATCGCTGCCATCCACTGAGTAGTTGCATTGTCTATTAATATGCCCTAATGTTCTCAATAACAATTCAACATTTTACTCTGCCAACTCATCCGAAAGTTCTTCTACGAAACAGAACAAACGTTAAAGAGTCCTAACAGTCAATGTACGGATAGTGATTTAGTCCTTTTGCAATAACCTGTTACATATTCCTGTCCTACTAAATCTTCTCATTTATATAATTATCATTGTATAGTAAATGGCTTTGTTTAAACAAAGCCGGCAAAATGTATGTCGTTTGATTTTGCAAATGCCGAGAATGGAGTAGAGTAGACTCATTTCAGTTCGTAATCGATTCATCAGTCATTCATGCATTAACCCTTTCCCAAACGCGAAATTTTCGACTGTTTCCAAATTGACAGAGTATACAGGCGACATTTCAAGATGTGACCACATTGGAAAAATAATTTTCTGATAGGGTAGAAAACATTGTGGGAAAATGAGAAATTGCTCCTAACGAACAACTTCTCCTTTTCCTGTCATGTTTTCCAGGGTCGTCTGCAACAAACTGGTTAAATGTCGTTACTGTTTGGTAATGGGTTAAGCCATGATTGGACAACACTATTACTTTACTCCCTTTACTTATTCTAAGAAATGAGAGTTGTAAAAATCTTGTTTTTATTGTTGATAAGGTAAATGAATATTATAAAAGGAATATGACAACGCAGAACATATCCTGGTTGTATTTGCTTATCGTCGCTTGGAGAAAAAGTACACACACCATTTTACAAGGAATTCTGTGCAGTTACGTCACACTCTGTTTACTCCGATATTATAACTCATGAGCATTTGTCAAAGAAGAATTCAGTTAAAGGTAGATCTAGTCTTGGTAGATCTAGTCTTAGTCAGATATATGACAGACCACCATTATCGCTGAATCCTATTTATCAAATGCTCACTATAATATCGGAGTAAACAAAGTGTAAATGCACGGATTTTCTTGCACAGCTATAGATCGACATTTGATCACGCTAGAATCACCCATTCTCACGCAAATCGAAGCACATACAAACATATTATAAGATTATACATCATCATATTCGTTTTCATTCTCTTTTTATCGTTTCAGTATTCGGGGTCTTACTACGAACAGATGTCTAACGGGTCTTTAGTTCAAATTCCAATACTCGATAATTCATCGCCACTTCATCCCATCGATGGTCGAGAGTCCTTGCGGAGTGTTCATTGAAAAAGCGGACATTTACAACCACCATGCTGGAATCTCGGAATGAACTTTGATCAAATGAAAGCAAGTTGTGGTTTGGTCTTTATCATAGACAATAATTATTGGAAAGTGGGATTCCAAGGAATTGAGGTCGAAACACAATCAATGGCATGAAATCAACAAGTCAGCGACGAAACATGTCATAGGCTCATAGTGCTTGATTGCCTATAAAAGAGGTCGAACACAAATGAACATGTTATTGTCTTATCATTTACGATCGGCGTTGGAATGAGTGTATGAATATGCCTTGGGAACTCACAACGTGTGTACGTTAAGACAAAATGATGTCGGAGGCATATGATATTTCTGTGACTGACTTTGTTAAATTCCCACAAATGCAAATAGAATGTGATTGTGTATATCACATTGAGAAAAGAATCAGGAGAATGTCAACATTGGTCTAACCAACACACAAACGACATAAATTCGCCTTTTCCAAAACTTGTTTCACTTTTTTTTCTATTGCACAATTTATGCACAAATAATGCAGAGAAAATCTATATGACTATCAAATCAGGTTTTAAGATGGGTATGTATTTATAAATAATTAATTATAAACATTAAATTTTACACCTGCTTATGTTATTAAACTGTCTGCTTACTAGATTTTGTTCTTTTCAAAAGTAGCCTTTCAATCAAATAGTATGACAGTAGATATACAAGGCAATAGGCAATGAAAGACCGGTTACTATTATTGTTAAGAATTAAATAAAGCCACCTGAAACAAAATGGACAAATGATGTCACAACTATTTATTTTTGTCAATAATAATTTATCAAATTATATGGTGGTCGAAAGCTTCAGTAAATGTCGGACGTGAGTGATTGCATTCTAAGTAAGCAAAGGTCTGAATATCTCCCGGGCACCTTTGTTAATTTCAAAAGAAAAGAACTCTCGTCCGAAATAACTACATAATCTCATATGTGATCTCCAAATAACGATACACATACTCATTCATGATTAGAGTAAACCAATTTGGACCCGTTTCATTAACGATCGTAATTGATTTTTTCTCTCTTAAGTCTGAATTCCTCTTTTAGGCGCGTTTCATAAATTTTCGCTCTAAGAAAGTATTTGTTTTTCAAAACTTTGCATTTACGAGTAAGCATTATTATAACGGCATCACAAGGAAGAAAAAACATGCACAAACGGATGAATGATGAATTTCAAACACCGACCTGGCTGAACATGAACTGCGTGATACCGGTATACCGTGACTTGTACATTCTTAATTCGGACCCTCGTTTCGCACATTTGCAATTCCTGTAGGAGTGAACGAGTATGTATTGTCGCGCCTCTCACTATCTAAAAACGATAATGGACGATAACGGAAACCTTTTGTAGAAATGTGTTTACATCAAAGGCAGGTGTTGTAAAACTAAAGAAGGTAAACTGTATATCAGGGTTGATTTGTAAACACGTCCATAAATGTCTCAATTATGTCACACTACACTTATAAATAAAACAGTAAATTCTCCTAAACGACAGATGAAGTGGGGCTCTTGTTTGACAAGCACTTCGATGGCTGTTTTGTTTTATACCCTATATTACAAGACGGACATAAAATCAAAGTCCTCAAAGCACATTAATTGTGACTAACATAGAAATGGGAATTAATGAGGCTTTCACAGATATCAGCACCAAAACGTTTAGACATCGTTTCTAAAAAAATAAAGGCATTCACTGTATCAATCTTTCCGGGGGACCAATACTCATGAAAGTTTAATTGTCCTCATCTACATATAAGCCAACGTTCTGTACCCCAACTTCCACGGTGGTTAATCAAAACGGGTTCTATGCGTATAATTGGATGTTGCATTGCTTCTATACATACAGGCACCGGTTTCTATACCAATAAAACGTGTTGACATGTGATGACGGGTGTTTTTATTTCTTTAATATCTTAGCAGATACGACAGCGTTTCTTGTTTTAATTCTCTGACGGAACATGGTAGATATTTGTTCATTGATATAAAATGACATTTGTGTTCGACATGTTCTGGTATTCAAAAACAAACCACGCATGTAAGGCAGGAGTAAGAGAAAACTTTCAAAGTTGATTTAAAAGATAACATTTCAATCATATCTAAAGGTATCAAACTCTTATTGACATTGTTTTGGGAATTGTAACGCACATTAATTAACTAATACTTCTCATTAATTTCGGTTTTTAAATTTTGATAAGCCCTGCACATTGTAATAAAAGATATCTTTTAATGCAACGGATAATATACGTACACGGCACCGGCTAATTAACGATGTTAATTGTTATTTGTTAAACGGACAATTTTATCTAACCAGTTTTTTATTATCAATTAAGTTGTAAAACATGATTTTTTCTTTAAGACTGTTTCTACATGATTTATTCAAATTAAGATATTGATAAATAAAGCCGTTTTTTTAAATGTGTGTGTGAAATATGCATCAAGATGTGGCTTTTTTCTATATGAAGTTATTTCACTTGCAATAAGCTAATTCGGTTAACTCATGCAAGTAGAAGGTTAAGATTTTACAAGACTCTATGATTTTCATTCGCATTATCATCACAAATAGTTTTATCAAGACATATTAGACACATAGTCGGGGCTATGGTATGTTATTGTTTACTTTCTTGGAAGAGAATCAAGTCCAAAGTGATGAGGGACCATGATTTAAAGTCTGCGACATTAATACCTCGACCACAGAGACCACTCAGAGTTATATTGTCCGTAACTATATGTACTGCATTTCATGTGTGTAATGACAAACTACAAAAGCAGCATTTTTGCTTTTGAAAAAAAAATGCATACGACATTAAATAATTTTCCATGGAAATAGTTCGTTCCGAATGTATCACTTAGCCTTTCGTGTCATTTTCTGGTATGATCAACATACACTTGGACGAGACAAAAGTGGTCATGACAAATAAAACGATGTTTGACAAGACACTGGCAGTAAGAACAAACTCGGGCGAGACAATATTGACCACTTCAGTCGAAGGACCGCTTTAAAACTTCAAGTACTTGAATGGACAGAAATTGTCGTGGATGGGGGGGGGGGTTAACATGGATAGTTAGCATCTATACGTCTCTCCTTTGGTTGATATAACCAAAGAGAGACCGTCATATCTGCGTTTTAACCTATAAAAAAAGAATGAGGGTTCATAGAGAAGCCAGTGATATCTGTTTGTAAATTAGTCGGTGCCAAAAAGTAATGTATTTTAGACTATTCGTATATTATCCGTAGCCAACCCAATTGAGGATCTTTATATATTACTTTATTTGTCTGATGAACCAAAGAAGGGACCGTTTTCTTTTTCGTTTCAACCTATAAAACAGAATAAAATGAGAATGAGGGTTCATAAAGTAACCGGTGTCATATGTTCGTACATAAGCCGGTGCCAAAAATTACAGTTTTATAGGCTGTTCGTATATTATCCGTAGGCACCCCCGTTGAGAACTTTTATATAATTATTTTATTTGCAGACATTAAATATGACTATGAAACGTGACATACGATTTTTTTCTGATGACTTACATTTCGACAAGGAACATGATCTCTTATAAATCAACCAAACGACCACATTTTCATCATAGTGTTTACAATGAGGACTCGCACGCGGCCAACTTGTTTTCTTTAGTATGGATTAAATAGAATGTTATATGACAAGACAAAATACAAATGTTATACGAAATAGTTCATACTGTTCCGCAAAACACATCATTTTAGAAAAGTATGTCTCTTTTTCTTTGTATTCTTTTTTTCCCGGTCCATCTTCATGTCTTTGTTTGTTTACAAACGTATAAAATCGGTGCTTGTACGTATAGAAGCATGCAACGCAAGATTATACACATAGAAGCCGTTTTAATTAACCACCGTGACCTATTAGCAACTGCGACCCCGTCTATAAAGTTGATTAAACAATAACATACAGATTAATTAATAAGCTGGAAGTTGCGTCGCAAGATCCAAAATAAGCGTTCAATCGGGGCCTCAGTTGATTTTACGCTGGCCTTGCTACTTAAGACGTTTGTAGAAACAGGTGAGTTTTATAGTTTTACAACCGCATTGATCTCGAGTTAAGCAAACATATCTATTCAATTGAAACATGTTTAAGTATACGGCCTACAAGTGTAGAGGTAACTTAAAAATATGACACCAAACACCTGTTGCGTGCCAAAATGTATAAATAGGCAGACCCTAAAACTGTGCTATAGTCAAAGTAAGAAATATCCCCTAAGGTAAAGTATGTTTCTGCTAAAGTTGAGCTTTCTTGCTCTTATTGCTTCTACAAGAACATTGCCAACTGAAGATGCGCTAGACTCAAAGTTTTCATATGAATACCACGTAATTGAGAAGCTTGTTGAATTGGAAAATGGATTGGAGCAAATGAGGACATCAAACGAACGAAGAGATGAGTCTGTCATGCAGTTAAAACAAGGTAAATAGTTCAGGTTTTCTTCACATAAGCCGCCAGTGTGTTATTGGGTCTTATTCCAAAACACGTCTAATGTAAATCGTTATTTTATACATGTCCATGTTAGCAGGTGAGCCGCGGGAGAATGATTGTCGTTATGTTAAAGACACGACATGCCTCTAACTTTAAATCCTAACCTTTTTCATATTTAAGCATGATGAAAATGTGTACTTTGTGATTATATCAGCATATATCGTTTTGCAAAATTACATATAACTTGACAACGTGAATTGATGGGTTATTCGGCGTGCCGAATTTAAGCTCCGCCATCTCTGCTGATTTCCTTGAGGCTTATCATGCTAAGAGACTTATCAAATGTTGAATACAATGCAATTGAAAATCATTTCTTTGGTTTTAACCCCTTTACAAGAATTCTTTATTTTACTACTGGCATGTGTAATGCATTCAGCATGTTCAGCTCAGCAAAGACTCCAGTTATGGCTGAACCAGTAATAATTGAGGTATCCCGGTTTGGTTATCTTATTAGGCTTTTAACTGGGACAACGTGCAGGAAAGGCGTGTCGAAGAGTTTGTCCACTTAACAGAGGAGAACATATGCTCTTCAACGTACCCATTCTTTGTGACGGCAAGTGCTTTTGACATTAGGCTTGACCTTATATAGAAGGGGCACACGAAGAATGGCAATCTGGCTTGAATCATATTCAATACCAAATACAATGTATATGTAAATAGTTAACCCGTGCAGCAGGACCATGGGTACACTTTGGGGTAACATCAAAGTTATCCAGTCGAACGTAAACGGGTTAACAGCAGAAATGAGAACGTCTGCTCAGTTTATGACATGCTATCTGTTTCGTTCCATTTCTGGACAAATAAAGACTGTTCACGTTGCATAATTTGAAGAAGGTTCCAAACTAGCAAACGTGCACTGATCTCGTCGAATTGACTAAACATGGTTGACTCGCCAGGGAAACAGAAATCTGCCCATTTGATAGAAAAGTACTGAAATTCTTGCCTATTTATTAATGTCACATCATTTAATCGCGGGCCGCACTAGTAAAAATTCAACTTGGTATCGGCACATATCTTGATAAGATTTTGTTAATAACTCGTTACAGATGAATACTATTTAATGATTTTCCATGCAGTTGAAATGGACTCGACATTTACCAGTTTTCAAGTGATCATACTTGTTTTTTTGTGTTTTTGGCAATGAAAATCAAGAGTCGAATTCACATATCCTTTGGGGTTTCCTCGCAGTGATCTCAAAATACACAAACTATATAAATAGTAGCGCGATCTCGTACATACACAGATTGGTTTCGTTGTAACATTTCTCTAAGTTTGAATGATCTAGACGTAGTTAAATCATCCTACAGCTTGAGTCATCCGAGTATCAGTTGGCTATGATATTAGTAAGTGACTGTATACTGCACCGACGAGTATCGATGAGTATCACATAATCTGCGGAATTTATGTATTTGAGTCCAGATTCCTTTTAGTCGGGGTTATAAATCACCATCAAACATCATCAGTAATTAGTAATTAGACAATTTGATACCTCAACTAGGTAACTGTTCTTATTTGCATGACTCTTCAATCGGGCCACTGAACTAAGAATTAACCATGTATTTAAACTAATTGCATTACTTTGAAATATTGGACTCTATGTTAAGCCTTTTATGTTAAAGAGTCACCTTTTGTAGTAGCCTCGACATCTCAGGCATTGAAGGTTGATCAAGTAAATGTGGACCCCAATCATCATTGCAATCTTGTAGAGAAAATGTCTTATCATGGTTGTTAACTTGAAGAAAATATAATACATGGTTGTTAACTTGAAGAAAATATAATACATGGTTGTTAACTTGAAGAAAATATAATTATATCAAACCTATGTTCATGCTATCCAAAAGATGTCAAACTACGGTATAACTTTGTAAGCCTTTGTCTAAGCCTACGTTTAAATTTGGTGATTATTCTATCGAATGGTTACAAACCTGTATGTAAATTTTGCAAACTACATAAATGAAAATTTATCAAAATATTGTGGACCACAAGCGACACAACTCAAATTCTCCCGGCGCAATAAACGTATAGGTTATTCTTCTTTGTACAACCCTAGATATTACACCAAAACAAAATTTTATAATGCCTAACACCGTGTGAACGATCGTTAAGCTGTGTCATGACCATCCTGAGGAAAACAAGTTCCAAGCAAAGGCTTTGCAATGTTTTACCAAAGGACACTTTCACGAAACCATTAGTATTGATGAGGCTCGAACCACGAAACTCCTTTTTTCAGTTATCCACCTTACCCAGTATGCTGGGTTAATCGAAGATAAGGTATGATGACAAACGCTTAGCAAGCAGAAAAAATGAGATTATGACAAAGTCCAAGATGATTCGCATAAGTCAGAATGAAACTTAAAATTACAAAAGATGTTATGCTATTTGGTAATAGGCAACATGAATTATGTCTTGCACAGTGTATGCTCTCGTTTAAGATTGATCTCCAAGTATCACGTAGTACTCAAAGCCATTTCAGCAAATTATCCTCAGCCGTTTGAGAAGAAATATTCAAAGCTTTGGAATCTCAAAGTCTTCTTTGAAATAAAGACATGGCTATCGAATGATATTCAGTGCTTATGTTAAATGATTTTACTTGATGGCTTTACTAACTACTAGATATAGAACCGTCAACGACAAGTATCTAGTTTTGTAAAGTGACTATATTCATACATGAAAAACAGTTTTGTTAATTCTGATATTCTTCAGTTGTAGAAGTTTAATGAAAGGAAATCATGTATCTTTCCTGGTAAACCATGTTTAAATATGGAATCGTTTTTCTGCAAACTTCAGATATAAAAAAACATTGTAATTGTCCTCGAAAAGACATATTTTATTTATAAGGACGGTGCATACAAAAATATACATTTGCTTGATTTGTTTGTGTGTCACTCTGTTTCTTCTCCGTTTCTTCTCTTAGTCTATGGCATGAGCAACGGAATTTTGCAAGAAACATTGATGTTTGTGTTTAGAATTGTTCTGGATCTTAAATTTGATTTAAACTGTTGTTTAAATTCAATTACAAGTATATGACAGTCCCTAATATTGTCAGATGTATATACACCTGTAAACAATCAAATGTTTAATTGCATCTTTTGCATACAATGTACATATCACGAATTGGAGTTAATGTGAACCAGGACTTTTAGCGTGTTCAGGATATTACAAGTATATGTGACAAATATCATGTAAAATATACCAAAAGGGTTTTCAATGTGCTTTAACAACACAATGATTTAGGAGGAATAAACTGGGCCAGTCATATAAAAATAACATCAATGATACCGGTGTGGCGTTTGCTTGATATAGATCTCAAAGTATAAACGTTTTAAAATCTAAATTCAAACAACGCGCGTTTTGAACAATTTATTTAGAACAAAAATGGCATTAAGAAATCGAACCATCTGATCGATGCTACATGGGGTAAGTTCAATTCCCCCTCAAGACAATTTCCCGTAGAATAGTAACCCCTAGAACAAAACAGTACATCCTCCATCCTTTGGTAGCGGCGGACAATCAGCGTTTATATTTTAAATATGTTATTATTCATACATCCAAGCATTGGTTATAGTAAGGGTACTTAGCTGATAGAGGGTATTATTAGAAGGGGGTATTGTCCTAGGGCTGTTGTTCAGAGGGGGTATTGTCCTAGGGCTGTTGTTCAGAGGGTGTATTGTTCTAGGGCTGTTGTTCAGAGGGTGTATTGTCCTAGGGCTGTTGTTCAGAGGGGGTATTGTATGAAGGGCTGTTGTTCAGAGGGTGTATTGTTCTAGGGCTGTTGTTCAGAGGGGGTATTGTCCTAGGGCTGTTGTTCAGAGGGTGTATTGTCCTAGGGCTGTTGTTCAGAGGGGGTATTGTCCTAGGGCTGTTGTTCAGAGGGGGTATTGTATGAAGGGCTGTTGTTCAGAGGGTGTATTGTCCTAGGGCTGTTGTTCAGAGGGGGTATTGTCCTAGGGCTGTTGTTCAGAGGGTGTATTGTATGAAGGGCGGTTGTTCAGAGGGGGTATTGTATGAAGGACTGTTGTTCAGAGGGGGTATTGTCCTAGGGGGTATTGTCCTATGGATTTTTGACCGGAAAGGGAATTGTCTGTCACTCATGCTACATGTACAAAAAGAATAAACCCTACTAAATGTAGAACGCTACCTTAATATTGGTCTACCATTTCACTGTAAGCCATACTTGCGCTCATTTACACTGAAATTGTACAAGTTCTATAATATTTGAAAAGTACCTTAAAAGTACTTTGAATTCCAATTTTACAGATGAATTGAGACTAAACACGTTCACATGATGCTCGTAATGAGTGAAAAATATAAGGTTTGTTCACAATAAGCGACGAAATATTTTGAATGTTTACATTGTTTAATTTGGATAAATAACAGTATTGTATGTCTTTCATGTGATTTTCCTAACTAGGTGATCGCCACTCATTAATCCGAGCGCTCTTTGCACGTTTAGATGTTACTCGAATGTAAACAATGAAGACAACTGGTGGGCACCAACTTTGTGAAAATAGCACTTTGAAAAATAGATAATAAATAGTACAGGCGTTATATTGTCATGATCATGTTTTTCGCTACGTTTCAAGATATTCTATTAAAATTTATATATTATATACCCAGTTTTGAAGTTTTTTTGAGCGCTAGAATGCTTCTAAGAAAGATATTTTCGAACTCTAGGTGCTCCAACCATAATTTGGCAATTGAAACTGGTAGATACCTCATATATTGAGAGAAATCTGCGCAATTGCTCCTTTTGATCACGTAATACAGAATGATATACATAACGTTTATGACTCTGGATTTTTTAATGACATACCAACATAAGATTTATATCCACTATCATTCATCGTTGATTCTAAACATCGCTACCTCTCACTCATAACATCTGACATTCATAACCATATCCAGAACTCATGTCATCAATATTCTTATCAAGACACACATTTATGTCTGACTCATTGACTTTGTATGAATAGTCTTAATTCTAACGCTTACCCGGTTGATATTTTATATTGAACGTATAAATAAGAATAATATAATGCAAGAACCTTGTTACAAACAACATTTAAGGATACATATGCTAATTAATGAGCATGCAATCTAAACATTATGTATGCCTGAAGTTTAATTTCATTAGATATCTAGACTTCGTGATAATCGTTCAAAAGGACTAACACTTTATTGATATATTTTGTGTTGATGGCCAGGTACAATCATATCTTTGTATCCGTCACACTCGTATAAAAAAGACATTTCAATGATAACCCACAATACTTACTCATTATGATCAGATAACTTGTATTGATACGAAGTGTTAAAATGTGTCTATCCAAACGTCTTACTTTAAAATAAAGAAATTGTTTGCATCAAATCATTGTGTACAGAGCCGATGAGGCTGCCCTGCTCAAACCCTTGTATTTCCGCTAGATAAATGTTGGTTTGAACAAAGAATAAAACGATTCAAACATTTAAGTTTGAAGATGATAACCTTACTTACGTCGTTATTTATCGACAGAACATAGAGCTCTTTATGCCTTCATATCCATGTTAGAAAACAAAAGCCCTGTTTTCTTATACGGGTATGTAGCTTTTATCATCGCTTCTTTGTAAAGTCATATTTATTTTTAGATAACTATCTTTGGCCTTAACAAAATTCAAGCTCAGTAATCGTACAATATTATTATATAACAATTTCACAATTCCTCTCGCCTTTAGCATCACTAATTCGTTTTAGGAGAACATCTGCTGCGTTAAGCCTCGCCAGTCCATTTGCGATAAGAGCGGACGGTCGTAGGGACTGAAATATATGCATGTCCTCTGTTAAATCATTACACAGGTACTAATCCAAGTTCTATAGTGTGAGATAAGATCGGTATATGTTTTAAATCCACCGGCATTCGCACACCTGGAAAAACATATCGAATGGTCAGCTACAAAGGCCGCAATAAGTACGACAAAATAAGTGTTAATCATATATTTTCTCCGTGTCTTCGGATGAAGCCAGTTTAATGACAGGAAAACTTTCTCATCACAAAAAGTGTCTTGTTCTGCCCAAGTTGTTTTAAAAGAAGGAAGGGCATCAGGGTTAAGACAATGTCGCATCATGGCGACGGTATAAACACATATGATCAACAACAATAGTTTATATTTAAGAACAGACAATTGCATGGTTTTAACGAGTGAGAAATCTATTAAGTGAGCATATATATCTGACTTCTAATACAAACTGTCAATAATAGTGGGTTTAAAAGATGGTCTTAAATCTTTCGTTTGGTGATTGGTTATATTATCTTTATCGTGTAATGACTGTACATGGTTTGAGTAACGGTGCATGCTTGGAGTGAATTGCTATCAGTAAATTATTGTCTAGAAAACACTTAAACACAGCAGGTGCATGTTCATTGTCATCATCAGCAGCAGCAGCATCAGGTACATGTTCATTATCTTCATCATTATCATCATCATCAGCAGCAGCAGTGTTATAATTATAACAAGTGATATTTTATTGAATTATAAGTATTCTTTTGTTAACGTTTCTTATCAGTTTATAAAGAAACATCTACTTATCACGTAATTCGTTGTTTTTGATAAAGATGACTAGACTCTATTACTTACTTTCTATCAATACTTTTAATTAAGATAAATCTAGACTGGTCGACTCTTCAATGAGAGTTCAGCCGCGGCGCAGGCACACGGAGTACGTATGGTGAAAATTAGTTAAATAGTAGTGTTTGCGAAGCAGACAGGGTATTTTTTCCATCACAATACATGTACTTGTATATATCCAATTTCCATATTCCTTCCACCCTAGGCCAAATAGATTGTTTACAAACAGAGAAAAGATGAATGTGATAAAATATAAACTTGCTTTGTACTGACTTGGCAAGGGAGGAACAACAAGTGTTATTCAACAAAACCTTTTGTTGGTATAGCTCTTAACTAAAACCCCTCAAACTCTTTTTAACCCTTTGTTACAGAATTAAAAATCTACAACCTGCTTCTTCTGATATAAACCTTTCAGAAAGACCATATTTACACATTTAAGACGGCCTCCACTGCGTTATATATAGTTCCGAAGCAAAGTTCGAAAGATAAAGACATTGTTTTTTACTATAGTATACCCCCAACAAAACCCTGCTTGTCATTCAGTTGATGTATCCGTGTTAATTATCGCCAATGAACATATGCTAAGGATAAAATAAGTGGAAATTATTTGTAGATTGTCTTAGTTAAGAACCTGCCTATATCCCGAGTTTGAATTGAACAAACTAAATTTCTACCCGATCAGGTTTAAATTATGCGTTCATAAAATATGGTAATAACAATGTGGGTAATATTTTGTCCACAGTATATTTAACAAAGTCCACAATCAGACCATTCTTTTCGCGGTTCTTCCCGGAACAGAGAGTAGTAATACTGTCTTTTATCTCTTAATTAGATAAAACTCATGATCGATGCACAATGGACCTAAAGTCCTATTCATTTGCCTACAAACGATATCAATTTGTCTGATTGATTTACAATAAAAAAATTATTTTAGACAATTTCAGTTAAACATTTTTCATCTTTATTTCCTTAAAAAATATTTTAGATTATAAGAATAATGCAAAAGGTGCACTACCAAAGCAAACTTATGGATAATACAAATATGTTTGATTGAGCACATCAAATGGCCAATAAGCCCTCGAGGAATGAATAGTATTTCCAGCCGTATTTTCCTAACACAATCGCAAGTTCGGTTTTAAAGAATTGACGTTTCTTATGCAATAGACACTTTGCAGAATGATAGTTTGATACTAAGCAATGAGGATTTTTATTAAAGGACAAGAAATAGATTACTCAAGTTGCTAGTTAAGTTGTGAAATAGAATTGAGACACTTTATGAAGTACGTGCTAAACCATCACATGTGTCTTAATCTGAGCATACCTCGTTAATTTGTCAATCAAATGAGTATAACTAGTACTAGAATGCGTTTTGCTCCTCTTTGTATATATATATATATATTGAAATAAAGATTTTCATTCAAGAGATACTTAAATGGTTTGAATTCCCATTCTCGTATGTCGGTATAATCAATATTCATCTACATCTTCATTGATACATTTAACTGTTAAACTTGATATAGACAGCGCTGCCGACCAAAAAACAGGAAGATAATTGCGCTTTACCAAATAAACTGTGTAGAACGTCATATCACATGATCCTTGACCAAAAATGACATTAGCTGAAAGCTATGGGAATGGGCAGAGAAAGTTATATTGCTTCAGGTATTTTTCTTTCGAAGATTGCATGATATTTATTCCCAGCTTTTGAATTCTCTCTCCATAGATATTATTAACAGTCGGAAGAGAGGAATAGATTATTTCACATCGTCAGTCTCACACGGTCTCAAAAACAGTACTTTTGCATTCATACTAGAGGTAAAACTTGACATCAAACAAAGAGTAGATACCTTTTGCATTGACAATGTGATAAGAAAAGGGAAAACATTTGGATGGTACTCAGAACAAAGACAATTTGTATTTTAAGAACCTATTATTATAATAGATTATTTCATTTTAAAGGGGCTGAAATATGCCGTTTGGTTAAGAAAAGGTGATCCTAACATTTAAGCATTTAACTAAAGCATATTATAATTAAATTTCGTTATAAAACATGACATTCTTATTCAAAATATACTTCCATGATGCAGCATTTTATTACTGAGGCAAACATTCCTCATTTAACCAAGTGATGGGGACATTTTGACACTTTTCGTAAATCTAAACATTTGTCCGAGCTTCCATTAGAGAGAAGTATAAAACGTAAGCTACGAATAAAATTAGATTTAACTTTAAACGCTCTCTTTTACACTAGTATATCAGCTAAAACCACACCTTACCACAACTTATCCGACAGAAGAGTATTTCTGAAGGTAAATAAGACATTATTGGTTTCCCCGATCTGGTGGATATTTACTTGATGAATTGGAGATGTATGCCTTTATACAAAGTGACGAACAAGCGACAATTATCCAAAAGAGTTATAAATTTGACACATCCGTGATATAGATTAGACATAGTCACAACAATTGTATATCTTCAAACGTAAAGTTACATTCAATCCATCTGACGTGGCCTAATATTCGCTGAGGAAATTATTGTAATAACCATGTAAGGAGAATTCGTACAATAATCTTTCACAAAAACAAAGATATAAGGTTACACTGTTTTGTTGGACAAGTCCGAGATACAAATCTGTTTGTCTTTTTGAAAAACCTAACAACTATCCACTACAAGATGAAGAATGCGATACTGTGGACATATTATACCATCATTTCCTGCTACGCTATTCTTTCTCAAAATATGCAGTTATGGCCCAAATTTCATATTATGAGGACATTTTTGATGCAGATAGTTAAACAAAACAAAAAAGGGCATTGATTGAAATGTATGGAAAGACTCACGGGCTGTACAAAGTAGCATTTCTTGATGACATGTCTTTCTATGTATTAGCCGTCTCTGTGGTAATCATATTTTCCTGATCGTAAAACGTAAATTTACACCTAAGCTGATAATAGCCTGCTTTATAAGAGGACTTAAACCGTGTGGGAGAATAATGAGAACATGTTGATAAGCGGTGTACATTGAACATTTCTATATATGCTTCAAAAATCAGAAAAGGCAAAGTTTGTTGCCAGACGTGCTTTAAATAAAACTACAAATTTCCCTGTTGATCAACAGTGCCTCTTGTAAAGAGTTATGCTACACAAAATCCCTCACAAATACAAATAAAGCTGCAATGTAAATCAAAGCTAAATATAATTGTAATGAGGTGTGAAGGAAATTCTCATGAAAACATAAACTAACGCTATTTCATCAATTCACTCTCTAAATCGCTGCATTTCGAGATGAAGAATTTAGTGACTGAACATGACAACAACTGTGAAATATATGACATACGAGTTACGGTTCTTCATAACATCTAAATTCTCCAGTAAATTTATGCGCACTAATGAACGTTTTGTTGAGTAAAGTTATAATGCTATTCAGAAATTTATTGTGCTTGATGCTTAATGTGTTATCAAAATATATGTTACACATTCCTCATTATAAATGCAATATATTTCTAGTATGAAACAGTTTAACAATATTGACAACAAGGGTTATGCTAATTACACAGGTTCCAACACCATTCCATTTGGGAAAGTATCCTTTTAGTTAAAAGGGCCACGTTTTTTCTATTTACATATGGTGATGTTAGAAAATTAGCTTATCCGAACAATTAAGTTCATAGACTTATTTTGATAATGAGATAAGTAAAATGCATGTACATATTGAGAACAGTTTACATCAGAATGTTCTTGAAGTTACATTAAACACAATATTTTACATAAATAGGAAATGAAGAAACGACATCAGAATCTGTGTAAGACATTAATTCAAAATTAATTAAAGTTTACGTAATTAAAGGCATTGATATTTGAATAACTTTTGTATCCGAAATCAAAATACCCAGACTCATACAAACCCATTTTTTTCTAAAGACCATTTCACCTTATGAGAAATTATTTAAGTAACGATTTATTTTTACTTCGAACAAACGTATATTATAGTTTGATCCAATTGCTTTACATTTACTAACATTCGTGAACAGTTTTAAAATAATACGCATATATATGGATAGTTTGCATCAATTGGCTTTGAGGGGGTTCAGAAGTGGCATTTGCATATAATAGGTATTTGTCAACAAGTAAGGTTCCTTGTTATGTCATAAGAAAGGACCGTCCATGATATGAACACGTCATTTTCTCCATGATCGTTTAAACATACCAAATTCGAGCAAGCGGTTAATTTACTTAATGAAGCTTTTTGGTAATTCTACTAAAACCAATATCACACTTATACGAAAAAGACAATGATTACGGGAACTGATTATTCCGTCCATGACATACTTGATAATGGAGATGTATTAGACAAAAACAGATGGAAGATCGGAAAAGGGTAAAACTGCAACATCATCATTCCCCTTACTAAAATGGTGAATGAAATGGCAAAATAGAAAAGATGTGCTTGTTAAAAGTATCAGACTCCATCTATCTGAGTTTTAAAAATCATATAATATCAAGTTTTCGCATTTCCCGTTTGTAAAGGACAATCTTTTGGACATGCGCATATACCAAATAAATAAAAGTATCACTTTATTTTTTCCAAAATATTCAAATTCCATAATACTTTTAGTAATAATGTAAATGCGTTAAAATTCAAAACAGATTCGTTTAAATGTAAACGTGACATGGACATTGGTCAGATAAAAATCAATCCTGTAAGTCAGCTGCTTTTTGGCGATTCTATAGTCCTCTGTATCCCATTGTTGATAGTATGTATTTATTATCCGGGTACGTTTTGTTTGTTATTACAACAATTCTATGAAGACTACAAATTATTTGAAGCCAAAATGTAAAGCATTGTAATTTTTTGTAGAGCAAGATTAGTTATTTATGTTTTTGCCGGACATAATGTTGGAATGCCTTATCCATGTATCTTACAAACAATGACCCCTTTGTGGTTAATTGTCTAGCTTTTCAACATCATACATTAGCAAGTTCCTTATCTGTTCTTTCATCTTCATAGTTAAATTATAATAGGGAGTAACATGGGTATAAACAACAGTCTCATACACGTGGCTATCTGAGACATAAAGTATGTATCTCTTAACACTAAGTCTGTTTGCTCTCATTGCTTCTGCGATAACCCTTACGACGGATGAGACGTTCGGTTCGAGGTTTCAATACGAATACCGGGTGATAGAACGTCTTTTTCAATTGTCAAATGGCATGGCAGAACTGAAGAAATCCAATGATCAGTTAAAACAAGGTAATCTTTTGTCCTCTGTTATCGATATATCAATATTCTAATAATTCACTTTCATTAGTCGGTCATAGTATTGAGTCGTTATTGCGAAGTAAAAATAAATGCCAATTTAAATGAAGCGAAGTGGCTATGAAGTGAACTTTACAAATGAAAATAAACCATGGAATGAGATTGGCGGTGAGTAAACACATGTTGTAGCCTTTATACGTAAACCTAAATGTGACAAAAAAAAGGAACACTTTTATTGTATCTAGAATGTCTTTTATTTGTGAAAAGATATTGAACAATTGTTCATTATTTGCTTTTCTATACATATTTTGATGTTTTCAAAACTCAATGTGTCTTTTTAGAAAGAAGGATATGTTCTAGATAAAAGGAATTGTTAATGTGGCTTTAAATACAAGGCCACTCCAAACCAAAAGAGAGTGACCTGGCTAATATTTGTATTGTTTAAGATTTTAAGTTCTTTAATTATTTGTTGTCTTTTCCTAATTAAGTAAAACCAATGTATTTGAAATGGAAAAGTTTGGTTAAGGACCGCATCAAACGAGAATGTAAAAATATCACTATTGACTGTTTGACGAAGCTCCTTAAAAGTCCTATCAATACACGTCAATAGACTGATACTAGCGGAGTTTGTTTTTCCTATAAACCTACACAAACCATAACCATTTCCCAAACAACAAATTTTCGACTGTCCTAAATTGAAAGAGTTTGCATACGACATTTTTAAATGTGATGGAATTGGAAAATAATCATCTGATAGGGCAGAAAACATTGTGGGAAATGATAAAATTGCTCGTTACGAGCAATTTCTCCCTTTCCGACAATTTTTTCTAAAGTCGTCTGCAACAAAGTGATCAAACGTCTTTATTGTTTGTGAAGGGGTTAAGTAGAAAGCATGTCGGCCGGACAAATAAATCGGTAACACATTAACTTTTCTTGGACTGGTTTATCGCCGTACATCACTGAGTTTGAAAGCATGTGATAAATTAAATAAATTTAATATGAAAACAACTTATGATTTTGTTTATTCATAAACGCATGAGTAAATGCAGGTTTATGTAAGCCACCTAATTGTTCGAGGCTTGATAGACAAATCTAATTTCCTTTTCTGGATAAATCTAGCTATATACATTTGAACTCTTTTGATTTAAACTAATAGTATTCGTTAACATATTTCATTCTCAGTGTTTTAAGGATGAACACATGAATGGAAAATGATATTCATCTACTAAATCGCTAAAAATGCAAAATTCCCGGGAATTCCATGTCTACCAAGATAGTTAGTGGGCTAAAATGTGTTGTTTAGCAATGATATGACTATACTGCATCTTTTTCGTTAGATAATCAGACATTTCAAAATATGTTTCTATCAATATAAATAATTGTATTGAATGTTCATAGTTGATACCAGCGTTGATTCAATTGTATGAATATAACTCAACTGCACAATATTAGATTATTGTCATAGTTGTACTTTATGATATTTCAATCTTTTCCGAATTAAACGGATTTAAAAGAAAAAAATGCCCTTCATTTCCTGGGAACGTGTAATTACTTTCGAGCACGACCCTTTAAGCCTTTCCAAAACAATAACGACTGTTTACCACTTTGTTGCAGACGAATTAAGAAAACATTGTGGGAAAGAGAGAAATTGCTCGTAACGAGCATTTTTCCTTTTCCTATAATGTTTTCTGCCCTATCAGAAGACTATTTTCCAATTTCATCACATTTTGAAATATCGTCTGCAAACTCTTTCAATTTGGGACAGTCGAAAATTTGTTGTTTGGGAAAGGCTTTAACAAATGCTAAATTCGACTTGGTTGTCTCAAATCGAGTGTCTTTAGAATTCTTTTTAGGAAGTCTGTCGATCTCGTCCGTACCGTAAAAGCCCAAGAACTTACTAGCTTACGTCATTATTGGAGAAACATAAGTATCGAAAAGAGAAACAAAGATATTTGGTGGAGAAATATCCCACTTGTAATAGACAGCATGTTGTAGAAAGAAATTGATGTCATTCTCTGAAAATGTATGGATTGAATGAGAAAACGAAAACCGTTGCTTATGACTGGCAAAACAATCAAAATTATTATCTACTTCTAGATAATGGGTTTAAGTGGCTTACCTTCTATGCAATACCATTGGTTTGGTCTTGTCCTTGTTAACTCTCAGTTTTCACTTGTCACGTTACATCTACCTTCGTTGATCATTCGCTTCATGAATTTACAAATATAACTGCTTAAGACGATAAACATTTGGATACGTAGTATTCTACTAGTTTTGGATATTTGAAAAACGATGATCTCCAGGCTACTTTTGTACACCAAACTAGATTGAAAGCTCTTATGCTTTCGATGTTGATCATTTGAAAATGATTACAACCATGCATTGGGGCATTAACGTTCATCGTAAAACCAAGAAAAGGTTAAAAATAAACTACAACTAAAACTATAAAATTGGTTCAATAATCTATACTCTGTATTTGTGCTGTCACAATCCCTTGGAGTATTGTGACAATTGAAATTTCCAATTGAATCCAATTGAAAAGTTGGTCAATAAGACCATCAGTGTCAGTAACTCACCTCGTTGGAAAGATTTAAACAATATTTATTCCTGATTTGTAGATCTGAAGGAAGTCACAGAAAATAATAATAAGATACCAGGTGGGTCAGTCTATGTCCGCTGGGGAAGGTCCGTCTGTCCAGAAAACGGCACTGAACTCGTGTACAAGGGAATTGCTGGAGGATCAAGAGTCACACATAGCGGGGGTGCTGCCAACTACTTATGCCTACCTGAGGATCCAACTTGGGGGGATTACAGCGATGCAGAACACAACATTGGCGGATTACTTTATGGAGTAGAATATCAATTTACTAAAAGAGGCATGAGCGGGTCGTTTCCTAATTTGTTGGACCATGATGCAAGTTGTGCCGTGTGCAGATCCAGACGTCCGACAATGGTGATGATTCCAGCCCGCGTTGATTGCTATGATTCCTGGACGTTTGAGTACGGTGGATACCTGGTGGCAGATCACTACAGTCACCCTGCGGCCTCTGAATTCGTCTGTCTTGACAAGAACCCAGAGAAAGACGAGGGTGGCCGAGCCAATAACGAGGGCAAGTTGTTCTATCTTACAGAAGGTCGATGTGGATCCCTGAAATGTCCGCCTTATGTGAACGGGCGGGAGATAGCCTGTGTTGTCTGCACAAAATGATAACGCAACCACCGCCAAAACCAGACGTGTTTGACAATCATTCATAATTTGCTTCACATTTCCCCTCTGAGACAATACCAATTTCGCTCTGTCACCTTATGGTTTATTACCTTTATAAATATACTACAATTTATCTTCAGTGGTCCCTTACGAATGCAGGTTTGACCTATTAACTACTGTTTATCATTCTTTCAAAACAACTCGGATTTTTCATAAGTATATGTATTAATCAATTCCTCTAACTCAGGAAAACAATGCACGGTTAAAAACCGCTTCAAAGAAGATAATCGCTAAGGGCCCCGTCATGGTTCGCATATCCAATAATATTATTATTTAGTACTTATAAGTATTACAATTCTTTCAAAACATAAAAATTTGCAAAGACGATCAGTGCAGGTATATTTCTTACGAAAGTGTTATTTTGTTCTTTCATTAATATGGATACACTCTTCAAACCAATTTTGATTATTTTACGTTTGAACTTTACTACAGTTTGTTAAATACAATACGGAAATTCATATCTATGAATAAATTTATGCTCTTTTTCATCCTCATGCAATTTTGTTATTTCTATAGCATGTCGTTGTACGTAGAACCTTATTATTTTTTTTATTACAAGGTCAAAGGCCTAAAATGTTGCTAGAACACAGTAAAGCAGGTAAAACCGGCCAGTTGCTAAACATGCAACCTTTCAATAAAATGTGTTCACAAACAGAATCACTGGTGTGTTTTAAGTCAACAGTCTGAATTGTATATTCCTTTCCCATTTGGAATGTCATCATGTTATATTGGCGTCGCCCTTAAAAACCTATAATTATGAGGTTATGTGTTATGTATACACCCTTGATTAAAAACCAAGTATCTATATTCAACAAGAATATATAGATTTAGTTAAGTTTATTTACATAAATATATTAGGCTCATACTCCCATTATGTATCTTTTAACAAAAAGAAATAAAGAACATACATACAAGAATGTATTACAAAAGTGCAAATAATGCATTCATGACAATTACAAACAGGAAAATATATAATTTGGAAGGAAGCACAAATCAAAATGATAGCCGACGTATTTTTTCTAGTTTCTTGGATAACAAATGCCATTTTGTTAAATCCAGGAGTTTATGCAAAAGATATCTTATGTCAAAGTGTTAAGATAACTATCATGGGAATTATTTCAGATTTGAAATAATTCAGTTTAGTTTGCTTGACGAAACCGTCGTCTGCTGTAATCAAGAACGATGTGGTGTACACTTACTAGCCATAATTTGTCTCGCACGACACACTCGGGGCTATATAAAAGCTGAACGTCTTTAATAGTTCTCTCTTTACAATCCGATAGCAGGAAAACCAGGTCGTTCACATAAACCACTTGCGTTGAAATGTTGCTCTTTTGAGATGCCACGCGGTTGAGTTAAGGGCAAATGTTGACGAGGGACTAAATTAACCAATATACGCCGGCTTCAATGGTGGGAATGGTCTTAAAATTATATCAAAACTTTGCACATGATAACTAACCTTTGCTGCTCCGTAGCAATCGTAATCACTCGGATATTTCAGTGATCTGAGAGTTACACCTCGTATTCAAATAGAGGTTTTAAAATAACGTGTGAAATGCCCTCGGCAAATAACACACTTCCTGTGTTCGTCCACGTTGAGAAGTTAAATACATATAAACGTGTTGAACGTCGTTTCTGGATCAATGTTTCAAGCGGAAACTCGAACATAATAGGATGTGGGTTGTGATATTTATGTTTCCTTGATCAAATCAAATAACTGTTCATTTTAGTTGTTTGATGAGTTAAGTTCGATTCTGCAGTACAGTAATTGCTACCTTTCAAAGAAATCACTACCTTTTCACAAAAGTCGCGTTACGATAACCAGGCATATGACCGAAACATTATGGCGGATACGCCAAGGAACACGTTCCTTCGAACGGCTTTCCAGGCACAAATGAACGTGTTATAGTTCGATTTAATAGTCATTGCTTTGAAAACTAACGGGGAATCAAATTGATGAATTACTTCCAAACTTACTACAGAACTGTCATTCATGGTAAGGTTGTTTCCCAAATGCATAACTAAAATCAATCACAAGACGATCGTATTTCTTACAAAAATACAATGTTGATGTTCGTATCATCAAGGGCACTCCTTTGTAATTAATCGCTTTACTGTCATTTATTTTGAATAAAAATGGCCAGACAATTTATAAGGTAGTGTTACAGTTCAAGTGAGGCACTACCTGTTTGGATCCAGGGAGCGTCAATATTTCATGAAATCACATACTAAATATACATTCCAAAAAGAGATAATATTTTAAATTCATTTAGTTTTCAAATTTATCTTCCAAATTTCATTCGATATCCATTGTTCTCTGTTGCTAACTAACGTATCTTAAATTGGCACAATCGAGGAGTGTCCATAATATATATAGGGCTTACTCAGACGATTGTGTTTTTGGGTAATAAATGTTGGCAGAGCCTGCAATATAATTGATCTGTATCTTCGCTACACATACGGTTATGAACAGGGTTAGAAAACTGCCACCATACTAATCTTATGATATATATATTGTCATTTCATCAGTAGAAATCTATTTGGTTCAAAATAATAAAATCATTTATTTTCAATCTCTGAGATGGTCCTTTGAAATGTACAAATAGAATGTCAACCGCTTACGCGACTTCCTTGAACAAACGGCTATGCGCGCCAGTTCCAGCAGAATCAGTTATACATGTGAAGAATAAAATAAATATTGAGAGAAAAACTAGTATCATGAAAAAAGAATGCGGAATAATGTTCACTTTGATGAAAACATGCTTACTATTGATTAACTTTATCATGCTTTTTCACTATTGCACATATGATTCAAAACGATACCAATACTTTATAGTTGAAACTCATGATGTTACTGTTATAACAATAATTGGGATAGCGTATCTTTCATGTCAAATGTCGACTCGGATTTGTACAGTACATACAGGGTGTAATACGTATCATTCAACATGAACAAAAGAACCAACCATGCGCCCACCCGACCAAACAAAAAACAAATCAACACAGAACCATCATGTCACAGAAAAAGAGCGGCGATTTATTTTTAAGAATTTCAGAAAAATCGGGAAACTTGTGTCAAAGGACGATCATAAGAGAAATAATTGACCAGCTTTTGGACAATTTCATATAAAATACAATCGTCCAAAGTCAGAAAATTGAGTTTAAAACAAGAAAGTTCGTCCCTGTGACATTCCCGTCGGTTTTATATATACTAAACAAAAAAGTTTAGTCAGTCCGGAAACAACAGGCTATAACTCAAAAACGGAATGTAAGTTTATATTTATAATTTATTCATTTGAAAGACAATTCATTTTCAACTTGAATTTTAGATTATCGGAAACGTCCGTTTTTCAATATCGCTGCAGGATCCATTTCATTACATTAGGGGTCAAATTCCAGATTCAGACACTTTCAAAGTTCGCTTTAGTAACGTGTATGTCTTCCATTCTTTGTCCTTACTGCAAACCAGTGCCTTCTCATGCTGTTTATGAGTGGCCTGATTGCTCTAAGGGGTATACGACGCAATTTATGACGTAGTGCGTCTTCCACTTCTTTGACGTTACTGCCGTCATGAAGTTGTCGGAAACGTCTACCTAGGTCGTCCCAAGGTGTTCGATGGGGGCAAATGCGGTGCACGAGTTGGCAGGTCGAGAGTTTGAATCTGGAGTTGCCTCAGAGTATCCATTGATTTACATGCACTTTATGGATGGGCGTTATCTTGCTGTAGCGTGTCCACATGCTGGTCACTGATATACGGGTGCACTACTGGGCGGATGATTTCGTCACAATAGCGGACATTTAACGTACTGGCTATTGTAACCAGTTTAGTTTGTCCTTGGTGTGGTATTCCAACCTAAATCATTATGTAAAAACACGTTTTCATGGTCTAAACGCTCACCACATAGTCTCCAAACACTAATCCGACCTTCAGAAGAATCAACATTAAACCACGACTCATCCGCAAACAAAATGTAATTTAACATTAGCCTGGTCTAAGGAAGATGTGTTATGGCCCATTGACCTCTCGATGAACGATGACGTCGCGTCAAAGGAATACCAACATGTGGACGACGTCTCATTAGCCCTGCAGCACACAGACGGTTCTGGACGGTTTGATAACAGACACGAGTACCTATTGCTTTATGCAAGAGTATATTCGAGAGTTTTCGTCGTGAGAAAAAAACGGTTACGTCTCGATAACGTCTCTAGATACCGGTCTTAACGTGTCGTGGTTTGCGTGGTCTGTCTGAGCCTGGTAGGTCAGATACGCTCCCAGTTTGGTTAAACCTTGTCTAAAGACGATGAACAGTCCGTTCAAACATCCGAATGTCGGGCAATATCTCTAACCCTAGATTTGGCGGTCAGCATCCCAATTGCCATGTGAAATTGATTTGGCGTCATCCCAGCTCGGCGTCCCATGCTCGGTACGAAACATCCTGGCAAAGTGAAAATGCTTATTATACATAATGCTTTGTTTTGTCACAGTTTTGTTTTAGAAATAAAAAAGTGCAGTTTCACCACTACAAAGTTAATTGAATGAAACCAACACTAATTTAGAATAAAGAATTCAATAATAAAGGCCGTTAAATGTGACTTGTTCTACACAAAGTTCCTGATGAAACGCAACACGCCATTCAACCATATGCTCTTGTTACAGATATTCCTTGGTTTAGTAGAATTACTGAGTATAGGGATGTCCATCACGTTTACCTACGGCATAGGGTTCGGATTAGGAATCATGTTTGGAACAATACACCAGATTACTCCGTTAATGATCCTGGGTAAGTACTTAAGATTCTATGAACTGACTGTCGATTTTTACTTCATGTTTAAGGTAGTTCCTTGACCGAGCAATGCATCAGTTTGTAACTATACTCAGTGTAGACCTTTAAACAAATCTTAAGAATGTGTGCGTGATTACCCGTCGAAAATGTTGCAGATTGAAATGAAATGCTTTACCCTTATGCATGCATTCTGATACAATCTGCAACCTATTTATCAGGCAATTGGTTGATTAAACTGCATGAAATTACGTCTATGATTGCCTCTGATATAATGTACGAGCTGCATTTATTCGAATTTCAAAATGCATTCATTTCATACTATAATCCGTAACACACGCTTTGGCTTTTGCAAGTCGGTCCCCGAACACCTTTGGTAAAAGTAGCATCGCGGATTATTGAAATTGAAACAATATTTGCATACGTAATTCTATTTGAACTTAAAAGGGTTGCTCAACATCATTTCCCTATAGCCTTCGGAATATGACATATTGCTTATCATATTCCAAACTAAGTCTCTCTTGCGACACAATAATCACGACCTTTGCTATTTACAAGTTTTAAGAAGGCATACTGAAGTGGACCTGTGAATTGTTAATTTATGGCATTTCCATGTGGATTTGGATTTTCATGAGAGGTTATCTCACTGTAAAAGACTAATGGAATGTCGAAACATCCAAAATATAGGACTGTTCTTTATACCTATGTTAATGATTAAGTTAATTTCGGGGTGTTCCCCTCGTACCTATCATCGACGTTTAACTGATATTCGACATAAATCTCAATTAACCAAATACATATGTATACTAATTTCCTTCAGGTATTGGCGTAGATGACATGTTTGTCAGACGATGAACAGTCCGTTCAAACATCCGAAATACCGGGCAATATCTCTAACCCTAGACTTGGCGGTCAGCATCCCAATTGCCATGTGAAGTTGATTTGGCGTCATAGCAGCTCGGCGTCCCATGCTTAATTTTACAGACGTTTTCTAAGTTTTCGAATTACCGATAGAATTGATGTGCAACAAATGGTAAACTTTGTGCACTAAGGCAATCCAACTGCACGTGCGTACTGCGTACACGGGAGAAAAATCAATACAATTCAAAATTCTTGTCTCAGACCAAATGTTTTTTTTACTGGAAGAAGAGCTTAAATTTGTGCGGTGTTAAAATGGCGTGAATTTTAAAAGTATGACTTAACTTTTTTTGTTCAGTATATGATCGGATTGGTCGATGTTTGAGATGATTGAAACTGTTTGCTGGTTGTTTTATATTAATGCGTTTTCGTTTTAGTCCGGGAAATGCACAAGTATGTACCCAACATTGTTCATATTTAATTTACCAATTACTAACTACCCATTTTGTCAAATCAGCTCTCGCTAACAAAATTGACCCTGATAAAGACAGTATTTGTAGGAACTATCTCATCAGGATCTTCCCTGATTTGCCTACCTACTTTTGGTATGATCTGATATACCATTAAATGTTTTGCTACTTATTTTAAAGTCATATATTAAAGCAAAATTAATGCAGCATAATGAATTATAAGATTAAAGTTAATTAATATTGTGTCAAGGTTTCAAAGCATTTATCAGTTTGTATGAATATATAAGTTGATTTTGTCTATGGAGTTAAAGGAAAAATGCAGCTATATAAATGGATTCTTGTACTGACCGAAAAAGTGAGTACTGATCAAATTGTTTTTTTTTATCAGTACCGTACTTACTGATGCCAGTTAAAAATCATCTGGAACCCTGTGTTAAAGTTCAGTTCAGTAAATTAATAGTTTGGTAAAAAGGTCAACTAGGCTAAAGGGTATTAAGGGTTCGGGAAAAGCCTAAACTATACATCAGAGCAATTTGTATCCCAGTTTCCTTTTGAATATGTGCACAGAATATCAAAATATCACTATTCCAAATTCTTTTTTAGAATATTCGCATTGATAAATGCGTTATGAACGTGTTCAGCTCATACATATAATATTAAGTGGTAGTTAACATATGATTTTGTTGCTATCTGCTTGGTTAACACTCTAGTTCCTTTAAAAAATTGTTTCAATGTTTTGAAGTTTTGAGTAACTGAAGCCATAATGTCACGTAATTGCTATCTACTTTCCTGCCTTTTTTGTTAACCATTTAGTGAGACCAACCGCACTTTCTGTATGTGGAAAATGTTTGAAATCTTAGTATTTTTTTTACCTGCTCCGGGATCCCAAAACGACGTTGCTACGGATACCGATATTTCTGACAAGAATGATGTCTATATTTTTTCTCATGCAACATATGTTGAAAACAAATGAATAAATGAATATATAAATTTTCAAGGATATCCGACAATGCTACAAAGAGATATGACAAAATTCTACGATTTTTCCGAACAACCCTCGTACTAACTCCTCTGGTGTATGTGTATCCAGAACTAGAGTTTTAGGCGCTCTCCTTTTGGTACCGCTGTCAACTTTTCGTAGGTAACAGGCGTCGTTTCTGATATACCGTCAGTTAGCTGACGGTCTGGTATGAATACCTCATCGAGTTGGTCGGGATGTTCGGATGGTCTGTCTGTTATGTCGAATGACACGTCGGGGATTGGTTCATCGAATTTGGAACTGGTCTCTATACTTCTCATTGGCGAAAGGTAGACGTCAAATTGTTGGATGAAGTGATTTAGAGTTGTTTGTATTTGTGTCGTAGACTGGTAAGATCCAGCCCCGACATCTCCAGTCTATGGAGATATCACCTTGGCGCACGGAAAAATACATATCCATATCTTAAGGTTTGTAACTTAAATAGCACATCTATATGAGATAGTCCCTTTGAAAACTATGAGCTACCTTATAGATGTTCAATTAAGTTCCTCGTTCCTAAATTAAGGTCATACACATTATATAATGAAAGTTTTATTAGTAATCAATTTACTTTTTATGAATGAAAGCATCGTTTTGTCGGTGCTGAAACCATAAGATTTGCTTTTAACCCATTTCTGACACACTTGGGGCCCATGAAATAACGTGATATAAATAGGTTGTATCCCCCGGGTTTAGGTTAATGACTTGATCTATAATCGGAAACAAATTGGCTGGCTTATCAACATCAAACCATACGATTTCATTCATAGAAAGTATATCATGTCTTGATATTCGAATGTTTATGTCCAATAAAACATGAAATAAAATAGTGAACACAGTATGGTAATGGATTTTGATTTTCCTTCGATTGGCATAGAATCAAGTATCTTTCAAATATTATCGGAAGAACATTTGACAAATCTGACATATCTTTCGGCAGAATTCATTTTTAATTTGATTCCCATAATTTGGATTTTCGTAACAAGGGAGTTGAAACGATTTATGTGCACAAATATTGTGTTTACTTTGATTATGTAATTATTTTCAACATGAAGCGCTGTTTTTGCCTTCTTCCCTAGGGAAGGGCTTCGTCGGAAAAGACGTATTGTCCGTCCAGTACAATTATCAATACGACACAGTTGTTTCAATATATTTGTAACATGAATTGCAATGATTTCTACTACGGAATTTCCATTTCCGAATTCTTTGGTAAAATGAAAAAGTTCGTAATAGATTGTTTGATAGTTTATACTATTTATAAACACGGCGGCGTCATGCTTATAAGCTAATTACACGCTACGTTGGGAAAATGAGCGCCTTAGTTGTTTAACCTAAACATCAAAATGGAATTCGTAAGCCAAAGTACAGTATACATTGCGACAGTATGAAGGCGTTTAAGAAAAATGAATTTTAAGATAAAGAATACGTTTATGTTTTGTCCTTTGTTTTAAAGGATAAACGGACATGGTATAGTTAAATTAGCAAACGAAATCTTATGAACTTGGTTCTGAATCGGATACCCTTTGTAGTATCCTTCAATAGCTAGAATTCACAATTTCCCACCAACGACCAACCTCTAGGATGACCAAAAACAGGTAAACTTAATTGATAGATTAAAGTTTTCTCTCTGAGATAATGCATTGTGCCAAACAACCATGCCCACATTAAACGTAGTACATGGAATATTCCCTTGGGGTAGATTAGCTAATCTTTGGAACACAACGTAGGCCTACAGCAATCGCTTTGTTTCCTTTCATATTTGCAAGTTATCGTTGTTGGCCCAATGATAACAGGAGTAAACATTTAGACGACATTGTTTTGCACTGAGACACGCTGTTCAAACGGACTGTTGTCGACAATTTAAATAGCAACATGGCCACTGTTTGGTTCATGATAATCTTCCACGTATCACGAATGTTTTTTGTCATGATCATCAAATCACAATCGAAAGTTCCGTGGCAGAAATTGTTTCATATATTGATTTACCTTATCGACATTCTTGGCAGTTTTATCTGCGCACTTCATCTGCGCATCAAAGGGAGATGATAATCTGTTACCGAAGAGGTACTTGCATAGAAGTCAGATAACATTTTTATTCGGATGAAATTTACTGTTTGCAGTTTTTTTTTCAAATAATAATCATATTATCTGTAAAATTATAAAAGTTTATAAACATTATTATATATTTCCCATGCATATTAGGCCCCAGCTTCTATTTTTCAAGCTTAAAAGTTGTTTTAATCGTTTTTGTAAATATTTTTCAAATACGGTTACCATGGAAACTGTCATTTTACAGAAAGTCTTACTCGTCAACAAATACTTCTTTTTTTGCATTTTGTATTTCAAGATTAAGTTTAACTTCACATACTAAAAATTTAGAAAAATCCATGAGATGATCTTTGAAATATCTTCATTGATTTGCAATATGCATATCAATTTTTATTGTTTTTTCGTCAAATACAAAAATTTGCAAAAAAATGATTCGGATTACAAAAAATGTTTAGATTGTATTAATTTCAAATAACATTGAAATATAAAGTATTGACTGTATGAACTCGTGTTTTTTGTGTTAATAAACTTTCCAGTCATTATTTTATAACCTTTGGTCATTTTGTCATTTTTGCTCCAAACGGTTACCATGGAAACTGTCATATTACGAAAAAAATAACTCGTCGACCTTCATATTTCTTTTCATTTTTGAATTCACAATAAAATTTTAAATAACATATCAAAAATTTAGAAAATTCTATGGAAGGATTATGTTCTTATAAAACTGTAGAACATGTCCTTAATATGCAACTTTCATAAGCGTTGGTGGTGCTTGGCAACTTTCTTTTCCTGTGTGTGATTTAGTTCTGGGTATATTCAATAAAATAACCATCTCATTCATTTCCCACATCAAATTGATTTTACCTGTTCGACTCTGATACCAAGAATGTAGATGGTGATACTGATCCTAATGGCTACAACATTTCATTGCGTTTTATTTATGAACATTTACTTCATTTCCTAATAGAGCGATATAACACATATTTATTTTACACATTCCCTTGCTCTATAAATGACGTTGCCTCTGTATATGATAATGGAACTTGATGCTTATGACTAAATCCTGCTTGGAATTACTTATGGGTCAATCAGGTCAAGGTCAATTTCACTGTGCCAAATATAAAACAAAGCGGTTTCCAATCAATCACTTGGGTTTGGAATGAGATATGTTAATGAAATTGATATACATATTTTGACAATATCTTGCTCGGATTACTTTTGGGGTCACCCTTGTTTCCCAAAGCTTACATCAAGGGTAAGAACACATGTTCATTCAATATTTTTGGGGGGTATGGACCACCTCCAGTAATAGCTCTAGTTTCTGTAAAGATAAAAACAATACCTTAAAATATGATCCAGTTTTAATAAATTAAGATACCTTTTCACATTCGATTTTGTTTTCTTAATTTCCTAACCCTTTAAGGTATAGATCTTAGGCTTATCAGTGACACCGTAGGTATCAACCATCCGATTATCAGAGACCAGTAACTCATACTTAATCTGTCACCATCGGTACCTATTTGAACAGGATGAACTCTGATTATTGTCACTGAATTGGGTTTTGATAATCAAACAAAAACTGAAGGAATTTTCATTAATCTAATAGATTTCCACAAAGGATGAAATGCAACAATAACAACATTTCATACAAATTGATGGGTTTTACTACATAAAATGATACATACCTATCAAGATTAAGGTGAAGAAAGTAAGAAAAACATTCTAAATGTACGTTGCGTTACAAAATCAAAATGAATAAAAGAAATACTTCCCCTTTACTGTACATGTATTCAATTAAGATTAGATAGCGACACATTTGTTTGAAAATGACGATGTCACGATAGACAGTGATGGCTCTCTCTTCGATCCAAATAAGCTGTCGAATTTTTCATTTTATATAATTCGCCAATAGAGACCGCGGTATGTCTTGAATCACTTCTATTATTTGTCTATATTTTCTCATCTTTGAAAAAGGACTTGATAATACAAGAATGATGAATATTATATCATTTTGTCGGTTTATCAAGTGTTCGTTCTTTCTTTCAATGCTTAGGTTGGCATTATACCTTGGCGGCTTGTAATTTAGGATCGGGATCGGTCAAAACTTGCGCCACAAATTCCGCAAGGTTGAGGCTCTAGCTTTGTTATATACAAGTGAATCTGTGAAAGCCAAAGCAGCATTGGATCCGATGACACGGAAACGGTGTTTCGTAACACTAGCGGCAAATGGAGACATCGACTTACGGTATCTGGTTAAAACCGAGAACTATTTATCACACCATAAAGAATGATTTCTTACAAAAGATAATATAGAACTAAGATGAGTGCGATGTACTGTGGTGGTTGCATTTGGATACTGTACAATACTTGTTAATCAAATCCACTTATGTTGCAATAAATAGAGGCTTGACGTCACAAGCTAACATCGATCTCTGTACTAGATCTTAGTATTCACTTATAAATAAGGATTTGTGGCTCCGCGATAAATAGTTCCGCGTAGTATTAGAAATGATAAAATATTGATCCAAAATAAAATTCTAAGATTAAACTAAAGCAAGATAATAATCAATCATTTTGAGAATAAATGACACACTTATTACCCACTAATTGTTAATATAAACCTTTCATGCCATGCGTATGCCTGTAAATTCGAATACCCATTGTATTTACGTCTATTTCGTTTTTGCAAGCATCGTGATAGCCTCAATCTGTAAACTCGCCATGTAATTAGCAGAGTAGCGTACCATATTCGTTAAGTATTTAATTGAAAATAGCCTTAAAATTCCACTGAATTAACATAACGATGTAATAAGGTAAATGGTATTTTAAATGCAATTTACTCACCTTACTTTCTCATTCATATATTCCCGGGTCGGCCATGTTGTTGTTGTACAAACCCACTTTTATTTGAGCTAAATGATACAGGTCACACTGACCGGTGTTTACACAATGGCTTATGTTGTCTATTCAGCGTAATGCCTTTAAAAACAGAAATGGTATATATACGATAAATTGCCAATACATATGGCTTAATTGATTTTATGACAGACATTATTATAAACGCGATCATCATTTCCATTATTCGGCTATTTCTGTTTCTCAAAATGGATTGTATAGAAATAAAAGGTAAGTTTTTCACTCTTAGCTAATTATTTTGGCGAGCCTGCTCTTTCAGAACGGCTTGCTGTTAAATTTTCTGGACGACATACAATAAAAATGTTAAAAATGGAATTGGCAAATGGTATTCAGATATGCTTCAAACAAATATCGACATAAAGAAAGTAACCGATATAGCATTAAAAACGAAGATAATGACGGAAACCCCCATTGCATCACCACCTGGATGATGCATCAGATATATGGAAATTAGTTACGTCACGTGGCCTGTCACATGACGATGTACACCAAACTTAGGAGATAAACATGGCAGACAAGATAAAGTCACGGGCTTAATCCAAAACCAAAATTATTGTAAAAATAAATAGAGAAAAGATAAATTGTTGACTTACGCACAGTCTGGACATATTGTCAGATTGTCGGACGATATTCGGGAGTAAGCAAATCGTCATGAGAGTAGAACGGGCGTCTCGAAGTTGATGGAGCCAAAAGTATTTAACAAATAGTGATTGTGCAATCGACAAATACTGTTCTGTGTTCGTAGAGGTCTGTATCTGGGAATTAGTCAAGACGTTGTTTCTTCAAAATAAAGCACGTGATCTATATGTCTTTCATTTTTTCAGCATTCAACGTTCACACCTTAAGGGAAATAACTTCTTTCACCAAACAAAAAACGACAATGGTCAAAGAAAGATAATCCATATTGAAAGAACTTATACCTCAAGTTTGGGTTATCTCCGTTTCCCACTTAAATCTATTTCACCCAGTTACTGAATAAAGATGAATACATTTGATTTCATGTTAACAAGAATATATTTGGTGCTAAACGATATCAAATATTTATGCATGCTACCTAAAGTAACATTGACAAAGATAACTTGCTTACAATTTCTAGTATATTATGTGTATAATATGTGTTCTTTTAAGAACATCCTTAAACCTCTTAAATATTCATATGTTTAACTAATTAGTTTTAAAGTTTGCCATCTTGATTAAAGATTCTAAAAAAATGGCAGATAAACATGTATTTTGGTTCTCCATTTCCCGATGCTGTTGGACCATCACGTTTTGATTAACGTATTGCCCCTTTTTACACACCCATCGTCTCGACCACGCATCTTGCCTGTTTGCCTGCAAACCTGCCTGTTTGCCTGATCATCATCACCATCATCCCTTAAATCATCCATAAACAAGATTATATAACCATTGTATTATCCTATATGTTTTTGTTTTGAAAGTGATAACGTTTCTAGTACCGAAAGTGTAGCCCTGAAAAGTGATTAAAGGGGGCTTCTGTAAGGCACGCTTTCCAAAAACGTCGGATAATCGAACAAGTCAAAAATATCATCGAAGTAGAAGGATTTTTCGAACGTTACAAAGTGCCTGCATCATTCGGGAAAGCAGCATGTTACCCACAACGTTTAAAACATAGCAAACATGGAAAATTAAACAGATAGAAAGAAAGATTAATTACATTAAAATAATAAAATGACACGATGTTAAACGTCAAAAGATTAAACAACATGCAGAACAATCTTCCTAACCAAACAATTTATATATCTGGAAAACTCAGGACACTACTATCATTTAGTTCTGAAAGGCAGCATAAACATTAGCAGCAGCAGCAGCAGCAGCAGCAGCAGCAGCAGCAGCAGCAGCAGCAGCAGCAGCAGCAGCAGCAGCAGCGGCAGCATTAGAATCAGCACAAGCATAATCATCACCATCATCAGCATAATCATCATCAGGAGCAGCAGCACCAGCAGCGGCAGTCTCAGCATCAGCATTACCATCATCATCATCAGCATAATCATCATCATCATCAGCAGCAGCATCATCAGCAGTAGCGGCAGCAATAACATCAACATAAGCATCAGCTTTAGCATCAGTATAATCATCATCAGCAGCAACGACAGCATTAACATCAGCATTAGCATCAGCATTAGCATCAGAATAAGCATCAGCATAATCATCATCAGCATCATTAGCATAATCATCATCATCAGCATAATCATAATCATCAGCATTAACATCAGCATCAGCATCGGCATCAGCATCGGCACCAGCATAAGCATCAGCATTAACATCAGAATCAGCATCATCAGCATCATCACCACCATCAACAGTAGTAGTAGCAATGATATAAGCATAATAAGTGTTAACTTATTGAATCACTACCTCTTTTTTGTTAACATTTCTTTTCAGTTGATCAAGAACAATGTACTTTTGATTTAATTCGTTGTTTTTGATAAAGATAACTAGACTCTAACACTTATATCTTATCAATATTCTAAATCATTTGAAACCGAAGGATTGAGGTATTGCATAATCTGACCACTTATTCCCTATTATTTATCAAAATCTATACAGGTAGCTTGCACAACACTTTGAAACTGCGCGGGGGCCAGTGGGAGATTAAGATACCAGACATCTCAAAGACTACCCCTTAAACCTATATTCGTATTGACTTTTCCATTCTAGAGGGCGGTTTTTTGCACTCCTTTATGTTGGTTTGTAACATTAGTTAAATCTGGACAAGTCGATTCTTCAATAAAAGTTCAGTTGAGGCGCAGGCACACGGCTTTCGTACGGCGGAAAAAGTCAAATAGGTGTGTTTGCGAACAAGGCAGAGTATTTCTTCCCTTGCATTATATGTACTTGTACATAACCCAGTTTAACATTCTTTCTTTAGTAGATCAAATAGATTGATTACAAACAGAAACAAAGATGAAGGTGATAAAATATAACCTAGCTTTGTACTGACTTGGCCACGGGACGATCTCCGTCAAGATTCGTTCTTTAACAAAAACTTCCCGTTAACATAGCTCTTAACTAAAAACCACCCAACTCTCATCTATATGCCTTTGCTACAGAGACAAAAATGTACAACCTGCTATATCTGATAGCAAATTTCAGAAGTATATGTTTATACAATATAGACGGCCTCCACTGCTTTCTATATAGTTCCGAAGCATAGTTTGTAAGATAAGGCCATCTTTTACTGTAGAGTTTACATAAAAAAAATGCTTCTCATTGACTTTATATATTCGTTTTATCTATCGCCAACGTACACAGTCTACAAATAAAGTAATTCGAAATAATTTTGTAGAGGGTCGCAAGTAAAGAATTTGCTTATATCCTGATGATACAAAGTAATCTTCTACCCGATGAGGTTTGGATTATGAGTTTATCGAATATTGTATTGAAAATGCAGTTCATGTTTTGTCCACGGTATGATTAACGAATCGCAAAATTAATACCGTTAATTCTGGGGTTCTTTCCAGAACTGTGGGTATCTATACTATCGTTAACCTCTTGATTAGATGATTAAATGTTCAATTCGCTACTATTTGTCTTATGTTACTCCATCATGGAATGATAATTATAAATGAAGATGAACAGTGTGCGCTATGGACGTTGAGCAGATCAAACAGGAAGACGATTTTTGCTAAACCTTTTTATTGAATTTAACATATGATCGATGAACTGTTGGCTTAGAAGAATCTTCATTTTGCTAAAACTGTCTGATTTGCCATTTGTCTGATTGATTGACAATAAAAGCACTGTTTTGGACAAAAGCAGCTACACATTCTTTCTGTATGTACATTGTAGTGTACAAAACCATGCTTAATTCTGTTTCTTTAAAATTGTAAGAATAATACAAAAAGTGAACTGTTAAAGTAAAATTATAGATGATAGAGATGTGGTAGATTATACTCAACAATAGGCCAATTAGCCAAAGACGACTAAATATCATTTCCTGTCGTATTTTATTTATAAAATCGCAAGTTCGGTTATTGATGTATTGACTTTTCTTACGAAATAAAATCTTTGCACTAGTATATTAACTAATGATTATTCAAGTTGCTAGTTAAGTTCTAAAATAAAATTGGGACAGTTTTATGTAGTACGTGCTTAATCATAACCTTTGTATTAATCTGTTCATACCCTGATAATTTGTCAATCGAATAAGTATAACTAGTACTAGAATACATTACGCTTCTTTTTGTATCAATATATTTATATTGAAAAAGCGCTTTAAACTCAATGGATACTAAAATTGTTTGAATTCCCATTTTTGTATGTTGTTATAATCAATAAGCATCTACATCTTCATTGTTTAACTGTCAAGTTTGACGTGGAAAGCGCTGCCGACAAACTAACGGGCTGTACAAAGTAGCATTTCTTGATGACATATTTCTCTATGTTTAGCCGTCTCTGTGGTAATCACATTTTTCGAGTCGTAAAAAGTAAACTTACCCCAAAGCTGATAATAGCCTGCTTTATAAGAGGACTTAAACCGTGTGGGAGAATAATGAGAACATGGTGATAAGCGATGTACATTGAACATTTCTAGATATGGTTCAAAAAAACAGAAAACGATAAGTTTGTTGCCAGACATGCTTTAAATAAAACTACAAATTTCCCCGTAGATCGACAGTGCCTCTTGGAAAGAGTTATTCTACAAAACATCCCTCACGAATAAAAATAAAGCTACAATTTAAATCAAAGCTAAATATATTTGTAATGAGGTGTGAAGGACATTCTCATGAAAACATAAACTAACCTTGTTTCAACAGTTCACTTTCTTTATCGCTGCATTTCGAGATGAAGAATTTAGTGCCAGAACATGACAACAACTGTGAAATATATGACATACGAGTTATGGTTCTTCATAACATCTAAACTTTCCAGTAAATTTATGCGCACTAATGAACGTTTTGTTGAGTAAAGTGATAATGCTATTCAGCAATTTATTGTGCCGGATACATAATGTGTTATCAAAAGATATTTTACACATTCCTCATTATAAATGGAATATATTTCTAGTATGAAACAGTTACACAACATTGACAACAAAATTATGCTAATTAGACAGGTTCCAACACCATTCCATTTGGGAAAGTATCATTTTAGTTTAAAGGGCCACGTTTATTTCTATTTGCATTTCGTGATGTTATATAACTACTTTAATAAAGAGATAAATGAAATGAGAGCATGTGTATGTTAAGAACAGTTTACATCGGAATGTTCTTGAATTTACATTTAACACAATAGTTTACATAAAAAGGAAATGAAGAAACGACATCAGAATCTGTGTAAGAAATTAACTCAAACTTGATTAAAGTTTATGTAATTTAAGGTATTGATATTTGAATAACATTTGCATCCGAAATCAAAATGTCCAGACTCATACAAACCAAATCTTTCTAAAGACCATTTCACATTTTGAGAATTTATTTAAGTAACGATTGATGTTTACTTCTAACAAACGTATATTATAGTTTGAACCACTTACTTTACTTATATTCGTGAACAGTTATAAAATAAGAGTCATATATTTGGATAGTTTGCGTCAATTTGCTTTGATGGGGTTCAGAAGTGGTATTTGCATATAATTGGTCTTTGTCAACAAGTTATTTTCCTTGTCATGTCATAAGAAAGGACTATCCCTGATATGAACACGTCATTTTCTCCATAACCGTTTTAAACATACCAAATTCAAGCAAGCGGTTAATTTACGTGATGAAGCTTTTTGGCAATTCTACTAAAACCAATATCACACTTATACGAAATATACAATGATAACGGGAACTGATTATTCCGTCTATGACATACTTGATAATGGAGATGTATTCGAAAAAACAGATGGAAGATCGGAAAAGGGTAAAACTGCAACATCATCATTCCGCTTACTAAAACGGTAAATGAAATGGCAAAATAAAGAAGATGTGCTTGTTAAAAGCCTTAGACTCCATCTATCTGAGTTTTAAAAAATCATATGATATCAAGTTATAGTATTTCTCCTTTGTAAAGGACAATCTTGTGGACATGCACATATACCAAATGAATAGAAGTATCACTTTATCTTTTCCAAAATATTCAAATTCAATAATACTTTTTGTAATACTGTAGATGCGTTAAAATTTAAAACTGATTCGTTAAAATGTAAACGTGACATGGCCATTGGTTAGATAAAAATCAATCCTGTAAGACAGCTGCTTTTTGGCGGTTCTATAGTCCTCTGTATCCCATTGTTGATGGTATGTATTTAATATCCGGGTATGTTTTGTTTGTTATTACAAAAATTCTATGAAGGCAAAATGTAAAGCATTGTAATAAAGCAAGATTAGTTATTTATGTTTTTCGGACATAATGTTGGAATGCCTTATCCATGTATCTTACAAACAAAGACCCCTTTGTGGTTATTTGTCTGGCTTTTTAACATCATACATTAGCAAGTTCCTTATCTGTTCTTTCATCTTCATAGGGAAAAATATAAATAGGGAGTAACATTGGTATAAACAACAGTCTCAAACACGTGGCTACCTGAGACATAAATTATGTATCTCTTAACACTAAGTCTGTTTGCTCTCATTGCTTCTGCGATAACCCTTACGACGGATGAGACGTTCGATTCGAGGTTTCAATACGAATACAGGGTGATAGAACGTCTTTTTCACTTGTCAAATGGCATGGCTGAACTGAAGAAATCAAATGATCAGTTAAAACAAGGTAATCTTTTGTTCTCTGTTATCGATATTTCAATATTCTTATTATTCACTTTCATTAGTCGGTTTTAGTATTGGGTTGTTATTGCGAATTATCTAATGCAAATGTATACGGTGTAGAAGGTAAAAACAAATTTAAATGATGCGATGTGGCTATGAAGTGAACTTTACAAAAGAACATAAACGATGGAATGAGATTGGCGGTGAGTAAACACATGTTGTAGCCTTTATACGTAAACGAAATTGTGACAGATAGGCAAACTTATATTGTATCTAGAAAGTCTTTTAATTGTGAAAAGATATTGAACAATTGTTCATTATTTGCGTTTTTATACATATTTTGATGTTTTCAAAACTCAATGTGTCTTTTAAGAAAGAAGGATATGTTCTAAATAAAAGGAATTGTTAATGTGGCTTTAAAAACAAGGCCACTCCAAACCAAAAGAGAGTGACCTGGCTAATATTTGTATTGTTAAATATTTTAAGTTCTTTAATTATTTGTTGTATTTCCCTAATTAAGTAAAACCAATGTATTTGAAATGGAAAAGTTCGGTTAAGGACCACATCAAACGAGAATGTAAAAATATCACTATTGACTGTTTACCGAAGCTCCTTAAAAAATCCTATCAATACACGTCAATAGACTGATACTAGCGGCGTTCGTCTTTTCCTATAAACCTACACAAACCATAACCATTTCCCAAACAACAAATTTTCGACTGTCCTAAATTGAAAGAGTTTGTAGACGACTTTTTTTAATATGATTGAATTGGAAAATAATCATCTGATAGGGCAGAAATCATTGTAGTAAAAGATAAAATTGATCGTTACGAGCAATTTCTCCTTTTCCCACAATGTTTTCTACAGTCGTATGACAAAAAGTGATCAAATGTCGTTATTGTGTGGGAGAGGGTTAAGCAGAAAGCATGTCGGCCGGACAAATAAGCCGGTAATACATTAACTTTTCTTGGACTGGTTTATCGCCGTACAACATTCTTGAGTTTGAAATCATGTGATAAATCAGAAAAATTTAATATGACAACAACTTATGATTTTGTTTATTCATAAAAGCATGAGTAAATGCAGGTTTATATAAGCCACCTATTTGTTCGAGGCTTGATATAAAAATCTAATTTCTTTTTCTGGATAAATCTAGGTATATACATTTGAACTCCTTTGATTTAAACTAATAGTATCCGTTACCATATTTCATTCTCAGTGTTCAAAAAGACGAACACTTGAATGGAAAATAATATTCCTCTTCTAAATCGCTAGAAATGCAAAATGCCCGGAAAATCCATGTGACACCCAGTGTACCAAGATAGTTAGTTAGCTTAAATGCGTTGTATAGCAATGATATCACTATACTGCAACTTGATAAATCCTTCGTTAGATAATCAGACATTTCAAATTATGTTTCTATCAATATAAATAAAAGTAATGAATGTTCATAGTTGATACCAGCTAACCATTCAATTGTATGAATATAACTCAACCAACAGTATTACATTAACTGCACATACAATATAAGATTATTGTCATAGTTGTACTCTATGATATTTCAATCTTTTCCGGATTAAACGGATTTAAAACATTTTTTTTGCCCAACCAGAAGACTATTTTCCAATTTCATCACCTTCACAAATTTTTCAAATTTAGGAAAGTCGAAAATGTGTTGTTTGGGAAAGGGTTAAACAACAGCTAAATTCGACTTGGTTGCCTTAAATAGAGTATGTTTAGAATTTTTTTTACAAAGTCTGTCGATCACGTCTGTACCGTAAAAGCCCCAGAGCTTACTAGCCTACGTCATCATTGGAGAAACATAAGTATCGAATAGAGAAACAAAGATCTTTGGTGGAGAAATATCCCACTTGTAATAGAGAACATGTTGTAGAAAGAAATTGATGTAATTGTGTGAAAATTCATTGATTGAATGAGAAAACAAAAACCATTGCTTAGGACTTTGGCAAAAAAATCCAAATTATTATCTTCTTCTAGCTCATGGGTTTAAATGGCTTACCTTCTATGCAATACCATTGGTTTGGTCTTGTCCTTGTTAATGTCAGCTTTTACTTGTCACGTTACATTTACCTTCGTTGATCATTCGCTTCATGACTTTACAAATATAACTGGTTAAGACGATAAGCATTTGGATACGTCGTATTCTACTAGTTTTGGATATTTGAAAAAACAATGATCTCCAGGTTACTCTTGTACACCAAAATCGATTGAGAGCACTAATGCTTTCGATGTTGATTATTTGAAAATGATTACAACCATGCATTGGGGCATTTACGTTCATCGCAAAACCAAGAAAATGTTTAATATAAATTACAACTAAAACTATAAATTTGGTTCAATAATTTATACTCTGTATTTGTGCTGTCACAATCCCTTGGAGTATTGTGACAATTAAAATTTCCAATTGAATCAAATTGAAAAGTTGGTCAATAAGACCATCAATGTCAGTTACTTACCTCGTCGGAAAGATGTAAACAATATTTATTCCTGTTTTGTAGATCTGGCGGAAGTCACAGAAAATAATAAAAAGATACCAGGTGGGTCAGTCTATGTCCGTTGGGGAAGGTCCGTCTGCCCAGAAAACGGCACTGAACTCGTGTACAAGGGAATTGCTGGGGGATCAAGTTTCAAACATAGCGGAGGTGCTGCTAACTACTTATGCTTACCTGAGGATCCAACTTGGGCGGATTATTACAGCGATGCAGAATACAATTATGGCGCATACCTTTACGGAGTAGAATATCACTTAGGAATAAGAGGCAATGCTGGGTCATTCCCGGGTTTGAATGACAATGATGCAATTTGTGCCGTGTGCAGATCCAGGCGTCCGACAATGGTGATGATTCCAGCCCGCGTTGATTGTTACCATTCCTGGACGTTTGAATATGGCGGATATCTGGTGGCAGATAGCTACCATCACCCCGGGGCCTCCGAATTTGTATGTCTCGATAAAAACCCAGAAAAGGACGCGGGTGGTCGAGCCAATGACAATGGCAAATTGTTCTACCTTACAGAAGGCCATTGTGGATCGCTGAAATGCCCGCCTTATGTGCAGGGACGGGAAATAGCGTGCGTTGTCTGCACAAAATGATAACACAATCACCGCCACAACCGGACGTGTAATTTGCTTCACATTTTCCCTCTGAGAAGACAATACCAATTTCACTCTGTCGCCTTATGGTTTATTACCTATATTAATATATATATAATATATAACTTATCTTCAATGGTCCCCTTACGAATGCAGCTTTAACCGATAAATAGCTATTTAGCATTCTTACAAAACAACTTCGCTTGTTGCATTTGTATATGTATCAATGAATTATAAAAACACAAGAAAACAATTCCTGACCTAAAATCGCTTTAAATACAGTGATCCATAAGGGCTTCGCCATCATTGCCCTGTTCAATGATAGTAACATCGAATTTGGTACCTTTGTAAAGTACAATAATTGCAAATATATTTCTTAAAAGATAAGTTTCTAAGTTTATACACGGAGGACATATTTTAAAACCGAGAGTGATTCTTTTACTTTTAACTTCCACCGATGTAGTATGGACAATCAAATCTTTGAATAAATGAATATTTTCATCATAATGATATCTATTTTAATTTCTCAAGTACGACGCTGTACGTCGCACCTTATCGTACTTTTTTCATAATGAATGGCAGGGACCTACGTGTTGCAGACATACTGAGTAAGACCGATCAGCTGATCAACCAATAACCTTTAAACAACATATGTTAATAAACAGAATGTCTGACGTGCTATAAGTCAGCAGGCTCAACATCCTATCCCTTCACATTTGAGACTGTCACCGCGTTAAATTGGCGTCGCCCTTAATGACGTATACTTATGAGAAAGCGTGCTAAAATCAAGTTTCTTTAATTAAAAGCATACTAGCGCTCAGAAAAACTGAAAACTGGTAAATATGAGCTACCAGTCATGAAAGAATATGTTGAAACATGGCGAAAAAACACAGGATCATGACAATATAACGCCTGCACTATTTATTATCTATTATCCAAAGTGCTAGTTTCATAAATTTGGTGCCCACAAATTTAACGTAATTGTTTACATTCGATTAACTTCTCAAATAGCAAGAAGCGCTCGGATTAATGAGTGACGATCACCTAGTTAGAAAAATTACTTGAAACACATATAAATTCTGTCATTTATCCAATATTAACAATGTAAACATTCAAAATGGAGAATTTCTTGGGTTTTATTGGTTCAAAACATTTCTGGGCTGACCTAGCTGTATCGCTAATTCTAATTGTAAACAAACCTTATAGTATTCACTCTTTTAATTATCATCATGTAAACGTGTTATAGTTTCAATTATTTTGTAAAAGAAAATATTTTTAAAGTCCTTTTTAGTCAATTTACAATTATTTTAGAACTTTCACAATTTAATCTGAAATGAGTGCAAGTATGGCTTAAACATGAATGTTTTATGTGTCGGAATAAACGCGTATCTTTTTTATTGACGCTTTACTTTACTTGACAGTGATCCATATATGTTAAACGAACCCTTCAGCTTTTGTGACCTATTAAAGGAGACTGCAAATCATAAGATTTGTTTCTACAAAACAATGACTGATCCGGGATAAAATCTTTATGAGGAGAAGTATCCCTGCCTACTTACTGATGACCGGTGGATTTTTAAGAGACCTAAGTGACCCCAAAACTATAGATTTGAACGTCAACTTTACTTCAATTACTTGTGGACTGAGTTTTGCACGTTGTTATTCATCGGACTATCCCTACTTTATATCAAAAACATGTATGAATTTAGAGGACTATCACACAGACTGGGAGTTCAACTTTTAATAAATTGTCTTATACCGATAAAATAGAAACAGAAATGTGTAAGGTAACATATAACTAGATTATTGAAAGATTTCCAATACTGATTTTGACTGTTTAGAAAAGATATATAACATTTAACTTGGGGTGCAATACCTAGTATTGGAGCCCTGATATATAGGAAAACGTCACTTATATATTGCGCATCTTCCCATAACGTCGAAAAATCTTACCACCCTAAAACATTGTGAACATGGTAGGAGTTTCCAAACGTTTCGGTGTTTGTGCATCATTTGAAAAAAAAATCATTTTCTGATGACGTCTAAAGTGTAAAACGAATTTGAAACGCAGACAGAAAAATGAAATTAAATTACATCAATACAAATGTTGACCCGAAATCAATCTTCAAATTATTGAACAATGTGCAGTATAATAGTTCAAAGCGTAAACATCATATCTCTGGAAAACTCAAGGAACTGCTATTACTAAGCATTGCTTGGTCATGTCACGAAAAGTCAACAAACAACAAACGAACGTGATTCAAAACCATACGGAACACATATTGTAACTGGTGTCCATACTAGCGATTTTGCAAATTACATTGTCGTGTTCGTAGTGGCCTTTGTTGGAGAAATAATCAATTAGTTGTTCGTCAAAAGTTCGTATATTTATCTGTCTTCCATATTTTCCGGCATTCGAGCCTCTCAACCAAAGACCTTATTAGGTGCTTGTCTCACCCTTAGGGAAACAACTCCATGATAAGTCAATTCAGAGCCCTAGCCTAGTACTAATGGATCCAGGAAAGCAGTAATACGTAAAACTGAAACATTGTTGGTGTATAACACTGGTAAAGAGGACCCTTTGGGACCTGTGTCAGAAATAGTCTTATTCCAACTTTAATGCATGTATGTAAACAGCTACAACTGTTGATAATTGAATAATTGGTGACTGAACTTAACTGTCTTGCAGTTTTCAATTTTAATCATCGCCATTTAGGGGTGGCATGTCAAACTTAAATGCATTAAACTAATTGTATATACTTGCCTATCTGCTTTATGAACTATGTTAATATCATTATAAATGCTTTTCATCATGCATATCACCTGATAACTAATGTGATATGTATGTTCTTTTTATAGTTATACGAAACGTTTTTAAGTTAGAGACATGAAATCAAATCATATGTCTATCCTTGTATGATACATCTATTCGGATACACGGATCGATGTCGGGTTGGTTTAAGATATAATCAAATGTTCTATAATTAAATTGTGCTTGTTCGTAGAAGAGCGACTTTGAAAATCATGACCGGATGTCGTTCAAACAATGCAGATATAGTATGTTTGATTGATATACAATTTAAAGTAGCTATTGGAAGCATATTTTATTCAGGAAACGTCAATGTATCTAAGTACGTACAGTTTGTATGCGGTACATCTGAAAAGTGATGATACGCGTTTTTATTAAAATACATGTGTATACACTGTATACACTTAAAGAATTGAAACGAACTAATTTTGCTTCGAATGACTATTCTTTAGAGGGCATCATATAACACACAGTACAGCCACTGGGCAGTTTTAAAGAAATTGTTTTAACTTCCAAAAATCCTCACATCAATGAACAAGCACACTTTATATATGTTTAATAAAAATACATTTTCATGTTTATCATCCAATCTTGGTTCTTCTTACAGCTTGTTTGTTATCACGTGACCGATTTGATGGTCATGTGATAAAGTTGTCACGTAGTCAGTTCACCATTGTCATTTGAAGGTGCAGGTACTAAAGAAGTGGAACGAGTTAATGTGTGTCGTAAGTAATGGTCAGCCATGGTTGGTATTGCGTCGAATGCTTTCCTCTCTGTCGTCTGTGTATCTTTTCTTTTGCTTTGAATGTACGTCCATTCAAGTTTCGGTTTGGTTTGATCGTGTTTCGGATTTGTAATTGGTGTTCGCGACTTTGAACACCAATGCTATTTCTGCTGCTACAGAATGAAGCAGCAGATTTCTCGACTGACTTTATAGCTAATCACTCGCTACTGGATGACGTAGAAACACTTTGGTCAATGTTTAGAGATTTTTGCACAAAGTCAATTGAGAAAAATGTCCCTTCAAAAACGAGCTCTACCAGATATAATCAGACATGGGTCAACCAGAACATCAAACGTCTGTCACGAAGGAAGAAAAGAGCCCATCTGAAAGCGAAGATGACCCAACAAGACGAGGACATTCAGAAGTACAAAGAACTTCAAAAGGTCACACAATGGGAGTGTAAGAAGTTATACAACAACTATGTTAGAGACATTGTCACAGAAGGCAACAATCCCAAAAGATTATACTCCTACATCAAATCCAAGCGGTGTGATAGCAGTGGAATTTCCTCACTAAAGAGCAACGGGGTAGCCCAAAGCGATCCAAAGGTCAAGGCTTCACTTCTAAACAAGCAATTTAGCAGTGTATTCACAAACGAAAATATAGACAGCCTTCCAACCATGACAGGAAACCCATTCCCGCAAATCCACCATTTTGACATCACAGTAGAAGGCGTGCGGATACTGCTACAGGGGCAAAACCCCATCAAAGCTGCAGGTCCAGACACTATTCCTACTCGTTATCTTAGGGAAGTAGGCAATCAACTAGCACCAGCACTCAGACTTGTGTTCCAGGCATCTCTCCAACAAGGCATGGTACCAGAGGACTGGAAATTGGCCCTTGTCACACCAATATTCAAAAAAGGAGACAGAAGTATTGCTGCTAACTATAGACCTGTCTCGCTTACATCTGTATGTTGCAAGATACTTGAACACATCATTCATACCCAGATCATGACACACCTAGACTCACATCAGATACTATCGGACCAACAGCACGGTTTCCGTAAGAAAAGATCATGCGAGTCTCAACTCATCATTACTGTCCAAGACCTAGCATCCAGTAGGGACTCTGGTGAACAAATGATGCTGTGCTTCTAGATTTCAGCAAAGCCTTTGACATGGTTCCCCACAAAAGACTCATGGTCAAACTCAAACACTATGGAGTCACTGGCACAACCCTAAGATGGATCGAGAGTTTCCTTGCAGGCAGAAGTCAACAGGTTCTTGTTGAAGGTCATATGTCACCTCCAGCCCCCGTAACTTCTGGCGTGCCCCAGGGTACTGTTCTTGGACCCCTGCTATTCCTCCTGTACATAAACGACCTCCCAGATAGAGTGAGATCACCAACACGCCTCTTTGCAGACGACAGTCTCCTCTATCGAAGGATCAAGTCCCTCAATGACTCTGCCATTCTACAGGAGGATCTAGACAAACTACAGGAGTGGGAGCGTGAATGGCTCATGTCCTTCAACCCTACAAAGTGCGAAGTGATACGCTTTTCAAGGAAGAGGAAACCCATTCTGGCTGACTATACAATCCATGGCCACACTTTGAACATCGCAAGGACTGGAAAGTACCTGGGTGCCATGCTGTCAGATGATCTCTCTTGGAAGCCCCATATTGAAATGACTGCTAAAAAGGCAAATGGCAACCTGGCATTTATCCGGAGGAACCTGTCAAGCTGTCCAAGAGACACCAAAGCTCTCGCATACAAGACACTTGTAAGGCCAACATTGGAATACGCCTCCACAGTGTGGGATCCCCACACACAAGACTGTACAAACCAGCTAGAGGCAGTCCAGCGAAGAGCTGCACGGTTCGTCATGGGAGATTACCATACCACCAGCAGCACCTCCCAAATGATCGCAAAACACGAATGGAAGAACCTACAAACAAGGAGACAACATGCCAAGCTGTTCATGATGTACAGAATTATCAATGATCACATCGCGATCCCAGGACATCAGTATCTCCACCATGCTACAACAGCCACTAGGGGACATACCCAGAGGTTCATTGTACCATACTGCAGGTCAGACTACCTCAGATTCTCCTTCTTTCCATCCACAATACGGCTTTGGAACCAGTTACCAGTGCACCTTGCCTCAGCAGCCACACTAGAGGCCTTCAAGGGGAGCCTGGCGCAGCAGCACTAGATTCATCTCCATGTACATAGTTTTATTTTTAGCCTGCACCTGTTTGCGCCTCACCACGACCTTGTACAGCACTTTCATGTACGAAAATGCCCCAGAGTGGGCCATGTACATTAATGGAAGAAGAAGAAGAAGAAGAAGCTTTGACGACGAGGGTATTGGTGCTAACGACGTGGACAGAATGCCCTTGACATTTGGGTTCGGGCTCGTCTTTCTCTATATTTGTTTTACGATCGGCAAATGTAGCTCGATAGAACAAAAGGTATTCCGAATGCCTTTGCAGGTCTAGCAGACTAACCGCTTGTATATAGCATAGTGTTTTCGATTCACCTTTGTATGCAATAAAAGCGAATCGATTTCTGAATGAATTGAGTTTAAAATTTTTAGTGTAATAGCTCAAGATTTAAATATTTTGAAGCTCCAGAGTGATAAAAATGTTTTTTTTTTTTTTTTTTTTTCATTCAACAATTCATTTATTCAAACATAACATGTGTAGAGAAGTAAAATAAGGCAATATGACAAAGTAAATGGTTAGAAGAAAATCAAATTCAATATAATAATGAGATATTAGCTACAGACAGCTTAAGAATGTTTTTAGAATTGGGATTTTAATCCCTTTGTTTTCAAAGTACTGTATAGTTACAATGATATCATTAAAAAGGATTTGTGTCAAATTCAAAGGTTTGGTTCTCCTTTCACTTATATAGTATGTTTTGTATATGCAATAGGAGATACTATTTAAAAGAATATTAACATGATGATATTCTACTAGTTGTATTCTATAACCGAAAATCAAATTTTCTGAATTTTTAAACAATCTATGATAGCCAAATTTTCTTAATGCTTTTTCAATGGTAGACCAAAATAAGTCAAGGTATTTACAACGAATAAAAAAAAAATGTTCGTAATCTTCGAATTCGTTACAGAGAAGGCATAGGGGGCTATTTGCTATTTTCCACTTAAAAAGATTCTCGTTAGTTGCTAAGATTCTGTGAATAGTTTTATATTTAAATTGCTTTATACGATTATCTTGGTTTATTTTATTCATGAAAAAATAAAATGAAATCCAATTAATATTTTTGTTGAATATTCTTTCCCAATGATCGTGCACATATGGACGTTCAAACTTATCTTTTATGTATAAATTATATTTGTATTTATTAGTTGTATAATTAATATTTATGTTATTTATGTTAATACTGGGGGAGGTTTTTATTTTCGTTTTGCACGATTGGTTTGAATTGAGGAGGTGTTTCCAGGCTGTTGGCGAAGACTGTTTTAAAGTATTAAGTTCTGATATCCAATTTGTCTTATTTGATAGTTTAGGTAGTATATATTCAGATCTGATTTTGCCTTTGTCGATAATATCGTCAATGAATATAAAGCCAGAGTCTATACAGGCCTTAAAAAAGAGGCATTTTCCATTGTGTTTGATATAACGATTCCCCCATATAATTTGTCTCTGTATATCTCTGATGTTAGTTGTAGTATCTACATTGGTCTTAACTGTTTGATTTAAATTTATCCATGTTTTAATCAAATTTTTATAAAAAGGCGGGAGTTTTGAATTTGAAAAATGTATACTTTTGGGTGAATCTAGATTCATATTAAAAATCAGTAGATCTTTACCATATTGGTTTTAAAAGAAAAGTGGTATAACTTTCCAGTTTGCATTATCTGTCGTTTTAAGATTTTTTACCCATTTGAGTGTCATTGTTTTATAGTAGATGTTAATATCAATCTTCTAGTTTGTGTCCAATGGTGATGTTGCGTTTTATCTTGTCATTTTCATCATTCCATAAGAATCTAAAAAAAGAGAATTTAATTCATTTAAAATCTGTTTTGTAGGGATTAGGTTTGGGAGTAGGTATGTAAGTTTTGGTAAAAGAATTGATTTGATGATGAGAATTTTGCCGGACATTGTGAGTTTTCTTTTAGACCAAGCATTTATAAGTGTTTTACATGTCTCAAGTTTCCCATTCCAGTTAAGTTTGTTACATTCATTTCTGTTGTTACCAAAGTAAATCCCTAAAGTTTTGACATAGGTGTTTGTAAGTTGTATTCCGTGTAAAGTGATATCAGTTCTTCGACGTGATTTTCCTATCCATAGACCAATTGTTTTGTCTTTGTAAAGTTTTAGACCTGAACATTTTCCGAAATCATTAGTAATACTTTTTACAGCTTCCAGTTCATGTTCATGTTTAAGAAATATTGTAGTATCATCAGCTAGTTGAGTAATTTTGAGATTTTTAGTTGGTTCATTATTATGACGTACAGTAATTCCACAAATATCTCTACTTTGGCGAATTTTGTTTGCCAGTAATTCGGCAACGATGAGATAAAGAAGAGCGGACAAAGGACAGCCCTGACGTATTCCTCTAGATATTCTAAAAGAGTCAGATATCCATCCATTATTAATGACACAGTTTGAAATGTTAGAGTAGAGTGTGTGTATCCATTTTAAAAAAAGAAGTTTTAAATCCGCATGATTTTAGTACTTTAAACATAAAGTTCCATTCGACCGTGTCAAAGGCTTTTTTAAAATCTACGAATAATATTACTCCATCGATATCTTGAATTTCTGTATAATCTATCACATCTTGGATCTGTCTAATGTTGTGTCCAATATTACGATTTTTAATAAAGCCTTGTTGATCTAAACTTATAAGCTTCGGAAGAACTAATTGTAATCGTTTTGCTAATATTCTTGCTGCAATTTTATAGTCAATGTTTAAAAGCGAGATGGGTCTCCAATTTTCTAAGTTTTCTGGAAAACCTTTTTTGTAAATTAAAGAAAAAACACTTTGCTTTTGAGTATGAGACAATTGAACTCTGTCATATCCACTATTCAATGAAATGTGTATCATATTTTCAATTATATTCCAAAATTGTAGATAAAATTCTACGGTTAAACCATCTAGTCCTGAGCTTTTGTTGGGTTTCATGTCTTTTAAGGCTTGATAACATTCTTCTAATAAGAACTTTCCTTCACATAAATTGGCTTGTTTATCATCCAGAACGTTACTCATAACGTTATATAAATAGTTATTAACATCGGTATCGTTGCAATTATTTTTTGAACTGTATAATGTTTCATAGAAATTAGCTTGTGCTGTTAAAATGTCTTCTGTTTTGGTTAGATGTTTATTTTCATAATTAAGAGAAATTATAATTTTACGCGTTTGTCGTGACTTTTCCAGACTGTGGAAATATTTGGAGTTTGTTTCTCCTTCTTCTAGGAATTTAACTCTGGACCTTATTTGAGCTCCTAGCGTTTTGAAGTTATAAAGTGATGCTAGTTCGGTTTCTAGTTCTGTGATTCTATACTTATTGTTTTCGTTTAGTTCGTTTTCAGGTGTCTCATGCAGTGTTCTGAGTTCTGTTTCAAGTGTTTTTATATGATTTGTTCTTTGTTTTGATTTTTTAATTGCATATTTGATAGAGAATTCACGTATTTCTATTTTACAAAGTTCCCATTTTGTTTGGTTATTATTACTATTAGCTATTTCAATGTTACTAATAGAATTAATTATTCCTGTTAAATGTTTAATATATTCATTGTCTTTAAGAAGATTATTATTGAATTTCCAGAATCCTTTGCCTCTTTTGCAGGGAATATTCAATTTAAGAGATATTGCCATATGATCAGTATGTTGAATAAGAGCTGGGCGATTATCTGTACTAAGGATAAGGGGTAATAAACTATCTTCTATTAACCAGAAGTCTATTCGGCTTCTTTCTATACCATTTTTTCGCTTCCATGTATATTGATTTTTCCCCTTATTCAAGTTTCTCCATATATCAATTACATTATGTGATCTAATAAGGCTTTTCAAATTTGTTACTTGTACTGTTTTAGGTTTGTCATTTATGCATTTATGAATTCGATCATCCTGTGTTAAAGTGTCATTATGATCTTCACCAATAATTTTTACTCCTTGTGATTTGTTCAATAGAGTTTCTGAAATTTCTTGATAAAATAAGTTTCTAGCCTTTTTGTTGTTTGGTGAATAAATATTAAGAAGTGTGAAATTACTTTCGAATAGTTCTATGTTGATCAGGAGATATCTACCGTTTATGTCTGTACATTGGTCAATAATTTAACAAGAAAGTGTTTTATTTATTAAAATTGTACAGCCTTTGCTGTTCGTTTCTCCAAATGAATGAAATGCATCCCAATTTTCGAATTCGTTTAACAATGTGTTTTCAATGTCTTTCGTAAAATGTGTTTCTTGTAAAAATGAGATGTGTGTATGTTGATGTTTCATCCATTGAAGTAGCCTACAGCGCTTCAGTTTGTCCCTTAAACCTTGGGTATTTAAAGACAGATAATGAATATGTGATCCTTTAGTTTCTTGAGTCATAATATTAAGAATATGTGTTTTTACTGATTTTCATTATTATCGGGTTTTGGCCTCTAACATAAATACGTAGTTTGCTCCCCTTAACGAAACGAAAATGGAGGTAAGCAGTGCATTTGTTTTTGCCTAATTCTAAAATGACAGCACCTGTGCAAATGTCCCTAAGGAAATCAAAAGAAAAATCTATGTGCATAAATATGTTTTTAAATAAAAGGTTAATATTACTTGTTGGTGTTGTAGTAATTGTTAAGAAACGTGTGTGATAGGACATAATAGGAGTGGTTTCAAGATCAAAATACAACGGAATACGTACATGATTATTTACAAACGTGATAATGATAGTAACTCTATAATTCGTTTGTATTCTGGTAATAATTAAACAATAATTGTAAACAAGACTGTATAGATATCCAAAGGTTGTTTTATCCTTTTTCATAGATCCTGCAAATATCAGGTATAATTGTAAAAAAAAAGAAGAAACATGACATAACTTACAATATGTTTTGAGGTAGAAAACAAAAGTGTTTTAGTTAAGTATGATATCTCTAGAGAAAATGATACCTTAAAGTACTGGTTAGTACTTAAGTTATTTAAAACTATATAAGTAGTTTTCTTGTATTCACAATGAATGATCACAAATCTTTTCAAGTGAGCATATAAAGGGTAGCTATTTTCAAAGTAGTATTCTTTTTCATAAAACACATTTTCAATTAGTTTTCTAGTAAACACATGTATAATATTGATATGACCCACCAGGAGGGTGTCTATTGTTTAGTCTTCTGATTAGACAGCATTTCTATGAAGGCTGATTAAAGGCTTTACAGTATACAAAAAAAAATGTGTCTATAACCTTTCCCTTGATGTATATTTGTGATTTATTGTATTTATTCTTACCTGGTAGTGGAGAAACGCTGCCCTTTTCCATGGTGTTTAAGCTTCGTTATTTTGAAGTTGTTTATGTCGTTGGTACCTACAAGCACTACATATTAGATACGCAGATTGACCCAATTATTGTAAAGATCAACCCACGCATGAAACGCACTGTGCTTGTTCAGTATGGTGGCGACTTCTATGTTTGCGTTGGTTTTTCCTTCTCTCCCTCGATGCAACCTTTACTGTAGTAACGTTGTCAAACGATCCGATCACATCCCAGGCAGTTTTGTTTACATCCGCAATTCATGTATGTTATATAGTTAGTTAGGATAAGAGGTCACAGCTTTAACGATCGTTCTTACCTTTCGAATCATTCATGAGTCTCAGAGTACCCACATAACGCTATACTTTCCGAAATAATCGGTATATTCTGTCACCTTGTGCAACCAGAACGGCATGTTTACCCTAGTCTTACGTCTACTTCCGCCTAGTTCGTTCTGTACAGGGAATTCCGCTGACTCATTGATCGGGAAAGACCGTTTATTTTTAGCTGTAAGACCTTTACTTTTGTTAGCACCCTTCACCTATATATGGTTAATTTCAGTTTTCCATATGCATATCGATGGTTCTTTTCTTATTGATATTTATTGTGTCGCCATGTTTCAAGCGATCTCTATCGGCCAGTTTTTTGGGCTGTGACCACTTTTATTGGCCTCGGCCAGATTTATCGGCTAGTTTTTGGGTCGCGACCACTTTTATTGGTCTCGGTCAGGTTTTCGGCCAGCTTTCTTGGCCGCGGCCAGGTTTTGTTGGCCGGTCGGCCATATTTTTATGGTCACGGCCTAAGATTCACGTGCGCGGCCAATGCTTAGTATATAAAGGCTGGAAATTATTGGTCATGATTCAGTCTGGCTCTAGAAACTAAAAACACAAACTCCACGCCTGTTTGCTTTGTGAAGGTACGAGTTGAGACTTTAATCCAAAAATCCTCAGCTTCTTTTATTACGAAACCTTTGCAACTAAACTGTTTTATATAACGAATTGCCTGCGTTATACCATTAGCAGTCTAGAGTACCAACAACATAATCCTGTTAGCATTTAAGATACCGTTACTGATACCTCTACCGTGTTAATTAAAGAGAGTTTATAACCGCCGAAACAAGCCTTGACCGTTTTGATATTCAAACCCATTGTTACGAAGACACTCTACCCACGAACCCGTAGCAATATCATATATAATAAGTCTTGATATCTCAATAATATTCCATGTTTTAAACATATACAGATTAATATCATAGACTTTCATAATGATTGACAGAATATGCCCTTGTTGCATAACGGGTCTTGTCATAAAATTGCAAAATGTTGTTATTAATGAATACTGCTATTTTCCTAGCAGTATTCACTGTGACATAAATAATTATTGTGCCAATCATAATTATTGTGCCAGTAATGCTCTTTCTAGCAAAATTATATAAAATAATAACTAGAGCTGTAATTAAGTGTGATAAAGAGTGATAAAAATGTATTAAAAGAATACGATGACCAATCATGGGTGCGGGGGATGAAATATTGTTATGTTTGGTATATCACTTATTCAATGTGACTTTTCTTTTTATACCGAACATAGGATAAAAAAATATCTTGAGGAAAGAGAAAACAAAAGTGTTGCATTTATCATTTCATTTCTAAAATCGCTTTAAACTAATCACATCGATGGTTTCCTCTTTCATCTATTATGAACTACTCAAAATAAAATATGATTCAATAGTTTGACAATGTTGATCCATACTCTACCGAATTCAGACATCGACTCGTTTATCTATCGACTATATTGTATTCATAAATCTTCTTCTTCAATACCAGCTAGTATCTTGTTTTTACCGATCATTAATATACATGTACAAGGTAAGCATTGTATCCACACCTTAATTAGCCGGAGGTTGACATGCTTGCTGGACGAGGGTTTTAACTGCTTGTACTGATAACCATTTTAGGTTGCAATGAGAATATAGCTTATTGTAGCGCCAGGCATATGGTTTTCAGAACCTAAACTTAACGTAAGATATAGTTCAGCTCAGTGATTCTGATTTCTCACTGATCAATATTCGAAAAAAAACAACCCGAATGTTTGTCAATGGACAATACAGAAAAACTGAGGGGTGTGGATGCTTACAGTGGCGAATTGATCGATTGCATCATTGGATCTTGAGAAATCTATGCCTAAAGCATGCTCAAAGTTTAATACATCTTGGATAAGAGCATTCCCTATCTAAACCGAATTTTCGCTACTCTCCTTTCATATCTAGCCTAGACCAAATAAGGTATGCATCTTTTTGGTGAATGGGACGTGTTGCGAATTCAAATAATTATGATTGAATTTGGAAAAAATACAAATGCATGTTTTTATTGGTGGTAGTTTATGAGGCATATTCTTGTACCAACTGACTTGGCTACCATCTGAGTCAATGACTCAATATGTAAAGCTAGTTATGAGTATATAGTAAACTTCACATTCACTACAATGATAATGCGATTCAAGCACAAACAGAAAACAATGATTACCTCAGCAAAGTACTTATTCTAAAATGATGGGATGTTTTGTCAATATAAAGCTGGCAGAACGAGCTCTCATAAAACGACATGTTTCGCCTTCACGAACATCGTTTTTTCTTAATCAAGTTGTTTATCTTTTACATCTCTTAACTTCATACTAGTTTTATCGCCTAATGAACCAACAACCATAATATTGCAGCATATGCCACATGGTCCAAATTCGGATCAGGCATTTATGCTAACATACAAATACCCATCACCTCAACTTTAACACATAACGCATGTACACGCGTACTTTAGATTTGACAGCGGCAATTCTATAACATTTCAGCTAAAACCAACTTTGATTTGTTTCTTACTGATATGTGTTAGCATTCAATGACACATTTCTTGCAAACCCAAAAGTACGCATTACCTCTACATGAACACTGTACTCATGTGCACGCATACTATAGGTCTGGCATCGGTAATCCTATAACCATTTAGCTAGAATTAACACTGACTTTTTTCTTACTAACACATAAAAGCATTCCATGACACAGTTCTTTACGTAAACTGCTTTTTTCATAATCGAGGCAGTACTCGTGTTATGGACTAGAACTTTAACAATGCTTTTTTACTTGTACATAGTTACCACTTTTATCATCCATTTTGCTATATCTGATTGTCATGGTTAACTTGAAGGAAGTGTACTAAAATCTATTGAGAAATGAATGAATAGTTGCTTCTTTCGTCAAAATGCTGCCTAAATATGTTAATGAAAATATATTTCATTTGAACAAAGTGTGTGGCATAGTTCTCCTGCAAACGGATGACTGGCTGGCGGTGTGATAAAGTGTTATGACACGTTTGCATTGTTGGTGGGTAGTAATCTTTACTAACTATGCAAATAGCTCTTATCTTTGCCAACATTATTGTTATCCCATATGTATGATTTCTCGTTTTGAGACAACTGCAGATGATTATCTAATAAACCATAGCGCCAAAGGGCGAAATTGCTCGTAATGAAGTAAGAACATCTTTGACATATCATTTCTCATCATTTGAAACTGTTATTTGACGTTGCTTTTATTATACACTTTTTTTGGTGGCCAACTTGCTGACTATACAGTTATTATGTCTCTAAAAACTGAATTGAAACCGGTTGATACCGAATTATCAAATCAACAGTGAAATTGCCCTTTGCTCGCCATGGTTCCGCACCCTTCTTGCAGAAAATGCGTTTAAACGGTGTCAATGAAGATTTAGATTGAAATAGTGCTTTAACTTTCTTTCTTCATTATGTCTATTGTGAATGATTATTCCGGCTAAGCTCGTTGTCTAAGAAATGAAATGTATTGTAATTGCTGATAAGCCTTATTAAGTGAGTATGAAATGTGAGATGCTTGCATGTATTTCCTTAACAAAAAGACTTTACCCATGAATTAAAGAAGGAAAACAACTAATATATTCCATTTTACATCTTTGAAATTCAAACTATCATTTAAGTTATTTTATTTTGGATGAATAACAAATTCGTCGTGTTATATTTGTTGGAAATATATCAATGTCTGGTGAAACGACTTTTTATACATTAAAGAATCCATAAACGATATCAAGCAATAACTGAAGTAGCTGGTATGCATGCATCCGATGCGAATATACCTAAATAATGTCGAAACTACTTAAAAACTAGATCTTCAACAATAAATTTTGACAAATGATTATTCCTGGGGACGGTATTAGAGAACTACAAAACAAAAACAACACATGATATACTCTCTTTGACCGTAATTAAGCCCATACGACCTAGTCGTGTTTTCCTGATTGTTCCAGTAGACCTTCAAAGTGGATGGGGAATTAGGGGTGAGCGAAAGATATAATCATAGTCAACAGAAGACTGAATTATATGAAATATCCTTTTTTATGTTGGTTAGAAACCATTGTGACTAAAGGAGAAAATACTTGTCAAAAGCAATGTCTCCTTTATTCACTATAATCCATTAAATCCTCTGGTGCAAAATTCTTTTAGTTATCCCACCTTGCTACGCAGCATCGATGACTGCCACCAAATATTTTCAACCAGATTTGGATGAAATTTGAATTATGTTTTTTCATTTCAAGATTTATCGGATATAGAAGTCCATTTAGATATAATGTCTTCTTGTGCTGATTTCTGGCAAGTTCAATAAAAAAAGGGATATTTTATTTTCATTACAAATAAAGCACAGAAAGTATGATTTCTTTGGATGTCGCCACCATATTAAACCGCCATTTTTGTCATGTGATTGATATTTTAGTGGCAGTTATCAATCCTATAGAGGGAGTTCACTGTGGGGAGTTTAGTCTGGTGCGGGTGAGGCAAGGTTTGGTATCATTGATTCGGAGTCAGAAATCCAAGGTCAAAATTGGACAATCGGAAATAAACTGAACTAGACCACACGTGTGCACGCTTGTTGCCTTTCCCATTTTCAGTTTTGACGACGAGGCTATGGGCGCTTTGTCACGTGACGTTAACCTTCTAACGATCGGGTCTAGCCTCATTTTTATCTACCTCACGTTCTCTATCGGGAGGTACAGTTGTTCACAGCAAAAGGTACTCCGTCTGTCCGTCTGTCTCTCACACCATCTTTCGTGTCGTGCAGTGTGCTTGTGAATTTCAGTACTTACCCCTTATTTTTTATTGTTTGAAAAATCCCTAATTTATTCGATGTATATATTTTTGTTTATTCTATGCACATGACCCTTTTCTTTTCAAAATGCTTTAAAGGAACCAAAGTCCTACCTGACATAATGACAAAATATTATCACAAAGAAAGGTTTGATTTATATTCCCGAGGGTTATGATATACTTACGAAAAGCATGTGTGCGTTTACTACGTTGAACCATAATTCATCAATGCCGACAAATCTCGAGATATTGAGTGGGAACCCACACGACTCTCCATTAACAGCAATATAACGTGTACGTTTTCCATCTGGTAAAGTACCATCGCAACATTTAAGATGAAACTGTTCTATTTATCAAGCATTGTCATAACCCCAGATCTCACTTGAGTAGTTTAAAATTGAACATACGAAAGCGCATTTGAATCATAATGCTATCAATAAATATGTATTCTTCTAACAGAATGTATAACTTTTATTGACAAACGTACGTCCATATCAAGTATCATATTTGGCCGACATAATACTTTTGTCAATTATTTTCTGTTCATGCACTTTTCAAACAAGCTAATATCTTCTTTTCATGATTGGTTTCTATTTTGCACCGTTTTCAAAAACATTCAATCGGCGCCATAGTCCGCAATTGTTATTCTCCTTTATTGCACATTCCCCGTTTTAAGAAAACTTTCTGCAAAATCTATTGAAAACTCAAAATAGTGGTCATATTCAAGAACTATTGTTGTTTTTTAATGGGAACATAATTATGAAATATTTGAGTTGGTGTGTAATCGATAACGACATGTTTGTTTGTCCTTTAATGATGAGTTCTTGTTAAAGAAAGTTTCTGGAGCTTAAATTTGTGCACTAACAAATACTGGGATTGCATACATTAAACAATGCTAGCGTCGTTTGTAAATATACCAATACAAACATCGATCAAAGCATCGTTTTGTAAAGTGTCAAATCAAGTTCCCCGTTCCCTGTTTAAGATATCACAACTCACAATGAGTTGCCAATTAGGCATTCGATAATTCATTAAATCCGTTACTTATTATTCAAACACTGCATGTGGTATCGCCCTACTAAACAGGCTGTGACTGTGAACGTGCATGTCATGATTTGATGACGTGAACATTTTGTTTTACAGATTAACTCCGCTTCATGGGTATTGGTATTCTTAAAAATGCTTGTTTACAGAAGAGGAAATTTGAACGTAGAACGTAGAAATAGAATATCGTTGAACCAATACAGGTTTTGTTATATTGTTGGTAAACACTGTCAAATACATTTTGAAAGCATGACTAATTCCGGAAGCTTCTGTGTATATGCGGTTGATCTAAAAATCGACATCATACTTTTGTAAGTAAAATATATATTGTTTCATTGTTATCACAATTTAAAGAATTAAATTCAATAAAATCCGTCTTCCAATGACTGGTCGTCAGTGTGTATTATATAACATCACACTTGTTGTTCAGTTTTAAAGAAAATAACATTTCAATTCCTCACATCTGTGAACAAATACCTTCAATGCAAGTCCTAACTATAAGCATGACATTAGGGACAGCCATTCCAAAATGATTTAATTAACTAACTAGCCAAGACATGTTTGACCAGCTGTATACGGACAAAGATGTAACACATGTATAGCACAATTGTGAGCTTGGTCTTTAAATTTGCAGTTGTCTTTTCAAAGGTGACAGTAATAGATATTTGTACACAATGCGTTCTTTAGAACCTACAATACCATCTTTTCTTTAGCCTTTTTGAATAACAATACAAATGTCGATGTAAGGATACGTTTCACAAAAGAAAGCCTTTAATAACTTCCGTTTGGACGTATATCGTAATTGTATGAATTAAAAGCTTTCGCAAAATGTTTTTAATTGTAGTTCATCAATTGTCATGTGTTTATTTGTTGATGGTAAGAATCGAAAGCCACAGCAGGATATAAGCATCACCATGATCAAGTTATTCTTTATCACTATGGTTTTCATAATCTTTCATTTCAGGTGCTTTAACACAAACCATAATGTCATTTTAAATTAATGTACACATAATGACTTTTCTGGTGAATGATTTACCTCTAACTCAATTTGACGGGCCACATCGTTCATCTTTTTTCCTTTACGAAGTTTGCCAACTTGTCCAAATTAAAAGAAACATTAGTAGATATGTTAACAGTATGAACAGAAAAATTGTATTTATGATACTCGGTACGAAACGTCTTGGCAAAGTGAAAATGCTTATTATACATAATGCTTTGTTTTGTCACAGTTTTGTCTTAGAAATAAAAAAGTGCAGTTTCACAGCTTCAAAGTTAATTGAATGAAACCAATACTAATTTAGAAGACCACTGTCCCGATTCAATAATAAAAGCCATTATTTGTGACTTGCTCAACACGAAAAACCATGATGTTACATCACACGTCATACAACCATATATCCTTGTTACAGATATTCCTTGGTTTAGCCGGGTTGCTGAGTATAGGGATGTCCATAACGTTTACCTACGGTATAGGGTTCGGATTAGGAATCATGTTTGGACCAATACACCAGATTACTCCGTTTATGATCCTGGGTAAGTACTTAAGATTCTATGAACTGACTTTCGAGTTTACCTTTATGTTTAAGGTAGTTCCTTGACCTAGCAATGCATCAGTTTGTAACTATACTCATTGTAGACCTTTAAACAAATCTTAAGAATGTGTGCGTGATTACCCGTCGAAAATGTTGCAGATTGAAGTGGAATGCTTTACCCTTATGCATGCATTCTGATACAATCTGCAACCTATATATCAGGCAATGGGTTGATTAAACTACATGAAATTACGTCTATGATTGCCTCTGATATAATGTATAAGCTGCATTTATTCGAATTTCAAAATGCTTTCATTTCATACTATAATCCGTAACACACGCTTTACCTTTTTCAAGTCGGTCCCCGAACACCTTTGGTAAAAGTAGCATCACGGATTATTGAAATTGAAACAATATTTGCATACGTAACTCTTTTTGAACTTAAAAGGGTTGCTCAACATCATTTCCCTATAGCCTTCGTAATATGACATATTGCTTATCATTTTCCAAACTAAGCCTCTCTCGCGACACAATAATCCCGACCTTTGCTATTTACAAGTTTCAAGAAGGCATACTGAAGTGGACCTGTGAATTGTTAATTTATGGCATTTCCATGTGGATTTGGATTTTCATGAGAGGTTATCTCACTGTAAAAGACTAATGGAATGTCGAAACATCCAAGATATAGGACTGTTCTTTATACCTATGTTAATGATTAAGGTAATTTCGGGGTGTTCCCCTCGTACCGACCATCGACGTTTAACAGATATATGATGTAAACCTTAATTAACCAAATACATATATATATATATATATATATACTAATTTCCTACAGGTATTGGTGTAGATGACATGTTCGTCATTATGGAGTCGCTCCGGAACTTGACACCGAAACAAAAGCAACTTCCGGTAGAAGAGCGTATAGCGTTGACGTTAAAGCACGCTGGTGTGTCCATAACGGTGACGTCAATTACGGATATTGTGGCATTCGGTATTGGGAGTACAACGGTAAGTCATACCATCATGACTGGTGAAAAAGATCTAGCCTGGTGGTACCGGCCATTGCGTATACCCCGCATTAAGCCTAATGCAAGGTAAACGCATGGTCCTGGACCAAAGGCGAGACAATCTTCCTTGCAGCATCGCTGTTCTTTAGTATTGCGTTTTTCATATGGTATGGTGGGAATGAAAAGCGAATACCATACAGCTTTGGAAAAGCACACCATATGTAGAAATATTTGACGCGATGCAACTGAACAATTATTGTCAAGTATAATTAACGCACAACAGAAAATCCAGAGTAAAACAAAGTAAAGGGACACCGACATTCATGGATCAAATCGCATTTCGTCTACTATGTATCTGCAACAGTGAACCAAATCCCTGGGTAGATGTAGAGAATATATGGTTGGTGTCGTGAATAGGAAATGTTATCGGACAAGGCGTAGGAATGTTATCGAGTAATCCGATGCCGAGCCTGATAATCATTCCCATTCAAAGACACCAACCATTGATTCTACTTTTCCTGTCACCTATATGGATTAAAATAAACAAACACAAATGAGAATGATTGAATGAATACATTTTTTTAAAAAAATTATAAAATAAAGGAAAATTGATATCATGCGCCATAATCAAGTTATATAATAACGTCATAGTATGAAATCACGGTTTATAACAAACTAGCATGTTATAAGTAAAGTGCAAGCCATCACAAATAATACATCGACACCCTGTTATCAGTCCGTAGATTGTACTGATGACAGGATAAGTTTGGTTTCTATAAGCTATAAACCTTTCTTCCCAAACAATGACCGATTCTCTATCATTAAACAGGTCATTCCTTCCCTGAGTACGTTCTGTGTGTACGCTGCGATCGGTGTACTCGCCCTGTTCATCCTACAGTCCACGTACTTCGTGGCGTGTCTAACCCTCGACGAACGGAGAATCGACTCGAATCGGAACTTCTGTCTGATCTGTTACAAACACGGGGACAGCTATACACCCAATCCGTATTACACATTCAGTATACAGACCTGGTTTATGACTAATATCTGGGGTCCGCTTCTTACGAAACGACCGGTCAAGGTTAGTGACATCATTTAATTCTTATACAATAAAAACAATATTGTTATTTGCAATATGTAATACAAAATCATTTGCATATTACAAAATAACAAAATAGATTTGGAACAGTTATGTTGTTATAATAGGACAAGGTATAAGTGATGTGTAACATATAGTGAAGTTCTGGTGTGAACGTTTTGTCTCAAAATATTGCTGTTATGAACATACATTATTAAGCAACGTTAACCGATGATAAAAAACGCTGCTAAATGTTGCGTTGTACTATACGCTGTTATCTCCTCCCATGCAAAATGATGACAGAGAAGCGAACGGAAGTAATCATAGGCGGATTTGGAATCAATGAGCTACGTGAAAAAGATACAAGCTCAAGGAGTTATAGCATAAGACATTGAGGATTCAGAATCTGAATGCAGAGACATTTGTATTTATACATGGGTTTTACATCACATCAACAATATAAAAGTTATGTAGCGATGCCCGACTCTTAATGATGGAGGAAGACCCCGAACTCAACTGCCCAAAAGGGCTGAACAAGGCGGGTAGAACCATCGGCATTTCGTAAGTCAGTCGGGAGACTGCTTCTCATGAAATCCATATCCCTCATCAAGATTTGAACCAAAGCGGAGAGGGACCATGTCATTTCAAGTACTTTAACCACTAGACCACGACTGCAGTGTCACTCTAAACGATGGCTAGATATGCATACCAAGGGAGAATACCACGTTATTTGAAACCATGTTAATTACAATTGGATTATTTCCCTTTAAACATCGAATGTATACGTTCTTAGAAACTGTTAACCGGATTTGAATGCATCTGTTAATTCACAGAAAAATGTTTTAGGTATTGCAAATGTACGTTTAATTACAATCGCATTGATTCCTGTACAGATTCATTGTTAAGTTGAGCATGCTTAACGCTTATAGTGCCGGAACCGACTTCATGCTTATGCAAAGCGGTCGGATCCAGACCAGCCGCCAAGTAAATTGGCGGCTGACCTGTGATCCAACCTTTTTCCTTCTTTGAGTATCTTTCCTCATCAAAACAAAGCAGATATCTAAGGTTTTCGGAAGCATGAGACTAAAAAATATACAGTCAAACTTGCGATAAGCAGCCACCCAAGGGACAGGGTGAAATTGGCTGCTTAACAGAGGTGGCTGCTTATCGCAAAAATCATCCTATCAAAATTTTGGTGTGACCCTAGGAATTCACCTTCAACATTGGACATGTATATGGACCATACAGAGATTTCTTTTCCTTATATGTTTGGTACTGTAAACCTAACCAATTCACAATCAAATTAAGTGGCCAATCATCCCAATTTCCGATGAAAAATTCCCAAAATGATTGAAATATTTTGATGAAAAAAAACATGTTGAAAAATCAAATGACATTTTGGTCTGCTCAACTTAAATAAAAACCTAGCAGTCCATTATTACCTAAGAACCCCATGCGGTAATAAATCACCACCACCAAACTAGCATTTATATACATGTACATCTTCACGGGAAATGTGTGAAATATCGGTCAGTTTTTCTCTTACACAAACATGCTGCTTGTCCTTTTTCATCTTCCACAAACGCAAGATGAAAGAAAACCCATCCCGCTTTCATTCATCTTGCAATTTCTTCATGAAAGGAATTTCCCAAACTTGGGACAAGAGTTGCTTCAAAACAAACATCAAAGGGCACAATTTTGTCCTGTAGTCTTTTGATGTTACATAACGGACTTTACATCTTGATACATTTAGTGGTTTCGTTCAAGGATATTTGATACATGAGACAGAGAAGGGGATTTTGCTTCCTTTGAAAGACCTATTTTTTGGGTTTGACAGATTCCTTTGTTTAAAAATATTTAGGGAGTAAAATAATTGCGAGTTTTATCTGCGGCAAATAAAAGAAAGGGTAACTAGCCAGTTTGTGTACGTGACAAAATCGATAGTTGCATGCGTCTCAGTTTACACCTCCCAATTACACGGGAAGGTTTTATCTTTTGCATAAACAACACACTTAGTGGTAAAACTGCCGGTGATCGCCGGCGGTAGTTACAAAATTAATTGACCGCTTATGACAATTGATTTAAAGTTGATTGGGATTAATTAGCCTGGCCGCTGACCGCATCAGAGGGAAGACCGCTTATCAAGGAATTTTAAAGAGTCTAATTGTTTGGGAGGACTTTAAAATGGCCGTTGAACGGAAAAGACCGCTGATCACAAGTGGCCGTAAGCACAAGTTTGACTGTATATATTATATATTATAAAATTACCCAGCATTCTACGGGTTAACCATGTATACTCATACTATTTTCTGTATCAGGTAATTGTGATAATCATCGCTCTAAGTCTGGCCGGACTCAACTCGTGGAGTTTTACTCAGTTAAAACACGACTTCGACCCAACGATGTACCTGCCAACCAATTCATACTCACAGAGATATGTAATGGCTGACCGGAAGTTCTTCCCTGACGACGGTGCTTACGTACACATGTATTGTGGTAAGATTTAACCTACAGCACACCGTCAAAATTGAAATTTATCTGAATTATATATGACCTCATTCAAATGGGTTATCGTTGGATACAATAAACATTAATTATAAGATGATTGCTAATCCAATTTATAAGTTTTGTAGAAATACTTGTGGAGAAAGCCTGTTTTTCTGTCAATTCTTTCTTTAGGCGTCTGCAGTCTTGTGAGAGCTGGAAATTACTATTTATCGAACATACTTTTGACAATAAGTCTTTTTCGAAGAGTCTTTAACTTTAGAAAAGGCCAATATCGCACAAGATACGTCTCCTTCAAAATCTGAAATATGCATTGTTCAAAACACGTTAACAAGACGTTGACCCCCGGATGACTTACGGAAATCTAATGATTCTACTCGGTTCGACGAGCCCTTTCGACAGCTAAGCTGTGGATCTTTCCCATTTCACTATAAGCCGACCACTGAAATGTTACTGATATACAGTTTAACCGATAAAAACAGTAACAAACAAAAATATCCAAAAAGGTTTTCTAAAACACTGTCGCTGGTTGCAATTCCCCAGGCTATCGTTTGTCACAGCGCGGACACAGTTTTGTGAGACATTAACTATGCCGTTGCAGTTTAATTCATGATCCCAAGTTTTTTATGCGTTTACATTCATCAAATACTTGCAATAAGTTTGATGTGAGAAATCGAAGCGAACTAAAAACTGAATACCAGGTGTGAAAAATATCATGTTATGTATGTATTGGGGCTGAAGGCCTATGGTATTGATATGATTATGTTGTGTTATGTTGGTTCACTTTATTGCTTCAATTACAGGAGAACTTGATTATCTTAACAACCTGGATAGGCTGATGGATATTTACGACAAGTTGTCAGATAAACCTTCCGTACAGAAGACTACCGTCGACTTCTGGCTTGCAGGCTTTCAGAGATGGCGGAACTCTTCGGCCTCATCTGGCACTTACGATGTCAACGTGTCGGGTATGATCATATTTATTTTGTTGGGATTAAACCAGAGTGCCAAACCTCGAAACGAGATTAATAGGATGTGATTTGCTTCTCGACTGAATTTACAACCGTTAGATACAGATATTGCTTATCTACTAGTATATATAGCGAACCGTTTAAACTGTTCGTTTGGAGAAATGATCCCAATGTGGAAGAGCATTTTCAAACCAGAATACGATATGGACTAGCATTCTTATAATGTGATACCAATGATGTACCTCAGATATTAATGCCACAAGTATCTGCTAATCATGGTTTTGATCACTCACTGAAAGGTGCTAAAACTTGTTTCACAAATTGCTCAATGAAAACACATATTTCTAACATCTTTAAGATTAAAAAAAAAATAGAAATGGTCCTTTGTTCAGCGACAAGGGCTCTTTAAATAACATTTAAACCATTTGTTAATACAGAAAAATCCAATTAGGTAATAGCGTAAGTGCTTCACACCTTAGAGACGCATAGCCTTTATGGTGCTTGTACCGACTTCATGTTTATGCAAACAGGTTGGATCTAGGCCAGCCGCCAAGTAATTTGGCGGCTGACCTCTAATCTAACCTGTTTGCTACTCTTGGTATCTTTCCTAGTCGAAATTGAGCAAATATTTGAGGTTTTGGAACAAGAATATATTTTTAGAAAATTATCCAGCACTATAAGGCTTGATATGGTCCTACATTGCACATTTGTTGTTGAGTTTGCCATATCTAATTATCCTTACAGGTGCTCCTGTAAACGTATACGAGACACTCGAAGACAGAAAGTACAGCAGCAACGACAGCCTGTTGCAGCCTGGAGAAGCACAACCCCTGGATTTCTTTGACCACCTCGGCAAGTTTCTAACAACGAACCATGGACGTGCATACCTCAGGCAGCTCAAACTAGACAACATCGAAAACCCAACAAAAATTCTGGTAAGTTCTGCACAAACTATATTAATAAACGCATTACTTTCTTTAATCTTTGTTACATATGTTAATCTTTTATTGTATCTCAATTAGTTCATATGACCCTAGAGATCCTTCATTGAAATACATGAATTCCAAACGCGCAGTTTAATTGACATGAATATCACAAACATTCAAGAGGACGTTTCGACGTTCCTTCATGTGAAAACGAAAACCATTAACTCTAAACGTGCAGTTTAATTGACATGAGTATAACATACATTCCGAGGGCCCGTTTCAACGTTACGTCACGTGATAACCACGAATTCAAAACGTGCAGTTTAATTGACATGATTATTACAAACATTCAAGGGGACTGTTTTGACGTTCCTTCATGTGAAAACCATTAACTTTAAACGTGCAGTTTAATTGACATGATTATAACATACATTCTGAGGGTCCGTTTCAACGTTACGTCACGTGATAAACACGAATTCGAAACTTGCAGTCTAATGGACATGATTATTACAAACATTCGAGGGGACTGTTTTGACGTTCCTTCATGTGAAAACCATTAACTCCAAACTAACAGTTTGATTGGCATGACTATATCATACATTCCAGGGGTCCGTTTTGACTTTCCGTCATGTAAAATGCACGAATTCCAAGTGTAGTATAATTGACATGGATGACATGCGGGAGCTGGTGGATAATTACAGTTTCCGAGGGGGCGGGACCTGCTTCGTATACTCTAATCCTCAATACATGTTCAACGAAACAAATAAGGTATGTATACATGGATATAATCAAAGACCAAACCTGAGCTGGTTTATACAAGGCAAAGCCTAACGCACATTCATTCGATTGTTCTGAATATTAAAAGTTTGAAAATGATTAATTGATTTTGAATGTTATTGGACGGTATCTTTCTAAAACTACCAACTCAATTCGCGGAGAAAGGGAGAGTTACTCTAAGAAATATTCAAATTATTCAAAGTCTTGCAGCAAAAGTATAAGGAACTGTGAACAGTAAATTATCTAAACCTGTCATTTTGATATCATGGATATACGCAGTTTATTCCACTGTGCAAGTTACCCTGAGCTATCAATCTTTAAACGTCCGACGCAGGTTAGCATTCCTCTTGACGCAGGACTTAGAAATTAAAAGGAAATTTTGAATTTTTCGAATCATTCTATCTGCTGTTCGATTTGCTTCGTTATCTTGACTGGTCATCTACTTTAACTTGTCTGGAATGTAACGTCTTATAGACATATATCTTATTTTAATTAACCCGCACCATTAACTGGTCCCATGCTCTTAATTTATGTTTCCGCTCTGGAACAAGAAATATAGAACTCCATGCACAAAATCATTCCCATTACAAAAACAAGAATTATCACTGCCAATTTCCTGAATGGAATGTATGTAACACGTGAATATGCTTATAACAACATTATGTGATTGTCTTAATATTTCTATCCACAGGTGCTAAAACTGGAGTTGTACCGTAATTTGGCCCTTGCTGCCGTATGTGTATTCGTAGTTACGCTGATCCTCATCGCAAATTTCTGGACCAGTGTTTTAGTTTTTATTTGCGTTGTTTTTACTGTGGTAAGTAGAAAGTGGCGATGTAAATGTATACATATTTCATAATAGTTTCCCATTATGTCGTTCCTTAAACCTTTTCCAAAACAACAAATTTTCGACTGTCCCGATTTTGAAAGAGTTTGCAGACGACATTTCAAAATGTGATGAAATTGAAAGATAATCTGATAGGGCAGAAAACATTGTTGGAAAAGGATGAATTGCTCGTCACGAGCAATTTCTCCTTTTCCCTCAATGTTTTCTAAAGTCGTCTGCAACAAAGTGGTCAAATGTCGTTGTTATTATCAGTCAATATGTATAAGTCTGGGCCGATGGCATAAATACGTAAAGAATCCGTAACTTTGAGACGTGCATGTGTCCTGTATTTGTTTCTGTAATGATTGGTTCTCTATCTCACCATGGTTTATTACTTATCTTGGTGTGGGCTAGTTAAAACGAATTGACAAGTTACGCAATGTCTCATATATAGTTGTTTTATACATATGTAGCATGAATCTAACTAAGAAACATTTCTTTTTGTTTGTTTGATTGAGGTTTTGATTCAGGTAAACAATCTTTTTGTATACAGTTGTACTTTGATAATCGGCCCATCATTTATGCGGAGACCTGTAGAGCCATTGATATTACGTAAATTTGCTTGAAGCAACTCTCGTGAAAACTTTTTGATCTTGAAAGTATCAATTAAGTCGCCCAATCCAGCTTTCAAGGTATGTCACCGTTACTCGGGACGAATGTGGATTAATGAAAAGACACAACGGTAACACTGATGCCTTACAAAGTCTTAACCCGATAACACCATGTTTTGGTGTCATTACCAACTATTGGGCCACTGTCCGCAATAACTTCTTTATTTTGTCTTAGTGTTAAAAGAAAAACCTCATCACACATCGTGCATTAATGATTGCATGTATAACTGGTACATAGTACTTCATTGCAGTATGCAAAACAAGGTACAAGAGTAATGCGAATTTCGCAATCAGTCATATTAGACAATGTCCATAGTCCATAAAAAACCGCACTATTTCAAGAAGAACTATATATTGGTATATTTTGAATGTGCAGTAAAACGTTACATTTTGCATATGTTTTAGATTGACGTTGCCGGCACGATGCAATTTTGGGATATTTCCATCGACACCGCCTCCAGCGTCATCCTTATTCTGTGTTTCGGCCTGGCCGTTGACTACTCTGCCCATGTCGGACACGCATTTATGACGGTCAAGGGTACGAATAATGGTAAGCAGATAGGTTATAGCTTGAATTGGAAGCCGGCATGACATCTTAAAGCTTGATATAAGCATACATAATTTAAACTGAGAGCTCAAATAAGCATTTTTCATAGAATCAAGCAATCAAGATTCACAAAGCAAGTCATTCAAAATGTTTCTACTTACTGGAGCTGTCTGAATCACTGGCGTCTTTACAGAGCCGTAATTCTTCTTTATATACCTCATTCTTATGTTATTTAACTATGGCGCTTAGAATATCTGTATACATGTATCAGAAAACGCGTCTCACATCTCTTTGATAGTATTGCCATCATGTCTTGATGTCAGCTTTTAAGAACCAGACAAGTTACTAAGTTGACGTTTACAAGAGTTAAATGCAGTTTCTAGATAAATTACAGAATGCGGATACAATTAATGTTGTTCGAAGTCATCACTCTTTAACCGTGCATGAAAGGTTGTTCAGTCTGTGCTATACTTGATACAAGACGCACAAATAATTTAGAAAAAATAAAGCATTACCTTTTTAAACAAACATATAACTTACCGTGTGGTATTTCCAATTTTCAGAACGTACCAAGAAGACCCTAATAATAATGGGTCCAGCTGTATTTAGCGGAGGATTCAGCACGTTTCTCGCTTTCTTACTTCTAGTCAATAGCGTGAGTTATGGATTCACGCTTTTCTTCAGAGTAAGTATTTATTTACTTTATGATTTCCATATGCTAAGTTGTGCGTAAAAGATGACATCAAACACAATCGTCAGAATTATCAGTTTAAAAAGTTAACAAGCATATAATAGCATATTGTTTATTTGCACTATGAATATAAGAAGAACCATTAACTAAACAATATTTTATTCATAGACATAATGTCTACATCCTTTTTATTGAGAGAGCTATAAAAGGAACGTACGATTATGGTTTTGTTCATGGATTTTTTTGCAAATCTATATGGAAACGCATATCATCATATACATGTGTTTCTTAAACTGCATTAGCTTATAAGTGCTTGTATTTGTTTTCACTAGATCACGAATGATACAACTGTTGTTGTACAAAACAGATGAATAAAATATAAAAAACGTTGGCATCGATTGTGTTCTCAAATGTGTAATTTCGACACACAACTGCTAAATGTAATTTCGTTCTAAAGCGTTTTGCTTACATATTTAAATGACTCTATTTTGATATTGTATCACATATCTGTAATGCTAGATCCAAAGGTGTGTGCATCATCAGCTAACGATCATTGTATTCTCTTAGACAACAACAAAATGATTCACTAGAGACGGTTCTTCGTTGAAAATCCATTATTTCGTAGAAACCCGGTTGGCGAATTCATCTATGTAACTTGCTTTTTGGCGAATGTTTTCAATACATTTTCTCAATGAGTCATCACGTTTATCATAAAACGTTAATGCCTTTCTAGTATGATACACCAGATACATATGGCTTTATTTTCAATTCTCTTCTGGTAGGATCGAAGATGCTGTTGGATACCGAAGAATTCCACAAGGGAGCATTGTATTTTGATTATGCTACATCTCCACATAGGCTTGTCACTCGTACATACAGTCCGTACTCTTTTAAAAATATTAAGATCAGAAATGCTAACAAAAATATTCTTACGGACTACGTTCATCAACGATACTCTATTTTCAATTGCACGTCTAGCCGTATGTCAATTAGTGATAACAAACGTATTTTATAACCCTACATTTCTGTTTCCCTTTCAGATTTTTACATCAGTTGTTATTTTCGGATTATTCCACGGATTGACATTCTTACCTGTGATTTTAAGTTTAGTGGGCCCACGGCCTTATGACACTGATGTAACGTCTGACATCGTGACGTCATCGAGTACCAAACATACGAACGGCGGTACGAATCACGTGATGTTGACAGAGTTGGAGGCGAAAAGGCCTCTAAACTGTGAATTGTGCAATAATCACATGGATCATTCCGTATTGGAGGGTTTGGACCGGCCCATTTACAATCCTAGGGTAGGTGACAGCTTATTGGAGAGGTGCTAGTCGACGTACTATGGATTATACTGAGCACAGAATGTATCGCCAAGTGCAATACATAGAGCACGATTACCCATTCCCACATTTGGGAATTTACAACTGCTCCAACTACAAAGCAACCGCAGGCGCCAAAATATATTAGGTAGAAACCATCGAGACAAAACGGTTAATTGCTCTGTTCTTTACAATTCACTGATATTGTATCTATGGTTTCTAAATCAATGTGTAGTAACGCAGACTTAGTGAGGTATTATGGGCGATTGCATTCCAAAATTGGCTGAATCCCAACGAAATATCATGGAGACAGCTATTGATTATAATGAAATTGTTGATGGCTTAGTACATTTATCCACAAAAGCTGTACTCGTCCTTTTTATATGTTGTCTAAGGTACTTATGAATATGAACAGAGAAAAGATGTTTGGAATCGTGAATTGGAAATGTTATTGAGCAAGCCGTAGGAATATTATCCGGTGGGCCGAAGGCGAAGCAAATTATAATCCGAAGCCTAGCCTGATGACATTTCATATTCAGAGACATTATTCATCCATCTTATATATTCGTTACCTTTGCGATTTCTAACAAACAAAGCATGGTAATAAAAGGCACAGAAAAACGAAACAAAACGTTAATTCTAATAAAGCTACAGTTAACAAGTAGAGAATTATGTATGTGTGTATATATATATACTCGTATATGACGGCATAGGTCATGACATTCTTTTGACGTCATATACAGCACATAATTGTCGGTTTCAAAATGGTACTGATAGCAAAAGGATGAGCTGAACACATGATCCTTTCTCGCAGTGTTTTGTTTGACCAGTTTTTGTTATTTTAGAATAATAAAAGAATAATTTGTTTTCCACTCATGAAGCCAGAGTTTTGTCACACTAATGTGTTTCAAAACGGAAATGCCTGTCAATACAAGGGCAAAGTCCCAGTTCGTGATGTTGGTTTCTATTGAGAAAGAAAATAACGTTAGTACATGTTACAACAACACACCTATTTTGCTATGATTGTCTCGGGCTAATGCTTTCAAAACGGACCAAATCTAATAATATCCTTCTCTTAAATTGTTTAAGTTCAATTTTTGTGTCTGTCCTTTTCTTCGTGTTAGGATGAACTAAGTTTTGTCGAACTATTTTTGTTTTCTTTTATCTGTGTTTTCTTTCTTTGTTTTATGGACCCTTGTTCAGGTGCAAAAAATCACCATCGCAAATAAAATCATTATTTTGTTAAAAATTGTCTTTCTGGTAAACTACGAACGAATGTACTAACATGTTTAAGCGGGGAAGAGTCTTGCTTTCCCTGGATCATAAGTTATGTTTGATGGTTCAAAGTGTAACAGTCTATAAGCTATGTGTCACTATGTGTCAAGGAACTGAGTAAAACAAAATATTTTCAAATGGAAAATAGCTCAAATGCAACAGTCGTTCACCTCAAACGTATTAAAAGGTAACATCCTATTTTCGATGAGCAAACTCGATATGAATGAACTTTGATGTAACTCAAATAGAAAGTGATATCATTCAATGACTTATCAAATAACATTATACAAATATTATTTTGTTCTGTTTTTAAAAAAGATATAGTAAAACGTATTAGTTGAAATTGCCAGATATATTCAATTATCCTAATTTTATTATGTTATATATGATTATTCTTGCATGAGTATTGAAAAGCAAACGTAATTATACGGAAGCATGTGGTTCAAGATAATTCATCAGTGAATCGCTGCTTCTTTTGTGTAAATCCGTATAAAGATATGTCTTACAAGGGTAGGAAGCAAATTTTCACCCCGCACATAAACTCACTGGCTTTAAATGCAAATATCTCTGTTTCAAAGAAATATGTTAGATTTTACCGCTGTTAACACGAAATAAGTTATCTCCTTCATAATGCGTATATGCGGTACCGTGGTTGTGTTGTGTATGGGCGACATAGTGTCGGCATAGGCATACAACAAGAGTTGGTAAATACGTTTATTTTTTAAACATCTGTTGGATTTCCTTCAATTTTACAGTAGAAGAATGCGACCTTTAATTTTGACAGCGGTGCGGTATTTCAAAATTGGGGGCTTCTTAGGAAAATCATTTATTTTCTGTTGATTTTGATCTTGATAGCACATTATGAATTTAGTTTGCTTTTGTGTTTTTAGTTGTCCCTTTTCTGAAGAGACGCTTTTTTTTATCATAATTGGCAATTAAAACTAAGGATGTGTAATTTAGATAGGTTCCCGGCATACTCACATGTATGGATATAGGTTACAGAGTTCTTTTACAGACGTTTTTGTTAAACCATATGTGTCGATACAAATGTATTGCGAAGCAATCACAACTTCGTTTAATGATGAAATATTTTAAACATCTTCGCTGTAAACTAAATAAGTAGAAAGACAAAAGTCAAGCAAACGTTCAACATGCTTACAGTATACTCACACTTACTGGGCGAGATTCAGCTAGGCATGAGTGTAGCTGTAAAAGCAATAGTTCTGAACCAAAGCAAATCATAACTTGATAATCACGTTGATGATTTGTATCATGCAATTAACATATACATAATACATACTGCATTACATCAAATGAAATATTGCAGCAACAGCGGTGTCAATATGCTTACGAAAAGAAATAAAAAGAGTAACAACGCCACCCCAATACATATATTAATGTATTACTGTCGCCAGCGCCTGTTAATCTTTAGTCATACTTTTAAATCATTTTTGGCCTTAAGTTTGATTTCTTTTAAAACTGTTCGGAAGATTTGTAAATCTATTTTGTAAATATAATTTATTGTTGTGCTTAAAGCTATTTTGTAGTTATTTCTGTTCATGCACGGTATTATTTATTCATCAGTCTTTCATCAATGCACATTTTTGTTGTATTATCATTTGAAATAAAATGTAAAACTGTTTTATTTAGATTTCGTTTTATATTCTGATGCTATCTACGACTGAGCCTGCTAAACAATTGATAGTTTTTCGTTTGTTTAATCAATCATCCCTGAATTCTTAGAGAGTCAAACGCTATCGCTTCCACGTTTATAAAGTTTACAATCTACTGCCCATTAAGTTGTATTCATCTTGGAAATTAATTTTATTTTGTTATCCGTCTTACCAGAGCCTTCTATTTATGATGTAGATAGAGAATATAAAAAGTCTTTCAGATGACAAAGAACGTTAATCTCTACCAAGAAGTGCCCTTCAGAATATGTCTCCCTACATGCAACAACACATACTGTTTTGTTGCTGAAATAACCGTCTATCCACCAATAAAATCAACGCAAACGGCAGAATGTTGTTTAACTTTGCACACAGTGTAGTTGTATTGATGTATCCGCCTCCAAATATTTCACCCATGTTGAAAACAAAACAAATGTCCAAAGTATGTTTTAATTTTGATTAAACGATTGATCATCACGAAAACAAAAGGGACATAGAACAAACTTACATCGTATTTTAATATGTATTGGTTTTAAAGATATAACACCTTTCCACAAGAATCGAAAATACGACAATTGCTATGACATGGCGACTCTCTTTTTGTGTATAATTATCGACTTGTATAGTTAACATATGACCCAACCAGCGAAGCCTGCGTCATTGCAACAATGTAAACATAGTTGCTAGACCAGCTTTTGAAAGAGTTTTGTTGTTTTGAACCTTTTTCTGTCACTTGATCCCAAGCCAAGAATTCTGGACAGACGTAAAGGATGAAATACATGTAGCCTTTATTCCTTGAATTCATAAGTAGTCTTTGGTTCGAATCTGTAAAACAGTGTGCTAAGGATATAGGCCTTGTAGACACTTTGGCGGTAGTGGTGATGAGCTTGTTTCCCCAGAGTATCTTCTTGCGCTTGGAATGAGCTGCTAAAGCATTGCCCATGCGTTTGTTATGCTCTTTGACAAATGTCATGGCGCAAAGAAACTGGAACTGGTCATCAATTTCCAGTCATTTGCCAGTGGGATATATCGATGGATGATCAATAGTTGTCTGGCCTATAACCTACATTTTCTTATGGCTAATTGGGAGTCAGAAGAGGTCACATAAGCCAGAGAACCTATCCATTTGTCTGTGTTGGGCAGGGTTGGTTTTGAGAAACTATTGCGATGTCTCCTGAAAAATACTTGTACCTGATGAGCACTTTTCCAATCTTTGACTTCGCCCGAAGTCTTGAAAGGTTAAACACATGCTCTCAGACACTGTGTGTAGATATATGCCATATTCTGATGAACGAAACAAATTTTTCAGTAGGGGGTGGGGGAGAGGGGGGTCAATCCACTTTTACCTCCAAATTCTGCTGTTTGTATCCGTTAAACTGGGCCATCATGAAAGGACACATTTGGTAGACTCTCAATTTATGGTAACACCTTGAACAGACTGCCACTAAAACAAAGGCTTTATTCAGATAGATGGAGGCGATGTAGAATGTTTGATCGTGTTCCCTACATTTTTCTTGTAGTTGGCGAAAAACGTATATCATGTCATCGGTCACACTGTGACTCAGGGTAGATCCTGTTTCCAATAAATCTGAAGTCTAAACGATGATCTGTGCGAAGAGCTTGCCTGCGGTATTAAGTTGTAAGATACCACGATAATTTCTGCAGTCGCTACGTTCGAGTTTTTCCTTGTACAGGTTGAATATTTTACCGTCTCTCATATCTTGGGGAACAGCATCTTCATTTCTTCATTTGATAAAAAAGCTTTTGAATGGGCTCAAGCAGTGCTGACATTTCACTATTTAAGACTTCTGCTGGTATTCCATTCTTGCCCGGTGGTTTCCATGAAGGTAACCTATCGATTACCTTTGACATTTCTTCTATGGTTAGTTTATTGTCAGCTGTCACAGGAAGTTGTTCGATAGACGCAAGGGCTGTTTGATGGAATTTGTTCTACTTGGAAAAGAGTTCGGATTAATTATCAACCTATCTGTTCAGTCTTGTTGGTGATGAGTATGGTGGCGTTTGAATCGAGAGGAGCTGTCTTCTGCATGACAGGACAAACTGCCTTTTTGATCCAATCATACATGCCTGTGCTGTTGCCTGTGTTTGCTGCTTGCTGAACTGTTTGACCAACGCTTGTCCAATAGTTGTTTGCACGTATCCTGACAGATATCTGAATGCTTCTTGCTGATCTCAGGAAGGTTAGAGTTTCTTCTGAAGAATTGCCCTTGTGTGCCAGGTGGGCTCTATGATTGCCGTCAATAAGGGGGTGAGTTGCTCGGAGATTGTATAAAATCAGTCGTTGTGCTTATCCCTTGTACTTTTACCTAATACAATTAAAGCTCTACTGTGGGTTACGCTCTTTAGCTTTCATACCGATCAGTTGAAGGTAGGTTGAAGCTCAGAGTTTGAACAGAAGTGGGAGACGGTTTTACCTATGAGACTAGACATCTATGCCTTACTGTTGTTGATTCATGGGTTAACCATTTGCCAAGAATGCTGGAGCTTTTTTTGGCTAAGCTTCTATAAGGTCTAGCTTGTGCCAGTGGTAAGACGTTGGATGTTGGATCTGTGATGAGGATAGGTGTTAAAGTAAGTATTGGTGATGCAGAGATCATAGTAGGAACAAAGTTTCAGAAGCCGTTGTTAATATTCGTTGCATTTACCTGTTCCGAAGGTGCCTAGACCATTGGGCAAAGCATTATTGTCACTCCTTACAAGGGCGTTTCAATATGCCGAATACTATCAACTCCTTCGTGTCTGGAAATTCTCTGATAAGGTCGTCTATCTGGTTACGCATGTTGTCTTCAATAGCCTCAGGAGCAATGATTTATTGTGCGTAAAGACATATAAGGCTGATGAGTCCTTTTGCCGTGTTCAACTTGAGACAGGGCAGACGCTTTGTGACCAAGTTGAAGCTTAATGAGCAGTGGGTTCTTTACGGCAAAGTCTACACCACTTTCTCTCACTAACAAGATCTCTAGGCATGCCTCACCAAAAGAAAGTTAAATTATCTTCCTTTATCTAGCCCCGTTCTGTCCGCCGAGTCTATTGTAGAGCCGCAATGTAGTCGTTTTAGAATGTTGACGATGGTTTCTTTTTTTAGATACGAGATGGCTTGGTAGTCAAATGACAAGACAGTTGTCATGGTTCTTACATTCAAGCACCCATGTCCGAGTGTTGGCGTCTTGTTTGGTGTGATGTTTACTGTCCACTTACCGGTATTATTCTAAGCCCCATACACACAATGAAGCAAGTGACCCGTAGTGGTACAACACCTTTCTGGATTAGGGCGTCTCAGTGTTAGTCAGGCGGTAGCCGTTTTCTGAAGGTGAAAAACCTCTCCCACCATCGGGATTGTCCCTGGTATCTTGCCGTACGCTAATTAGACCTAGACATCTAACCGGTGACTGACACTACCCGTGTTGGTTCTACACATTCGCCTGGGCGAAATATGCAGAAACTGGGTTGGCCATGCGTCAGAATCCCCCTCAGGGTTTCACTTGTATAATCCAGAGGAATGGCTTAATACGTCTGGGACCAGACGGACTGCAGCAGCTGCCAGAAGAATGTAATTACATCGCTAATCCAGCTGTGGGGCTGCAGTCTATATGTTTTGTTAGGACTGTCTTCCATAGTATACTCTTATCTAATGGTAAACCCTGAGACAAAGGTAACGTTTTAATTCATAGTTTGACAGGTGTTCCCAATTTTCCTGTCCTCTACCATCTATAGAAACAGAACTCCACGCTTAAGTCGCCTTTTGCGACAAGCATGAGGGAACTGAGGTTATATGCTAAAGCGAGAACCACACGGTTTGCATTGAATGTGTATTTAAGGGTTTATGGGTCAATATTAAATGACGAACTGGATGGCAGGGAAATGCATGTACACAAGTCGGACATAGTGATTCAATGTTTTTTATTCTCTTCCAAGTGTGTAATAGCAGGAACGACCAGTAACTTATGGTATTTCGTTCCACTATATGATCCGGAACGGGTATTGAACATATGACCTCCCACAAAAGACTGCTATAAGTAGAGAAAATATTCTATTAAGTTCTGGCGCTCCTTTCCCTTCTCAAATGATTCCATGTTTAAACATAGTATATGTGTACGAGTTCACTACTTTGTTTGGCATAAAGGAGACAGCCTTGATACGAGACCTTAATGTTGTCAACCCATCTTCTTAGAGCAAGTCGACCTAAGATATAGTAAATTATTCCAATTCAATACCAAAATATAAAACGCCCTTTTAACATTCATGCACCATTAGCACTTTACATAAAATTATATCAATTTTATACAATTTGTATAAGTACTTTAAGTATCCGGTGAATTTCTTCTCTCCTTCTCCTGGTTATTAATCTTTGTTTTACGTTTTTAATTATTTTGGTATGTCTTTAAATTATATTTTCAATCATTCTTACAGCAATTGAATGGGTCCCGATAGCTTTTGGTACATTATGTTGAAATATACACACTATGTGGCGTCAGCAGGTAGAAACATTACACGTGGATCAAATCACAAATGACAGAAATATACGCATTATCATATGAGAAAATCGGGTCCGATATATGGTCATATGAAGTCGGGTGAAAGACATCCCCCTAAAAATGTTGTTTACCCGATACATGTAAACGAAACAGTTCAAAACATTACATCATCATTATTTTGCTTTAGGAAAACTATGTCATATCGACCATACTAGCCAGCTCATATTTATCTCTAATAAAATTAAATGAAACCAAATGCCGAATATGCATCAGAATTATTCACTTGCCTATAAAAAAGATATGTCGATTGTCCAAACATAAAACAACAATTAAGATAATCGAAATTAAATATGAGAACATCAAAACTCGATATCAATGGCTGATGACGTATTATGGTGCATTATGACGAAGCGACAAGGTCACATGACTTCATTCCTATATTTATTAACAGAGTTCAAAATGAACAAGGGAAAACGGAGCGATATAACTTATAAAAAAACATGGAAAGGCAACTACGATACATTGGAGAAGTCTTCATTTCGACGCTGCCACCCATGCAACGAGCCGTGCAAATAAACCCTTAAAATACACTTCTAAATCCGATCGGTGAAAAACGCTGCCATCCACTGAGTAGTTGTGTTGTCTATTCATATGCCCTAATGTTCTCAATAACAATTCAACATTTTACTCTGCCAACTCATCCGAAAGTTCTTCTACGAAACAGAACAAACGTTAAAGAGTCCTAACAGTCAATGGACGGATAGTGATTTAGTCCTTTTGCAATAACCTGTTACATATTCCTGTCCGACTAAATCTACTCATTTATATAATTCTCATTGTATAGTAAATTGCTTTGTTTAAACAAAGCCGGCAAAATGTATGTCGTTTGATTTTGCAAATGCCGAGAATGGAGTAGAGTAGACTCATTTCAGTTCGTAATCGCTTCATCAGTCATTCATGCATTAACCCTTTCCCAAACGCGAAATTTCCGACTGTTTCCAAATTGACAGAGTATACAGGCGACATTTAAAGATGTGACCACATTGGAAAAAATAATCTTCTGATAGGGTAGAAAACATTGTTGGAAAATGAGAAATTGCTCCTAACGAGCAACTTCTCCTTTTCCTGCCATGTTTTCCAGGGTCGTCTGCAACAAACTGGTTAAATGTCGTTACTGTTTGGTAAAGGGTTAAGCCATGATTGGACAACACTATTACTTTACTCCCTTTACTTATTCTAAGAAATGAGTGTTGTAAAAATCTTGTTTTTATTGTTGATAAGTTAAATGAATACTATAAAAGGAATATGACAACCCAGAACATATCCTGGTTGTATTTGCTTATCGTCGCTTGGAGAAAAAGTACATACACCACTTTACAAGGAATTCCGTGCAGTTACGTCACACTCTGTTTACTGCGATATTATAACTCATGAGCATTTGTCAAAGAAGAATTCAGTTAAAGGTAGATCTAGTTTTATTTAGATATATGACAGACCACCAGTATCGCTGAATCCTATTTATCAAATGCTCACAATAATATCGGAGTAAACAAAGTGTAAATGCACGGATTTTCTTGCACAGCTATAAATCGATATTTGGTCACGCTAGAATCACCCATTCTCATGCAAATCGAAGCACATACAAACATATTATAAGATTATACATCATCGTATTCGTATTCATTCTCTTTTTATCGTTTCAGTATTCGGGGTCTTACTACGAACAGATGTCTAACGGGTCTTTAGTTCAAATCCCAATACTCGATAATTCATCGCCACTTCATCTCATCGATGGTCGAGAGTCCTAGCGGAGTGTTCATTGAAAATGTGGACATTTACAACCACCATGCTGGGATCCCAGAATTGACTATGATTAAATGAAATCACGTTGTGGTTTGGTTTTTAATATTGGCAATAAATATTGGTTAGTGTGATTCCGAGGAATTGAAGTGCAAACACAATCAATGGTTTGATATGATGGAGTCAAAGACGTTAGTTGACATAGCACTTGTTTGCCTGAAAAAGAGGTCGAACACAAATGAACATGTTATTATCTTATCATTTACGATCGGCGTTGGAGTGCGTGTATGAATATGCCATGGGAACACACAACATGTTTGTTTTAAGACAAAATGTTTTCAGAGGCATTTGGAATTTATGTAACTGACTTTGTTAAATGCCCACAAATGCAAATAAAATGTGATTGTGTATGTCACATTGCGAAAAAACAAATGAGGAGACGGTCCACATTGGTCTAACCAAAAAACAAACGACATAAATTCGCCTTTTCCAAAACAAGTAGCACTGTTTTTTATTGCACTATTTATGCACAAATAATGCAAAGACAATATATATGACTATCAAATCGGGTTTTAAGATGGATATGTATTTATAGATTATCAATTCTAAACATTAAATTTTTCATGTTATTAAACTGTCTGCTTACTAGATTTTGTTCTTTTCAAAACTAGCCTTTCAACCAAATATTATGACAGTAGATATACAAGACAATAGACAATAGGTAATCAAAGACTGGTTACCATTATTGTTAAGAATTAAATAAAGCCGCCTGAAACAGAATGGACAAATAATGTCACAACTATTTATTTTTGTCAATAATAATTTATCAAATCAAACAGTGGTCGAAAGCTACAGTAAATTTCGGACGTGAGTGATTGTATTCTAAGTAAGCAAAGGTCTGAATATCTTCCGGGCACCTTTGTTAATTCTAAAAGAAAAGAACTCACGTCCGAAATTACTACATAATCTCATATGTGATCTCCTAATAACGATACACATACTCAAACATGATTAGAGTAAACGAATTTGAACCCGTTTCATAAACGGTCATAAGTGATTTTTTCTCTCTTAAGTTTGAATTCCTCTCTTAGGCGCGTTTCATAAATTTTCGCTCTAAGAATTTATTTGTTATTCAAAACTTTGCATTTATTAGTAAGCATTATAAAACAGCATAACAAGGAAGGAAAAACATGCAACAACGGATGCATGATAAATTTCAAACACCAACCTGGCTGAACATGAAATGCGTGATACCGGGTATACCATGACTTATACATTCTTTCTTCGGACCCTCGTTTCGCACATTTGCAATTTCTTTAGGAATGAACGAGTATGTATTGTTGCACCTCTCACTATCTAAAATCGTTATGGACATGTGCGAATGCAACAATCCTTTTTGTGTCAATCTAATTCGTTTACGATATAATCTCGATCTGGATGAAATAGTACCTTTCAAATCTTATAGAATGGCCGCCATTTGTTTACATCATTGGACTTAGGAGGGCCCGGGATCTCTCTTAGACGTTAAGAGTGTATTTTGCTTCGAACGACTAAGAGCGAACATTGAAAAATCTGATTTAAGAGAGAAATTGCACTTCCAATCGTTAATCAAACTTGTCCCGGATCTATTCACATGGAGAATTCAGTTTATGAACAATATATTTCATAAGATGTAGCCTAGTTGACTCCGTTAAATATGAATTTGAAAATTATATTTCACATATAAGTAAACTAGACCCTATTATTATAATTATCGTGGTTGTTAAGCATCTAGACGGTGAACACCCTTTGCCTTTTCTGTCGGAAGATCAAATCTCACATACACAAAACTGTACTGAAGGCTAACGAAAAATTTAGAACTTATTCGTGTCATTATGCCGACACGTTATAACACTGAATACGTATAACTTTCCAGAGTAAAAACTATATGTGATAACTACAAGAAGTCATTTTCTATATCTATCTTTTATGGTTGTTTTGAACTTGAACAAATTGAAGACTATCTATCAAACGTGGAAATTGTTTAGCGTCATGACATATATATTGTCCCTAATAAACTTGTTCACCAAGAATGGGTTATACTAATCTACGAACACTAGACATGATTATAACACATAATGCTCTGTTCTCTAATTTGAAAATGTCTCATTAAACGCATACCGAAGTGTATGTAAATATTTACAGCAATGATATACTGGTGAAATTTGATTTCAAACGCAAACAGTTTGTAGAAATGTTTTTATATCAAATGCAGGTGTGTGTCAAACTATAGAAGGTAAAATGTATATCAGGGTTGATTTGTAAACAAGTCCTTAAATGTCTCAATCATGTCACACTACACCTATAAATAAAACAGTAAATTCTACTGAACGACAGAAGAAGTGGGGCTCTTGTTTGACAAGCACTTATTTAGCTGTTTTGTTTTATACCCCATATTACAAGACGGACATAAAATCAAAGTGCTCAAAGCACATAAATTGTTTGACTTACAAAAAAATGGGAATTAATGAGGCTTTCACAGATACCAGTTACAAAACGTTTAGACAGCGTTTCTAAAAAAATAAAGGCATTTGATGTATCCATTTTCCGGGAAACCAATACTCATGAAAGTTTAAATGTCTTCATCTAGGTATAAGCCAACGTTCTGAACCCCAACTTTCACGGTGATTAATCAAAACGGCTTTCGGATGTTGTATTGCTTCTATACATATAGGCACCGGCTTCTATACCAATAAGACGTGTTGACATGTGATGACGAGTGTTTTTATTTCTTTAATATATTAGCAGATACGACAGCGTTTCATGTTTTAATTCTCTAACGGAACATGTTATATATTTGTTCATTGATATAAACTGACAATTGCGTTCGAGATGTTCTAGTATTCAAAAACAAACCACGCATGTAAGGCAGAAATAAGTGAGAACTTTCAAAGTTGACTTAAAAGATAATATTTAAATCATATCTAAATGTATCAAACTCTTATTGACATTGTGTTGGCAATTGTAACGCACATTAACTGATGCTTCTCAATAATTCCGGTTTTTAAATATTGTTAAGCCCTGCACATGGTAATAAAAGAGATCCTTTAATGCAACGGATAATAAACGTACACGGCACCGGCTAATTAACGATGTTAATTGTTATTTGTTAAACGGACAATTTTATCTAACCAGTTTTTGATTATTAATTAAGTTGTAAAACATGATTTTTTCATTAGAACTGTTTCGACATGATTTATTCAAATTAAGATATTGATTTTTTAAATTTGTGTGTGAAATATGCATCAAGATGTGGCTTTTTCTATATCTAGTTATTTCACTTGCAATAAGGTAATTCGGTTAACTCATGCAAGTAGAAGGTTAAGATTTTACAAGACTCTATGATTTGCATTCGCCTTATCATTACAAATAGTTTCATCAAGACATATTAGACACATAGTCGAGGCTATTGTATGTTATTGTTTTGCTTTCTTGGAAGAGAATCAAGTCGAAAGTGATGAGGGACCATTATTTAACGTCTGCGACATTAATACCTCGACCGCAGAGGGCACTCAGAGACATTAAATAATTTTCCATGGAAATAGTTCGTTCAGGATGTATCACTTAGCCTTTCGTGTCAATAGATTTAAATAATTTTCTGGTATGATCAACATACACTTGGACAAGACAAAAGTGGTCATGACAAACTCGAACAAAACGATGTTGGACAAGACACTGGCAGTAAGAATAAACTCGGGCGAGACAATATTGAACACTTCAGTCGAAGGACCGCTTTAAAACTTTAAGTACTTGAATGGACAGAAATTGTCGTGGGGGATGAACATTGATAGGTAGCATCTATTTATCTCTCCTTTGGTTGATATAACCAAAGAAAGACCGTCATATCTTCGTTTTAACCTATAAAACAAAAGAATGAGGGTTCATATAGAAGCCAGTGCTATCTGTTTGTAAATTAATCGGTGCCAAAAAGTAATGTAATGTAGACTATTCGTATATAATCCGTAGCCACCCCCATTGAAGATTTTTATATATTTCTTTATTTTTCTGATGAACCAAAGAAGGGACCGTTTTCTTTTTCGTTTCAACCTATAAAACAGAATAAAATGAGAATGAGGGTTCATATAGAAACCGGTGTCATATGTTCGTTCATATGCCGGTGCCAAAAATAACAGCTTTATAGGCTATTCGTATATTATCCGTAGGCACCCCCGTTGAGGACTTTTATATAATTCTTTTATTTGCAGACATTAAATGACAATAAAACATGGCATACATTTCGGAAAAGAACATGATCTCTTGTTTTCTTTAGTGTGGATTAAATAGAATGTTATATGACAAGACAAAATACAAACGTTATACGAAATAGTTCATGTTGTTCCGCGAAACACATCGTTTTAGAAAAGTATGTCTCTTTTTCTTTATATTCTTGTTTTCCAGGTCCATCTTTATGTCTTTGTTTGTTTACAAACGTATAGAAACCGGTGCTTGTACGTTTAGAAGCAATGCAACGCCAGATTATACGCATAGAAGCAATTTTGATTAACCACCGTGACCTATTACCAACTGCGACCCCGTCTATAAAGTTGATTAAACAATAACATACAGTTAATTGATAAGCTGGAAGTTGCATCGTAAGATTCAAAATAAGGGTTTATTTGGGGCCTCAGTGGATTTTACACTGGCCTTGCTACTTAAAACGTTTGTAGAAACAGGTGAGTTTTATAGTTTTACAACCTCATTGATTTCGAGATAAACAAACATATTTATTCAATTGAAATATGTTTAAGTATACTTCCTACAAATGTAGAGGTAACTTAAAAATATGACACCAAACACCTGTAGCGTGCCAAAAATGTATAAATAGGCAGACCCTGAAACTGTGCTAGTCAAAGTAAGACACATCCCCTAAGGTAAAGTATGTTTTTGCTAAAGTTGAGCTTTCTTGCTCTTATTGCTTGTACAAGAACATTGCCAACTGAAGATGTGCTAGAGTCGAAGTTTTCATATGAATACCACGTAATTGAGAAGCTTGTTGAATTGGAAAATGGCTTGGAGCAAATGAGGACATCAAACGAACGAAGAGACGAGTCTATCATGCAGTTAAAACAAGGTAAATAGTTCATTTCTTCTTCACATAAGCCACCAGTATGTTTTTGGGTCTTATTCCAAAACACGTTTAATGTAAATCGTGATTTTATACATGTCCATGTTAACAGGTGAGCCGCGTTATGTTTAACCCTTTACGGTATATAGCGCCGTTCGCCGCCTTATCGATTACCGCATAAAACGCTTTTCGCCGGTATACCTATTACCGTATAAAACCTATTTTGACGGGCTATCGATTACTGCATAGAACGCTTTTTGACAGCTGAAAAATTGATTCAACTTCAACCGTTAATTACACAAATAAACACACACGTCATTTTCTCCAAAGTTTATTTTCCTATTAAACAAATATGTTCTCTTTCATATACGATGATAAAATCATGGGGTCAAAGTTTAAACTTTTGCTCTAGAGCGAATCTTTTGATAGTGGTCACGCGGCACACTTCTAAAAGAGACGCTATGGGATTGAGATGAAGGGAAATGAAATACCCACCCCCAATAAAACTGAAAGCGGCCTTCGATATCCTGTCATAAAGATCAAAACAATGCCGATTTGTAAAGACTTGATAAGGATTTCCTGCAATTCTTTACAAACTAACACTTTTCTAAAAATATTATCCAATTAAAAAGAACATAGGGCACGCGACCCGTAGACTATTTAATGAGAAGTCTTCCGGTCATAAAAGATCAAAACACTGCCGATTTGTAAAGACTCGATAAGGATTTCATGTAATTCTTTAGTAACTTAACACATTTCTAAAAATACTATCCAATTAAAACCAGAGCATACGGCACGCGACCTGTAAAGGATGTTTATGACACGGAGCTATTGTTCAAAGTTTAAAGGCGATTGAAAATCGAGCCGTAAAATAATTGACGTTATAAAGACGGCCTTTTTAAAATATTTAGCCAATTTGGTGTTTCCGATCGCAAGTCGGACATCAATGTAGATTCAGAGCAGTAATTTGATCGTTTTTTATTAAGCCTGAAGATGATGAAATGTTGATAAATATTACCAATTCACGGACAAGCAAATTAGATCATTCCTCCGACTTTGACTACAACTACGAGCTTTTGGTAAATTCATCACCCATGGACACGTATTTTACGGAAATATAAGCATGTTTCGTTGCCAAAATGAGTTGATTTTTACTGTTTTACATTCATAAGAAGGACTAGGTTTAACTCCTTTACAAAGCAATATTGCGCTGAAAAACATTCTTTTATATATTTTGGAAACGGTTTGAATGGGAATTGAAGTAAAACGATTCAGCTTTGTTGAGAAATATGCAAAGACAAAGTATGTATCTCGAGTCATGAACGGTATTTTTCGGCAACAAATTTCCCTGCAATTGATGACAAACGGAAAACAAATTACGGATCTCTCAGGGAGAACACATAAGTCATATTATTAATTTTGATTTTGTATAATTCACACCGTAATATACATTTTCATTGTTTGTTTAATTTTCTACAACTTAATCCTGATATGAATGTATCACTAAATAAAGAAAAAAAACATCAACTTAAAGGAAAATTTGTTCTCGTCGTCTTTTATTCTTTGAAAAAAATCTATTAGATGAATGTAAAATGCATTAATTTAGGTTTGATTAACAGTACCCCAACCAATAACAATTATCGGAGATAATCCTGTGCAAATAGGTACCCAGGGTGACTAGTTATGTATGCGTTAATGGTCTTCGATAATCGGATGGTTTATACCTATAGTGTCACTGATAAGCCTTATCTCTATACCTTAAAGGGTTAAGACTCAACACGCCTCTAGATTTAAATCTTAACTGTTTTCATATTTTAGCATTATGAAGATGTGTACGTTGTGATTATCAGCATTTATCTTGTCACTAGAGCCATTTTGGGACCGATAACAAGGTGCCGTTTAACATTTGTGATATCCGGCACTAACCATATAACACTTCACGCGACAAATCATGACGTCATAAGAACGACATGACGTCATGTTTACATCATTCTCTACTTTTCTTTTCTTTTTATCTTGTTTTATTTACATCTTGTCTGCTTGAAAAAATACATTAAGGTTATAGGATAAATAGAAAAGAAAGTTGGTGTCTTTGAATGGGAAAAGTTATCAGGCTCGGCAATAGTCATAGTGAAAGCAAAAGTCGATATGTGACATACATTGGAATAGAACAAATAAATAAATAAAACTCAATGTTGGAAAAGACACAAAATTGAACAACCAATACATACGAAATACATACATAATTAGTACTACCGAATCTCACTGCCCGACTTACATTGTGCTTCTTGGTCAGCAAACTCAATAAATAAATTTTGTTTATATGCGACTCGTGCACTTAGTGGTAAACATTACTTTAAAAGCTCGAAATGATGCGTATCTGAATATTGATCCATTCTGAGAATGCATATAGTTTCAAGAAAGGATAACTTACACAAACACTGCATACATAACAAAACTCAAAGACTCAAACAGTTTCAACATGGACTTAATTTTGAAATGTATATCGGGAAAAAGCGATACACTTTATCAAACATATGTAATAGTAAGAACCACCCAGCAAAGTATGCACTGTGACACCTACCTATTGATTCCAGGGACTTAGCTAGATCATTTAGTAGGTGTACGCAAATTATTTTCGGTCATGGTCTCAACGAGTGTCGTCGGTGGGAGTTTGCTAGGGGGTTCTGCAAGAGGGGTCTCATGAGTCTATCTCAAGATATCTAATGGCATCCCATTTAACAACACATTTATTTACATGTAGTTGCACTGAAGTTAGAAAATTGAAATCAGACCGGACTGCAGTCGTTTCAAAAAGGTTTAATTCATCACTTCAATTGAGATTCACCCATACCACCCCTTACCCGTTGGATTTCATTGCATCTTTGGACTCTTTTCCCTTCCTTTTTCCTGGAACGCGCCTGTATTCGCGACGGCATGTCTTTCGATGACAACCATTTCCAAAGATCTAATTATTCACTTTGTAATGTGTTAGACCATTGTAAAATTAAAAGACATTGTAATCAAATGGATGAAATAAGGATTAATGACCAGAACAAGGTTTTCCACAATGAAATGTTGAGTGGTTCAGTGCTGCCTTTGATGATTTTTCCCCGGAAATCCCCATTTAAGTTTTAATTCAACTATCACCGAAGGTGTCGTAACGCCTAAGCGAGACAATTTCTCAAGAGAATCAACTATCAGACTTTTTTTTTTATCTCGCGGTACAAACTTTGAAAAGCAGAGAATAAATCAGTGGATATAATGGAACGAATATGATGAAATATTGTTGAACTTTCCACTCGATTGTTTGTAAATGTTAAGAACGATAACAAATTCAAAACATATCAAATTAAACATAAAAAGTAATTCAAGAAAGTCCTGATTTCTTGATAGATGAAGGATAGCACTGAAATGTGTGACCGACATTATACAGCTCTGAGTCACGTCCACCTCCTGTTCGTGAGGACTTGAATATATGTCGCCAACCATAAACCTAAAATGACCACTGTCTACTAGGCAGAAATAAAGTTAAGCAATGCGAGTTCATATGACAAAGTCATAAAGGTTATTCAATATGCATCACTTCCTATTCAAACTCTTCAAATCAAAGAATGCTGGCAGTCAAAGGCAAACATTTCAAACACACATGGCGGCGATTGTACTCCTATGTATATGTTATCCAGCTTGAAAAGGATAAGTGTTTGTTTTAAGATGTCAGATGTTACCAAGTCCTTCAAGCATCATTTGCTCCATGGATTTAGAAATACATGTATAACAGGTTTGTAGGGTAATGGTCTGGATCTTTTGTATTCTACCAGGTTTGGTGAATATGAATAACGGTGACCTTTAGGTTACTGTTGTATGCTAAACTCGTTTGAAAGGCAGTTGAAACGGATTCTATTCAGTATTGATAATTATAACCATGTAAGGAAACATTTACTTTCAAAGCAAACCCAAGAACAATTTTAAAAAGTAGAAAAAATCTGTGACAATTTAAATCTGATTCAGCCTGTAGCAGATAATAATTACATTTATGTATGTATTAGATTTATTGTTTTAAATGTACGAATCATAAAAAAGAAATTATTTCAAAATCATATATTTTGTGTTTGTGGTGTCAGAATCCCTTGGAGTATTGTGGCAATCAATCTTTCCCATTGAATAAAATGTTTTGGATATTTGGTTAATAAGACCATCATTTATAAAAGTGTCAGTTATTCGCCTCTTCGGAAATTTGTATGCAATATTTATTGATGTTTTGTAAATCTGAAGGATGTCAAAGAAAATAGGAAACAGATACCTGGCGGATCAGTCTATGTACGTTGGGGAAGGTCCGTCTGTCCAGAAAACGGCACTGATCTCGTATACAAGGGCTTTGCCGGAGGATCATCATACACTCAGAGCGGGGGTGCTGCCAACAACTTATGCCTACCTGAAGATCCAACTTGGGCAGATTACAGTGATGCAGCGTCTAGCGTTGGTGCTTTCCTTTACGGAGTAGAATATGAATTCCAACAAAGAGGCATGGCTGGGTCATTACCGAGTATGTATGACCATGACGTGTCTTGTGCCGTGTGCAGATCCAGACGTCCGACAACGGTGATGATTCCAGCCCGCGTTGATTGCTAAGATTCCTGGGCTTTTGAGTACGGTGGATATCTGGTAGCGGGACATTACTCTCACGCCGGGGCCTCCGAGTTTGTTTGTCTTGACAAAAACCCAGAGAAAGATGACGGTGGTCGAGCGAATCACAACGGCAAATTGTTCTACCTTACAGAGGGTATATGTGGATGTCTGAAATGCCCGCCGTATGTAAATGGGCGGGAACTAGCATGTGTTGTCTGCACAAAATGAATAATGAATAAAAAAAATCAGACTTGATTGACATATTTTCATTTTTCGTTTTTACATATCTCCTCTAGAGAGACAATAGCAATATCGCTAACCATGTGACCTAATGGTGTATTACCTTTTTTAATGTATGTTACAATTTCCTTTTAATAGTTCGTTTAAGAACGTAGATTTGACCGATTAATGGCTATTTAGCATTGTTTCAAAGCAACGTAGATTGTTGCGTTTATGTATGTACATGTACTCGTATTAACAAATTTTAAAACACAAGAAAACATACCCTGGCCTAAAACCGCTTTAACGAAATGACTTTATCATAGTTACACTATTCAATAATAGCAACATCGGATTTGGTAATTTTATGAAATTAAAAATATTTTTGAACCAACCTTTTCTCTTGCAAAAGTGTTATTTAATTGTTATACTGATACATGGAAGGACACTCTTTAAACCAACTGCGGTTCTTTAACTCATTACTTTTTCTACAGTCTGTTCGATACATTATGAATAATAAAATCTTTGAATAAATGTATTGTCGCTTTCATCTTAATGATATCAAAGTTATTTCATTAGCCCGACTCTGCACGGGTAAACTCATGTTACTTTTGTTATCATAATTAGAAGGACCTTACATGTTGCTTTAATATAGTTAGAGTTAGACCGGCCAGCTTATAGACTCGCAACCTTTCAACAACATGTGTTCATAAACAGATTTACTGACTTGTGATATAAGTCAGCAGGCTGAATATCTTATACTTACCACATTTGAGAATGTCATCGTGTTATATTGGGGACACCCTTGATACCTTTATGCGTTATTTAGTTTATTTGTACACTCACATCGAAGATTAAGTATTTTTCTTTAACGAGAATGTCGGACTGATCGCGTATCTATATGCTATACAAATTCTTTGAAACTCCACTTGAAATTAAACTAAAAAATGCAAAACGCACCGTATCATCTTTGTGACCTGTTATATGAGTTTGCAATCAGATGACTTGTGTCTGCGAACTATTGGGTAATGGCTGATCAGGTTTAAAGTATTCATAGGAAGAGGAATCCCACAACGCTTACTACCGGCCTATGGACTTTTCAAGAAACCTAAGTAAGCCAAAAATGTAGGTCTGAAAAAAGACTATTCTTTCATTACTGGTGGACTGAGCATTGTTCATCGTAATAAAGTAGCCTATCCCGACTTCACCTCAAAGATTTGTAAGCATTTAAAAGGACTGTATCACAGATTTAAATCTTAACTCGTTATAAATGAATAGTCTTCACCGATACATGACGCTTTGGATTTGTAAATTAACATACAACTAGATCATTGAAGGCTTTCCAATACCGTTCATTATCGTTTAGAAAGGATGTAAGCTACAAACTGTTAAAACGTGTTTAAAACTTAGCATGTGGCAGATGTAACATTCATAGATACCATAGTCACGTTCGATCTATATTGACACATGACGCTAGCTAAGAGTATTCAAATGACTATCCAGACGCAAAGGCTCACCTAAAACTATTTAACGAAAAACATGCGATATCCATAACTTATAAGAAACAAAATGAAATTGGTAGTGTCACTGACTGTACATATCAAATTCTTAACATTTAATACTCCCAGAGCACACATATGTGAGTTGTTCCCTTTCATAAAAGGTTCGATGCCTTATCCATATTTCAGGTGCTTTTTTTAGATTAAAGTCACCCACGAAATATAATCAAAATGTTACTAGATGTCAATACCCTTTTTCTCTTACAGGGAAATGAAATGAGTAAATTCAATGTGTATGTATACCATCCATTTAGCACTTAGTCCATTCTTGTCACGATTAGCGCTCGGAATACATCGTGATTAGAATATACGGGATCTTCCAGAGATCATTTTAAGTTTTCGTTGATGATGCACGTGATCTCTACCCGGAAACAATCTATATCTACATATGGCATGCATGAATCAAAATTAATGTTTTATTCTGACGTGTTTTTCAGATGTATTTATTAAATATTTATCGCACTGAAAACAGTACCGTATTTAATGTGCTTTTCCTTCGATTGGCTATAGATCGGATGGCTCCAACAAAAATACTACGGATGGTCATTTCACTATTCTTATGAGTTATTTTGGGGGGTTAATGTATAGTAAGAGTTCCATCTTTGAAATTTCCGTAGCGGGTGAGTTGAAATGATTTTATTTTTTTTAGATTATGTTGAAATTGAAAAGTGAGACATCTCATTTTAAAATGATGTCGTTTTGACTGTCATTGTGCCAGTTTAATGGTAATATTTGATCCAAATGAGCTACACACATCATATACATATTTTTTAATTGTTTAGAATACGCCTGTACAGATATCGTAATGTATTGAAACATCTATATCATATTGTTTCATTTTTTCACCTGTGAACAAGCATGTTTTAAGACAAGTTAGAAAGTACACCACCTTTTTGGATGATGTTGTTCTATGTGACTCGATGTTTTATCATCTTTTCAATTTTCTTTTCAACCAAATGTTCGGTACCATACCTTGGCATCTTCGATTAACATGACCTAGTTGGTAAAACGACTGGCTAAAAGCCAAGGATCGGGTTCGAACGCAACTTGTCCCACAGTTCTCTTAAGAACAAGGGTCTAACCTGGTCTAGTACTAGTTAGTTCAATGAAAGTCACGATCTTAATGAAACTGGTGACACGGTGGCCCTTAGGACAAACAATTATTGACTTTGTTCTCAAATCCCTAAGGAAAAATGGACACTGCTATCACTAACGGAAAAGAAACACACCTATCACTAACGGAAAAGGGACACACCTATCACTAACGGAAAAAGGACACTCCTATCACTAACGGAAAAGGGACACACCTATCACTAACGGAAAAAGGACACTCCTATCACTAACGAAAAAGGGACACACCTATCACGAACGGAAAAGGGACACACCGACTCAATGAACCTGAATAAAAGCCATCACTTCTGATTTTACCATAAGGATTTCTTGAAATTAAAGAATGTTACTTGCCTTTGAAAATATACGGTAAGGGTTTATCAAAGCAGCTAATGGTATTCAAGTCAAGTCTTTTAATTCGATATATTATGTCATTTTTCAAAAAATGAAAAAATGTTATAACACATCTAATAAATTGGTTGATACATACACATTCCCAATGCACATTGCTTAGCTATAGCTTAACCAATTATATAGCAGATCATTAACGCGATCATCTATTTCTATTATTTGGCTTCTTTAAAGAGGATTTTTTATTGAAACAAGCTTAGCTAGCTATTTTGCGCGTGAGCTGTATCATTATGTCTAGATAATGATGTGTTAAATTAGGAAATTAAGCGGCTCAGCAAATTTCTAGTATTTAGTATCCTCCGGTGTATCTAGTACACAATGATACATAGGGTTTTTAGGTTCCAAAACTTTCTATCAAATCATCTTAAACAGGCAAAAATGAATGTTGTCTAGTCCTATATGTTTGACACCAAAACTAAATGTAAATGATTTTCAGAACGGTGCTGTAATCCCGTAACGTTGGAAAAAGAAGCACGTTCCCGGCGATGTCTGAAGCATGCAACGAATGGGAAACGGAAACAGACAGAAAGAAAGTTTAATTACATCATAACAAAAGTTTGACACGAAATAAGACGTCAAATGATTAAACAATTTGCAGAATAATCTCCATAAAAGACCATAAAAGTATTATCTCTAGAAAACTCAGGACACTACTATCATTTAGCTTTGTAAGGCTGGTATTACCAAAAATGTTTGTCAGCCTACTGAAAGCCGAAACCAAATGTCAACCCACAATGCACCGCTGTGACAGGTCACGAGATGTCACGAGGCCGGCATGGCTGCACAAAAATGCCTTAGGGATCGCACTGAAAAGGGTAAAAACAAACTAATTCGGAAACGACAGCGCGTAGTGAGAGGTGCAATGTCATTTCTTAACATATGTTTAAATGTATGGTACCATATGAAATAGCTACTTTACTAACTTAATGATGGAATTAATGAGTCGTCGAATCTACAAATCTAAGTAAACACCATACTAATTCGATAAATTCATAAGACGGAAACTGTGGTTGCAATGTTATCAAATACTATCATACAACAACTAAAGTCATTACCAGCAATATTTTTACATTTAACATTTGATTGTGATAAGTCCTAAATGTTACCCTTGTAAGCATATTCACCGGTTTCATTTGACATTGTAAAGTAAAGACTGGTTCAACGCAATCATATCGATTATTTAAGTTCCTTTCTGTTGAAACTTAATAATTACCAACGATATGTCACACATTCAATTCATCAAATACTTCATTTCGCAACTGATGTCCACATTGGAAAACGTTATTCGCAATGTATATGTCAAATATAGTAGATGGAGTGACGAACTCGATTTCGATGGAACCAAAAATAGTTAACAAATGGTGATTATGCACATGAAAAATACTGTTCTTGGTTCGAAGAAGTCTGTATTGGGGAATTATTCAAGACGTCGTTTCTTCCAAATAAAGAACGTGATTCATCCATTTTTTTTTATTTTTTCCAGCATTGAATACTCATGCCCAACAAAACACGGCAATGTCAATGATGGACAACCCATGTTGAAAATATTTATACCTCAAGTTTGGTTTATCTCTCTTTCGAACTTAAACTTGATTGACCAAATCATTGAACAAAGATGAACACCTTTGCTTAAATGTTTCTAAGGATATATTTAATGCTAAACGGTATAGAATGTCTATGCATTTAATCTAAAATAGAATTAATATAGAGAAATTGCTAACAATTTCTAGTACGTTCTTTACTTAATATATGTTCTCTTAAAGAGGCTCTCAGAGATGCAGATTTTAACTTTAAATTTTTGAAAAAATCGTTTTCTACCGTACAAAGAACGAAAAAGATTTCTGAAGTAACACAATACTAGATTTATAACAGCTTCCCAACCATGATCGTAACTATACAAAAGAAGATTTAGTGTTCTGTCTCATGTTCTGAAGGTACAAATCGAGAGCGTCCGTTTGGCGTAGTCGAGATGCTCCAACCAAACACGCTATAATTCCAACACGAGACAGATCGTCCATTGATGAAAATTATTCAAAAACCTAGTCTTTCTGAATCACAGTGTAAGTCTTATCTTTTAAATCGTTTGGCATACATGATTTACGATGTATATTGTGTCATAAATGTTTCGGTTTAAAATATTAAGTTCTGTTAGACGAGCTACGCTCGATTTATTTCTAGAATGTGTATTCGCACCCTAGTCACTTCGTACTACGCTTATATTGTTGTTTTCCGTTCGATACTTACATACACATATTTCTTAGTAGTAAACGTCTTAGGAATATCATAATCAACAAAGTTTAAAGCTTCAAGATGTATTTTAATAATGCAAAGGCAGTGAATAAGTCACTTTTATAGAAAGCGAGTCTGTATATCTGTAACATGTATTTAGGATTGCTTTCTTTGTAAATTCAGTCTTTTACCACACACACACACACAGACAATATTCAATACAAGGAATATTAAAGATGGTTAACTCTTCTGCGTTGTTTGTCATGCACGGCACCCTTAAGGCAGAATAGTAAAAGAACTACAGATAACAGACTAGAAGAAGTTCAAGAAGTCCACTCAACACTTCAACTACGAACAATCACTTCAAGAAATCAATGTGTACCTCACACAAGCCATGATGTCAAGGAGACGACACCTCAATACTATAATTTAAGAATAGTAAGAAGCTGTACTTTATTGTAATGAAATTAAAGATCACAACCTTTAATGTCAAGGGTAAAGAGACTCACACCCAAGGCCATGGAAGCTTATGAAGAGCGAGTTAAAGCATATTACGTCAAACTCTCTCCATTATGGAATAGACTGCTTTCAATTATAGAAACCAATATAAATGACTCCAACCAAGAAGAATTACAGTCACTTGAACAAAGCTTAAAATTCATTCTTGAACAAACAAACTCTGTTGAGAAAGAATTTCAAGAATACTTAACAAGAACCTGCTCTATAGAAAGCAATTTAGAAAGTATTTCTTTAGGACGAAATACCTCTGATGTGCAGTCAAAAGTTGGCAGTTATTTGGAACAGCTTCTAGCACGAAGGACACAGTTCGAACCTGCAGCGTCCAATTGTGAGAATATGTCTTTGAGAAGTTCTTCATCAAAAACCAGTAAAGCGTCATCACACTCACACGCTAAGGCTGAAGCTGCAAAAGCAAAAATTGCCTTCATACAAAAAGAAGCTGAACTTAGACGCCAGCATGCGGAGTTTGAGGAAAGGCAACTTATCGACCAAGCAACTGCTGCTCGACAAAAGGCCAACATAGAAACTGATCTGATGCTGCTGCAGCAAGAAAAAGAAACTGTAGCACTGATCGCTGAAGCCGAAACCTACTCCAGATTATCCGATAAATCATCTCCATCACTTACTGTCAGACACATACCAGTAAGTGATTCAAAGGAGCGCGTTCAAGACTTCCTGAACAACCAGGCCTTAGTTTTTCAGTCAACGCAGCTGACTCAAAATTTACCCATTGATCCTCTTATGCAACAATTCGAAGATCACACTACCAATCAACACAAGTCTGAGCGGCAGACTGTCACATCGGTACCACCAGCTGGATATGCCTTTATGGACACAGTTCGACAGACTTCGGCTCAACCTAAGTTCGAGCAACAGCATGTTGTAGTGTCACCAGATGAACATCCGGTTATGGATACTGTCCAACAGTCCTCGGCTCATCCAAATCTCAATCAGCAGCCACAGTTTCAACATTATCCCTGTCCACCGACCAACTCCTATGTACCCTTATTTAGACCTCAATTCAACGATCAGTCAGTCCCACAGCCAACCATGTATCCCCCATCTTTACTGATTCAGCCTAACCCTTATTTGGAACAACCATACGACCAAATAACAAAGTTTCTTCTCAGAAAAGACTTGGCGATGTCTAGGCTGAGCTATTTTGACGATAAACCTGAAACATTTCCAGCATGGAAAGGAAGTTTTCGCACAGTGTGTACGGAAATGGGGGTATCGCCATCGGAAGAGTGTGATTTGCTCATCAAGTGGCTGGGTCCTGAGTCAAGGCGTTTCGCTATCAGCATTAGATCTGCATTTGCGCGCACTCCCGCAACGGCTCTAGATCGGATCTGGAAGACAGATATGGCACGATCGAAAATGTTCACCGGTCAATTTTACAGAACATAAACAGGTTTCCCAAAATTAACAATAATGAGAGCATTAGACTATATGAACTCTCAGACATGTTGGCTCAATTGGAATCCTTGAAAGAAGATCCGAAGTTTACTGCAGCCTTATCATACTTTGACTCTAGTGTGGGCGTTGGACCTATCGTTAGCAAATTGCCATATAACCTTCAGGAAAAATGGGTATCCACAGCAAGTGGGTATAAAAGTAAACACAATGTAGTTTTCCCACCTTTCTCGGAATTTTCCAAGTTTATAGAAAGACAGGCAAAAATAAGAAATGATCCTGGATTATTTACAGCCGCAACGGAGCAGTTAAAGTCGTCGTCTCTCGGCGAGGCCAAGTTTAAAACCCAAAACAAGACAAGTGTGAGAGCAAGGAAAACGGACATTGATGACTCGTCGCAACTGTGTACATTACACAAAACAAACACCCATAGTTTGGAGACATGTCGGTCATTCAAATCCAAATCATTTGCAGACAAGAAACAATTTATAAAGGATCAAAAACTGTGTTTTAAGTGTTATAAGGATAACCACCAATCAAAGGATTGTAAGAAGGACATTAAGTGTGACATTTGTCAAAAACCACATAACACCCTACTTCACATTGAGAAACAGGAACAATCTGGGAAATCGAATGCCGGGGAGGGTTTTAAGTCAGATAAAATGGAAGTTGGTAATATATGTACCAAGATATGCAAACAACAATTTGGCGGAAAATCGTGTTCTAAAACCATTTTAGTCAAAGTGTATAGGAAAGGTTGTCCGGGAGAAGCAAAAAAGGTTTACGCCATCATCGATGATCAAAGTAATCGCACACTGGCTAACCATGATTTCTTCGAGCTTTTCCGAATCCAAGGAACAGAGATTGAATATTCACTATTATCTTGTTCAGGAACACACGTTACATCAGGTAGGACTGCGGAAGGGTTAATCATCGAGTCTATGGACGGTTCTTCCCGACTAGATTTGCCTTCGGTCCTTGAATGCAACGAAATCCCTAACACACGAGAAGAGATCCCAACACCTGAGATTGCGAGATCGCTTCCACATCTTCAAGACATTGCTCGAGAAATGTCTCCTCTCAGTGGCGATTCTCAAATCTGTTTGCTTATAGGAAGAGACCTTCCAGAAGCGCACCATGTGTATGACCAAAGAACTGGAGATGCAGGATGTCCATATGCCCAGAAATTGTCTCTTGGCTGGGTGATAGTTGGTGAAACGTGCCTAGATAAAGTGCATCGTCCAAATGTCAATGTGAAGAAAACTTTCATTCTACGGGATGGTAGACCTACATTGTTCGAACCATGTAGCAGCGATATGTTTGTTTTCGAGCGAACCCCTCAAGACAACAAGATTGGATTGTCAAGAGAAGATCACAAGTTCATTGAAGTAATGGACCAAGAAGTTTTCAGGGACAAAGCCGGTTTTTGGACAGCCCCTTTACCGTTTAAGCCGAACCGCCAAAGGCTTCCTAACAACCGTGAACAGGCGTTAAAAAGAGCTCATATTCTCGACAAGAATCTTCAGCGAAATCCCACCAAGAAATCTCATTTTGTGGAATTCATGAAGACAATTATAGAGGATGGAAACGCAGAAATCGCGCCAGATTGTGCACCAGGTGAGGAGCGTTGGTATCTCCCCATCTTCGGTGTATACCATCCACAGAAAGATTCGAGGCGTGTTCGATCCATCAGCTCAGTATAAAGGTGTATCGCTTAACAGTGTTCTCCTGCAAGGACCTGATCTAACCAATAGTTTATTAGGTGTGCTGATGAGATTTCGCGAAAATAGTGTAGCCATTGCAGGGGACATACAACACATGTTCTATTGTTTCAAGGTCGCTAAACACCATAGAAACTACCTGCGCTTTATGTGGTACAGAGACAACGACCCCGATAAAGACTTAATCGAGTATCGCATGACTGTACACGTCTTCGGCAATAGTCCATCTCCGTCAGTAGCGAATTATGCATTAAAAGAGATAGCGAGAAGAAGCGAGGAAAAGTATGGAAAAGATGTACGACGATTCATAGAGAGAGATTTCTACGTTGATGACAGACTCGTCACTACCAGCACAAGTTCCGAGGCAGTATCGTTGATGAAAAGGACACAAGAGGCCTTAAGGATCATCGGCAATGTTCGACTGCACAAGATCGTTTCGAATTCTCTCGAAGTTGTAAGCGCCTTTCCATCTGAAGATCTCGCGAATGGGATACCAGAAACCATTTCCGGTCAAGGTCATTGCCTGTTCAGTCATGTTTGGGTCTCGTCTGGGACTTAAATTCGGATTTGTTTACATTCAGTGAAGGCCATAGGGGCGAACCAAAAACCAAACGAGACATTCTGTCTATCGTAAATGGTATATACGACCCACTTGGCTTCCTGGCACCATTTACCATTCAAGGAAAAGTTCTACTTCAAGATGTGAATGCCAAAACCGCGAACTGGGATGAACCCATTCCAGATTCTGAGCTTCGTAGCTTTAACGAATGGAACTCGACACTGTGCGACTTGAAGAAAGTGAAAGTGAAGAGACCATATACCTCGATTCGTGCATCAAATGTGATAAGAAGAGAGCTTATCGTGTATTCGGATGCATCAGAGAAGGCGATCGCCGCCGTAGTGTACATTAAAACAATAAAGTGTGACCAAACATACGATGTCGGATTTGTGTTAGGCTTAAGCAAAGTCGCGCCGACTCATGGGCACACAATTCCAAGACTAGAACTATGTGGTGCCGTTCTTGCCGTGCAGCTCTGTGAAATCGCGAGGGATGAACTGGACATCGAAATAGATAGTGTTATGTTTTCACAGACAGTAAAGTAGTTCTCGGCTACATAAAAAACCAGTGCCATCGGTTTTATGTTTATGTGAGTAACAGGGTTGATCGCATACTTCAGTCGACAGAACCTTCTCAGTGGCACTATGTATCCACACATCTTAACCCAGCTGACTGTGAAACCAGGTCGGTACCATTGAGTGAAATGTCAGAATGTCCCTGGTTGAAGGGTCCCCCTAAATTAGCAACCAGCTGTGACCAAAGTGCAGAACACTACTTAGTAGATCCCGAAAATGATGTCGAGATCAGACCACAGGTCAACACCATGACAACGAAATTAACTCTTGAAGCCCCTGTAACATTTGGTTGTCATCGATTTGAGAGATTCTCAGACTGGCAAACTTTGATTAGAGCTATCAGTGTATTGCAGCATGTTTGCCAATCTCGTTACAAAGATGCAGGCTGTAACGGATGGCATGTATGTACAGAGTCCATGTCTGTTCACCAAACTGCCAAAGCAAGGAATTTCATCATTCGACCTGTGCAGCGAGACCATTACCAGTGTGAGATAGGGAATCTACAATCTCATAAACCTTTGAACAAAAACAGCCCAATACGAACCTTGAACCCATTTTTAGATGAAAACGGCGTTCTTAGAGTCCGAGGTCGTCTCAATCGCTCTGTTTTACCTCAAGAACAAACAAATCCAGTGATTATTCCAGGCCGAAGTCACATCGCGTCGTTATTGGTCCGCTATTACCACATTGAAGTGAAACACCAAGGTCGTCACTTTACAGAAGGTGCAATCCGGTCAAATGGTTTCTGGATTACTGGAGGAAAACGTCTTGTGACATCCTCAATCTACAAATGCGTCACTTGTAGAAAATTAAGAGGCAAATTTCAAACCCAAATCATGGCTGATCTTCCTGAGAATCGTCTAACGCCAGCTGCCCCATTCACCTATGTTGGAGTTGACACCTTCGGACCCTGGTCAATCGTCGTCAGGAAGACCCGCGGTGGTCAAGCCAACCATAAGCGATGGGCTATCCTTTTTACGTGTCTCGTTACTAGAGCTATCCACATTGAAATAGTAGAAGAGATGAGCTCTGTAGCCTTTATTAACGCGCTAAGACGATTCACCTCCTTTAGAGGACCTGTGAAGGAATTCCGCTCCGACCGTGGTACCAATTTCATTGGGTCAATCAGGGATTTGGAAATCAACGCTATAAATGTAGAGGAGGATCCTGTGAAAGGTCTACTGCGAGAAAAAGGGACCTCGTGGATTTTCAATCCCCCTCATGCGTCCCATTTCGGCGGTGTCTGGGAACGTATGATTGGTATTGTAAGACGGATCCTAGATGCGCTGATTATAGATCATGGACACAAAACATTAACACATGATGTCCTCACAACATTCATGGCAGAAGTGTGTAACATCGTCAACTCGAGACCAATAGTACCAGTGTCTACAGATGCTGAAACACCAGAAATATTGTCGCCAAACATATTGTTAACCCAGAAATGTGATCACACTGCAGACTTTTACCAGTTCGACTTCAAAGACATCTACAGGGCAGAGTGGAAAAGAGTCCAGACTCTCGCAGAGTTATTTTGGAAGCGATGGCGCGAAGAATACCTACACACTCTTCAAACCAGAAGAAAGTGGACTAAACAATGTCCAGACATAAAGCAAGGCGATGTAGTTCTTTTAAAGGACAGTGATGTGTGCAGGAACTATTGGCCAGTCGGAGTAGTGGATCGAACATTCCCAAGCGATGATGGAAAAGTGCGAAAACTCAGCGTGCGCATTCGTAAAGACGGACATTCAATTACATATACGCGACCGATATCTGAGATCGTGCTCTTAGTTGATGGACAGTAAATCTCTATGTGAAGTGTGAACTTCAAAACTTTCGAACTAACTATAGTCAGCCTTATTTGTTGTTACACAGAGAATCGAATTGATGTGATTATATACCGCTTCGGTTTAATCAGTATCAAAAGACATATTAAGAACAAAGCAATGTGTCAAATAAGTGTTTAATCAATGTTAAGTATCTTTAGGACTGGGATATATTTCTATATCAGCCGGGGAGTGTTCTGTCTCATGTTCTGAAGGTACAAATCGAGAGCGTCCGTTTGGCGTAGTCGAGATGCTCCAACCAAACACGCTATAATTCCAACACGAGACAGATCGTCCATTGATGAAAATTATTCAAAAACCTAGTCTTTCTGAATCACAGTGTAAGTCTAATCTTTTAAATCGTTTGGCATACATGATTTACGATGTATATTGTGTCATAAATGTTTCGGTTGAAAATATTACGTTCTGTTAGACGAGCTACGCTCGATTTATTTCTAGAATGTGTATTCGCACCCTAGTCACTTCGTACTACGCTTATATTGTTGTTTTCCGTTCGATACTTACATACACATATTTCTTAGTAGTAAACGTCTTAGGAATATCATAATCAACAAAGTTTAAAGCTTCAAGATGTATTTTAATAGTGCAAAGGCAGTAAATAAGTCACTTTTATAGAAAGCGAGTCTGTATATCTTTAACATGTATTTAGGATTGCTTTCTTTGTAATTTCAGTCTTTTACCACACACACACACAGACAATATTCAATACAAGGAATATTAAAGATGGTTAACTCTTCTGCGTTGTTTGTCATGCACGGCACCCTTAAGGCAGAATATTTAGAACAATTAACATCACAGATATCTAAGACCGTTTAAACGGGTTTAATCTGTAAACAAAGTTTAAACTTAAAGTAAGAGGTGGTAATTTTAGATAAACCATTGTCATGTGTGTTTTCAGAAAAAAATGTTTTCCACGCATGCGCAAGAACGCATACATTATATTCGTCAGAGGAAAGTAGGTCGAGTGAGGAGGAAAACAAACAGCGCAAATATTTATAAGTTAAATCTTGCTTAATTAGATTATAATCATAGTTTTCAGTTTAGCTCCACCATCTGGGCATTTGCCATTAAGTGAGCAAGAAGAAAAAAGTAATTTTTATACATAGGATGTTAGGGTATATCTACGCTGAAAGTTAGAGCAATACTTGCACTTATATACACAACAAGTATTAAAGTTCTAGAGTAGTTGAAAATTATCTTAAAAGTGGTTTAAATTCACTTTAACAGAGGAATTCGGACTGTAACACGTTCATATGATGCTTTTAAAAGAGTATACACGATAAAGTTTGTTTACAATTAGCGATAAAAAAGATAATGAATAGTGCGGGCGTTACATAGTCATGAACCAGTGTTTTTTCGCTATGATTATACATATTCTGTCAAATAGTAAAACTCATTTTACCAGGTTTTTTAGTTTTTATGAGCGCTAGTATGCTTTTGCGAAAAGGTTATTTTCAGGATAACAAGATTAAGGATTTAACATAACAAATGCAATTTTAAATCAAGTTTCGTATCATAAAATATTTTTGTAGATTGAAATTCGTATTTGCAAACTTTCTGCGTGTAATTTAATTTCAATGTAAAAAATTAAAAAAGTAAGGAAGTAATTAATATGATATATATTTTTAGCTGTCATGTGACAAAAGCGAAGCGTGCGAAAGATAATTTTGCCGTTTATCTATAAAACAGAAAACAGACAGGAGCGACGGCTCACTTAACGTTAATTAACGAAATAATCATCATCACTTTCACCACCATTATCATCATCATCATCATCATCATCAGCAGCAGCAGCAGCATCAGCAGCAGCATCAGCATCAATATCATCATAACCAGCCGCGGCAGCAGAAGGAGCAGAACGAGCAGCAGAAGGAGCAGCAGCAATGTTGTAATCAGAACAAGTGATCATTTATTGAATAACTTATTCTTATTCTGTTAACGTTTATTATTTTTTCATATTTAGAAAAAAAATATTTATCTTTTTTCATATAAATCATTGTTTTAAACAAAGATAACTAGACTTTGACTTCATCTCTTATCAATTTCCTAAGTTATTAGAAACAGAATGATTGAGGTATTGCATAATCTGACCACTTATTCCCCGTTCTTTATCAAATAATATTCAGGTAGCTTGCACCATACTTTGAAACTGAACGGGGGCCAGTGGGAGATTGAGATGCAAGACATTCCAAAGACAAGGCCTTTGAACATTTTTGAGCTTTACCTTTCCATTGAACAAGACCGCTTGTCGCCATATTTTAGCTTGGTTTGAAATATTAGATAAATCTGGACAGGTCGACTATTTAATGTGAGTTCAGTCGAGGCGCAGGCACATGGAGTATGTACGGCGGGAAAAGGTTAAATAGCAGTGTTTGTGAAGCAGGCAGAGTATTTCTTTCATTGCATTACATGTATATATCCTAGTTTCACATTCCTTACACAATGGGCCAAAAAGATTGTTTACAAACAGAGAAAAGATGAAGGTGATAAAATATAACCTTGCTATGTACAAATTTGGCAAGGGAGGATCTTCGTTAACAATTGTTCTTTCACCTCCCATGAGCATAGCTCTTAACTAAACCCCCTCAAACTCTCACATATAACCCTTTGTTACAGAGACAAAACTGTACAACCTGCTAAATCTGATAGAAACTTTTAAAAGTATGTTTATACAATATAGACGGCCTCCGCTGTGTCCTATATAGTTTGGGAGCATAGTTTGTAAAATAAAGCCATTTTTGAGCTAATTATTACTCAAGTTCGTAGTTAAGTTCTTAAGTAGAATTAAGACAGTTTATGCAGTACGTGCTTTACCATCACGTTTGTCTTAATATATTGATATCCCGATAATTTCTCAATCAAATAATCATAACTAGTACTAGAATGCAGTTTGCTCCGCTTAATATCAGTATATATACTGAAATATTGCTTTTAATTCAAGAAGAATTAGGTGGGTTGGACTCCCCTTCTCGTATGTCGTTGTAATCAATATTCATCTACATCTCCATTGTTGCGTTCAACTGTCAAACTTGACATGGAAAGCGCAGCCGAACAAAAATCAGGAAGATAATTGCGTTTTACTAAATAAACTGTGTAGAACGTCATATCAAATGATCCCTGACTAAAGGAGACATTGGTTGAATGCTACAGGGTGGTCAGAGCACGTTTTATTGTTCATGAAATTTTTCACGAATATTGCAGAATATTCATTCCAAGCTACTGAATTCTCTCACCATAAATATACTTAACAGTCAGGAGAGAGGTATAGATCATTTAACATCGTAAAACATGACAATTCAACAGGGTCTCGAATACGGTACTTTTGCATTCATATCAGAGGTATTAAATTGACATCAAGCAAAGAGTAGAAAACTTTAACATTGAACATGTGATAAGAAAAGGGTAAAATGGTTTGGATGATACTCAGACCAAAGACAATTTGTAATCTAAGAACCTATTATCCTAAATCATTATTTCATGATCAAGGCTGAAATTTGACGACTGGTTAAGTAAAGGTGATTCTAACATTTGAACAATTAACTAAAGCATATTTGACCGAGTGATCCGGACATTTTGACATTGTTTTCGTAAATCTAAACATTTATCCGAACTTCCTTCAGAGAGAGTTATCAAACATAAGCTACGAATAAAATAGTTCGTGCCTTTGAACGCTCATTTTTCAACTCGTGCGTTACCTAATCTAAGACCACAACTAACCACAAGTTATTCGACAATATAGTATTTCTGAAGGAAAATAAGAAATGATTGGTTTGCCAAATATGGCTGGTAATTTCTTAAAGAATCGGAGAGTAATGTCTTTATACAGAGTGACAAAAAACGACACTTATCCAATAGAGATATAGATTTCACCCGTACTTGATATATATGAGACATGGGCCCAACCATTTTATATCTTCAAACGTAAAATTATATTAAAGTCATCTTATGTGGGTTAAAATTCGCTGAGAAAATGTATGTAATAACCATGTAACGAAAATTCGTACAATGATCAGTTACGAAAAAATAGATATAAGGTTACACTGTTATGTTGGACAAGTCGAAGATACAAATCTGTTTGTCTTTTTTAACAAACCTTACAATAAGCCATTACTAGATGAAGAATACGTTACTGTGGACATATTATACCATCACATCCTGCTCCGCTATCGTTTCTCAAGTTACGCAGTTACGGTCAAAATTGCATATTATGAGGACTTCTTCCTTGTTATAGTAGTTTCCTTTACTTTCTCCAACATTATTTACTCTTCAGTTTAAATGTTTCAATTCATTCGCACAACTTATTCCTAAATAATACTTAAAAGTTAATAACGAAATTTGTTTGTGGTCACGTTTGTTGTTCGTCTGTCTATAGAAATGGAAAACCCGGAAAAACTAAACCTTTGCCATGGTATGACAGAAAAGGGAGTATCCAAATGACAGAAACCAAGACAATGCATACATTGTAGATAATACAATTGTGACAAGGCAAACAAAAACATTGCCCTGGATTGAATGAGACATGCGTGTGTCGAAAATATGTTTTTAAGTTATGGCAAGTTTTTTATCAGTCGGTAAGAATAATAACTATTCATAATGGATGTCCCTAGACATTTCTGACGTAGAGTGTAAAACAAAACAAAAAAAGACATTGATTGAAGTTTATGGACAAACTCACGGGCTGTACAAAGTAGCATTTCTGGATGACATATTTTTCTATGTTTTGGACGTCTCTGTGGTAATCATATTTTCCTGGTCGTAAAACGTAAATGTACCCCAAAGCTGATAATAGCCTGCTTAATAAGAGGACTAAAACTGTATGGGAGAATAATGAGAACATGTAGATAAGCGATGTTTATTGAACATTTCTAGATATGCTTCAAAAACAGAAAAGGCAAAGTTTGTTGCCAGACGTGCTTTAAATAAAACTACAAATTTCCCTGTTGATCGATAGTGCAATCACATACAATCCCGTACGAATACAAATAAGGCTGCAACTTGAATCACTGCTAAATATATTTGTAATGAGGTGTGAAGGAAAGTTTTTATGAAAACATGGACTTACGTTGTTTTGACAATTCACTATCTTAATCGCTGCATTTCGAGATGAAGAATTTAGTGACTGAAGCATGACAACAACTGTAAAATATATGACATACGAGTTACGGTTCTTCATAACCTCTAAACTTTCCGGTAAATTTATGCGCACTAATGCACGTATTGTTGAGTAAATTAATATGCTATGTAGCAATTTGTAGTGTCGCATGCTTAATGTGTTATCATAAATATGTTACACATTCCTCATTATAAATGCATTATGTTTCTAGTATGAAGCAGTTACTCAACAAGGGTTATGCTAATTACGCAGGTTCTAACACCATTCCATTTGAAAAAGTATTCTTTTCTTCTATCTGCATAAAGTGATATTATATAACTAGCTTATCAGAACAATTTAGTTCATAGACTTATTTTAATAAATGGATAAGTAAAATGCGAGAGCATGTACATATTGAGAACAGTTTACATCGAAATGTTTTTTACATAAATAGGAAATGAAGAAACGACATCAGAATATGTGTAAGAAATTAATTCAAAATTAATTAAATTCTATGTAATTTAAGGTATTGCTATTTGAAAAACATTTGTATCCGAAAGCCCAGACTCATACAACCTCATTTCTCTATAGACCATTTCACCTTATGACAATTCATTTAAGTAACGATACATTTTTATTTCGAACAAACGTATATTATGGTTTGATCCATTTGCTTAAGTTACATTCGTGAACAGTTGTACAATAATACGCATATATATGGATAGTTTGCGTCATTTGGCTTTGAGGGGGTTCAGAAGGGGTATTTGCATATAATATGTCTTTGTCAACAAGTTAGTTTCCTTGTCATGTCAATATAAAGGACTGTCCCTGAAATGAACACGTCATATTCTCCATAAGCGTTTTAAACATACCAAATTTGAGCAAAAGGTTAATTTACTTGATGAAGCGTTTTGGGAATTCTACTAAAAACAATATCACAATTATTCGAAATAGACCATGATAACGGGAACTGATTGCTCTGTCCATGACATTCTTGATAATGGAGATGTATTAGAAAAGACAAATGGAAGATCAGAAAAAGGGTAAAACTGCAACATCATCATTCCCCTTACTAAAAATGGTAAATGAAATAAAAAAATAAAAAAAACGTGCTTGTTAAAAGCCTTAGACTCCATCTATCTGAGTTTTAAAAATCAAACATTATCAATTTATAGCATTTCCCGTTTGTAACGGTCAAGCTTGTAGACATGCGCATATACAGTAAATACAAGTATCACTTTATTTTTTCCAAAATATTCAACTTCCATAATACGTTTAGTAATACTGTAGATGAGTTAGAATTTAAAACTGATTCGTTAAAGTGTAAACGTGACATGGACATTTGTCAGATTAGAATCAATCCTGAAAGACAGCTGCTGTTTTGGGTTTCATATAGTCCTCTGTATCCCATTGTTGAAAATAAGTATTTGATATCCGGGCATGTTTTGTTTGTTATTACACAAATTCTATGGAGACTACAAACTATTTAAAGGCAAAATTGTAAAGCATTGTAATGTTCTGTAAAGCAAGATGAGTTAATAATGATTTTGCCGGACGTAATGTTGGAATGCCTTATCCATGTATCTTACAAACAAAGACCCCTTTGTGGTTATTTGTATGACTGTTTAACATAACACATTAGCTATATTCTTATCTGATTTTTCATCTTGATAGAAAAAAGTATAAATAGGGAGTATCGAGAGTATAGACATCAGTCTGACACACGTGGATATCTGAGACATAAAGTATGTATCTCTTAACACTAAGTCTGTTTGCTCTCATTGCCTCGGCGAGAACCCTTACGCCAGATGAGACGTTCGATTCGAGGTTTCAGTACGAATACCGGGTGATAGAGCAACTTGTACACTTGACGAATGACATAGCCGAACTGAAGAAATCCAATGATCGAAGGGAAGTAACCATCAATCAGTTACAACAAGGTAAGCTTGTTTTCTTTTTCTATAATACTTATAATAGAAATAATCATATATTGAGGATAGTTTTTGAAGCATACGAAAGAATACAAGTTTGATAAGAAAATTAAAGTTTAAGGATTACATGTAGCTCAAGTATGATATGAAATGCTTTTAGGCTCAATGTTGTGTAAGGTGATAAAGGTTCGACACTTGGCTTAGTAATATTTAGGACCATTCGTGCCGAATTAGCTTGATTGGTAAATTGGAAATAAATTTACTTGTAAGATGCTTACAGTTTAAATAAGTTATTTTCTATTATTAAATTGGCATCCGTTGTCGCCTGTTAAAAATGATGTCACCTTAATTGGAGGACTCTAGAGGTGTATACAGGTTTAAAGGTACTAACACAGAGATTTGTGCTATGGTAGTAATAAACGTTCGTAATTATATCAACAATCAGTGTCATTAAACCAAAGACCAATTATAATGACTACATTTCTAAGTCTTAACCTAATGATTTAGTTATGTAAAGAGAGCTATTTGGCCTAACAGCGCTTCTTTTAGGGGAGACAAGTTATGAATAAACGCTTGAATTCTTTCTAACACCCTTTGCTACCGCAATGTTGCAAACGAGGTTAAACGTTTCCGAATGTCAAAATGACGGTTTTATCTAAATATTTATTTTATTTATTTCTGTTGTGTGAGGCACAATTTTTTCATTTCTCTGTGCGATGCCTAAACACATTACTTGATCGAATATTTTACCATATAAGCTTTTCCCCCCATGCAAAGCCTATTTTAGAATATTGGGGGATGCGATGTTTGCAAATCTCCCGCAATACTTTATATCATCTAGATGTTTTTGAACGTGACGCTGTCAGCATAACTACAGACTTTAACCCGCTATAGTTTCCTTAATGATCTTATTCCATCAACTGTTGTTGACTCACCATCTTATCACATACAAATACAATGTAATTTCAAATCAATTGTATGTATGACAAATATTTACCCAAAATCATCTCTTCCTTTTACTACTGTTGAAGGGAACACATTAACCAAAGTAAAAAGAAACTCAATACCATTTGAAGCATTCAAAATGCATTTAAACATGAAGGTATCATATCCAAACAAAATTCACGTTTTAAGAGAAAGATCACAATAACATTATACATTTGTGATTAAGTCAGAACAAAACTTTCGTTCCCATGCCAAAGTCTATTGTTTGGGTATATCACCCTTTTCACTATTGCATATATGAAGAGAAACAATATCACTACTTACCGTATTTGTATATAAACGAGCTAAATCGATTAAACTTAGGTGTGTTATTAAAACAACATGCGTTAACTTTATAAAAAATACTTGAAATAGCGTACATTTCCATGTCATAAATTGAATCTAACTAGAAAACTGGTATGGGGAGTGATACATATTATGTATTTAATGTGTGATGTTTGTTTTTTTGGGGCTTGAGGTCTTTGATGTAAAGAACGTATGCTATGTTGAAAAGTATTTCTGGTGAGAATTAAAGTATTTGTGAGAACTAGAATATATAATCTCCTGTCCTCACCTATTTGAAAGGTAATCTAACAATCTGGTGAGCTAGTTCCCGATTCATGACGCCAACGTGAACTGTCCTCTAAAATACATGTAATTGGTTCGTCAAATTGGGCCTTTGGTGATACAACTATAACAGCAAAAATGTATCATAAGACAAATAAAGGCCCGTACAATTTACATTCACAAATTAACATATTTCTGATAGACAGGTATCATACTTTGGTTTCATTAAGTACCGCCGAGTAGGCCATGTTAAAAAGATGCAAACAGTAATATATTGTTTGTTTCCTTTACTTTAAAGCTTTTAAAGAGGTTAAAGAAAATGCAAAAGCGTTTCCAGGCGGATCAGTCTATGTACGTTGGGGAAGGTCCGTCTGTCCAGGAAACGGGTCTGAACTCGTATACAAGGGCTTTGCTGGAGGATCACCTTTCACGCAGAGCGGCGGTGCTGCCAACTACTTATGCCTACCCGAGAATCCAACCTGGGCAGATTACAACGATGCAGAATTTAATATTGGCGCATTCCTTTACGGGGTAGAATATGAAATCAGACAAAGAGGCATGGCTGGGTCCTTCCCGAGTTTGTTGGACCATGACGCGCCATGTGCCGTGTGTAGATCCAGGCGTCCGACAATGGTTATGATTCCAGCCCGCGTTGATTGCTATGATTCCTGGACGTTTGAATATGGCGGATACCTTGTCGCGGGACATTACGCTGCCGTAGCTGCCTCTGAGTTCGTGTGTCTTGACAAATCCCCAGAGAAAGACGAGGGTGGTCGAGCCAGCAACAACGCCAAAGTGTTCCATCTTACAGAAGGTCGATGTGGATCGCTGAAATGTCCGCCTTATGTGAGCGGACGGGAAATAGCTTGTGTCGTCTGCACAAAATGATTCTACAATTACCACATCCAGACTTGATTAACATACATGCCTTATTTTACTTACATAACTCACCTCAGAAAACAATAACAATATCGCTCCAATTATGTGACCTTAAGGTTTATTAACTACTGACATGTACAACAATATGTTCTCAATAGTTTCTTTATAAATGAAAAGTCAACCAATTAATAGCATTATTCAAAAGCAACTTAGATTTCAATCAATTCTTTAATTACAAGAAAACAATGCCTGTCAAAAACTGCTTCAAAGAAAGTGGTCGTTAGAAATACTTCATAGTTACATTATTCATAATAGTTAACGTCAACTTTAGTACTTTGATGAATTAAAGCTATTTTAAAGCATGATGATCAACACAGTATGTTCTTACAAAAGTGTTACTAAGTTTTACTCATTAAAGGACCTGTTTCAAAACATTTGGTGGTTACTTTACTTTTTAACTTGTACCATATTTTGATAGATAAAATGCGAAAAATCAAATACTTGAATAAACATATGCTCTGTTTCATCTTCATGATTCTTAAGTATTGCTTGAGTACGACGCCTTACATCGAACTCTATGCTACTTGTGTTATCATTAATGGAAAAGCCTTACATTGTACTTGTTGCTAGTACAACTCAGTGAGTAGGGCGTTATGCAAAATTTCAACAATCTGTGTTAATAAACAGAAACACTGACTTGTTAAAATTCAGCAGGATGAACATTTTATTCCTATCACATCTTGGACTGCGAGTATGTTATATTGGTTTCGCCCTTTATAGCCTTTATGAGGTAACGTGTTATTTAAACACACTGCATTAAAATCAGTAATCTTTATCGATCACGAAGGTATGATGATGTGTCAGAATGATCGCGTATCTTTTCGCTTAACATATTCGGTGAAACCATAGTAAACAGTCATCTTTACGTAAAACGTACCCTTCCACCTTTGTGACCTGTCATATGAGTTTGCAAATCTCAATCAAGATTTGTTTCTATAAAATATCGGGTAATGGCTGATCCGGGATATAGTCTTATTGAGAAGACGTTTCCTGGCCAGCTTGCTGATGGCCGATGGATTTGTCAAGATACCTATGCGACCTCCAACATATTGATCTGAAAAATAAACTATTGGTGGATTGTCTATTGCACGATGTAATACATAAGGTTATCCCCGACGCTACCAAAAACGTGTATATATTAAGAAGAACTATCTCACAATTAGAATCTTGGCGTTTATGAATAAATTGTTTTCAACCGAAAGAATCACAACACGAATTTGTAAAGTAACATAAACTAGATTATTGACAACATTCCAATACCAATAACGTTTATAGATGTTTACAGATGAAAGATACTATAGCTAAGAATGTAATTGATTAACAATTATTTTTTTAAAAATAAAAGTTCTTTTGAACACTTCAATGCAATTGTAATTTGTTGTACGGGATGGCGGATTCCGGCCACAACTTCGCTAAAAGAATATTTAGATAGTTGGAAGTAGGATAAATCACGAGTCCTAGTATCGGCAACTCAAATTTATCATTTCACAACATATACTGTACAAAAAAAATAGATGTTAAAAAGTAAATTGCAGCTTCATCCTGACAAGTTGTATTCAGGTCCGCTTCTGGTGGAGGTACTTCACGCCGCCATGGCAGAGCTATACCGCCATCAGAGGGGGGATCACATAGCGTAGCCGGACCGGACCGCCAGTCCTTAGGAAAAACCTCAGCACCCCCAGCAATAAATTAGATTAAACCTGCTTTAATTGCATTTAGGAAAAGTTTATTGCCCATATCAGACAAATGCACATTATCACTGAAAAGAGAAGGGGACTCTTCAATAATACCATTATGTCGAATATAATTGCCACTTAGTCTAATACAATAAGTTGCCGCCCCATTATTAACCCCTTTTCTTATTTTTTTTCCATTGCCTAATGATTTAGTTCACCCCTCCATTTTAAATGTGGGAGAATCCGTGACCATATCAACTTGGTCTGAGGCAAGAGCAAAACTAACTTTATAAGTACCTCTTTTATGATACTCATCAAAATGTAAGTAGGCATTTGGCCTATATCGTTACCAGCACAATGTATAACGAGCTAATCAGGATTTGCAACACAATTGAGCAGATGCCTTACTAACGGCCCAACTTTGTTAAAAACTAAACCACCTCTGCCCTGCCAAATAACTTCAACGTCCTTACGGAAGTCCAACTGGGAGCCATTTACACGAGTATCATGTGCAAAACAGAAACCTCGTTTCACAATTGACTATCCGATTATCCATACAATATAGTTTCAACCTGAAATACTTAGAGAGCTGTTAGCTCATGATTTAGAAACAAGTATTAAGTATTTTAACACTGTAGATTTCCAACGGCCGTAACCATTGATATCTGCATCGGATAAACATTGACTAAATGCAATAGTCGCTGCACCAATCCGAAAGGAATGAGTTTTAATGTTCACGTCTTTTAATCCAAGAGTGTACAAATACTTCTTTAAAACGGCTGTAAACTGATAGCGTGTAACAAGTAAACTATTTGCATGACAAAACAGAACATTGCATCTAGTACTTTTTCGATTATTTAAAAAAGTAAGCATGTGTTTCACTGGGCATGTAACTAACCCTGTCTTAGGAATGCAAATCAAAGCCCCTTTCATTGTTTTAATCAGTAAGAAGACCTTAAAGAAGCTTTGAAGCCGAATAATCCTTTTCAAAAGATACGTCTCTCACCATGAGTGCCTATCCGTCTGTATTGAGACTTGAAAAAACAAGCTCCCCAATTCTAAAAAAACAAAAAAATGCGAGACAGTAAATAGCCTTAAACATGTCAGCCTCATAAGCTGTATAGCAAACGCTCTGTAATATCTGCACCATACGAATAAACAAATGGTGAGTTATAGGTAGTCTTACATCTTTTCGTATATAAACCCTTCCTTCTGTCAGGTCATGTGAATCTTTCATTTTGCAATAAAAAGATATTCCAGACAAATATGATAGATCAGTGCTAGGGGCGAACCCCTTGCACGACATAAAAACTATGAAATCGACCATCTCCTTAACAGTTGGTGGCCAACACCCAGCAGTGGTAAGTGGCAACCGAAATTCTTCAAATAATTTCAATGCCGCATCAGAAGATGCCCTATTGCTTTCAGATATGTAGTTTCCCATCATGAAGCTAACTTGAGACTGAAGATCACTTTGGGAAACATTTGTTGAATAGCTTCTCCGAACGGCTCGGCCTCTGGGACACTTTTCTGGAAGCGGAGCCACTGGCAACGAGACAGAGAATCGGTTTTACATTTTGCAATTCCTTCGACATGCACCACTTATTAGTAAATATTGTGATGCTTACACAATAGCAATAAAGGCCTTAATACATGCATAACTACCTTTGACTTAGAGGATTGTTTCTTCAAAATGCATACCAATGTTTGATTATCTACAAATAAGAATATTTTCTTTTGAGCCAACTCACTTGACCAGACAAACATTGCCAATAGTAAAGAAGTCAATTCTAAAACAGTGATATCCGTAAACATAGAGGAATAACTCCAAAGATATTGCCAAGCATAGAAAACCCATCTGTTTCCGAACACAGCAGCACATCCTAAATCCGGAGGCCCAGCACTATCATTATAAAGTTTAAGAATAGAACTGTCATACCAATTTCTCTGGAAAACTGCAAAAGCCATCAATATTAACAAGAAATGACAATCATAACGCTATGTCTTCCTTCATTGGCTGAGAAACCCGTAGGTGAAGAAATGGTTTAACTACTCCAACCATTGTATCATAGAATCTTCTTTTGAATGCTCGTGCAACAGGAATAGCCCTTGTACAGAAGTTTAACAACCCAAATAAGGACTGAAGCTCTTTCAATGGAACTTTTTTCTTTTGTAGGAAAGAAACCAATACTGATTTAAGACGGTTCAAATTTTCTTCTTGTATTCTTATTTGCAATGAAATGGAATCCAGTTCTAAACCCAGAAAAATAATAACTTTGGTAGGCCAAACAGTCTTATCCTCTGCTAAAGGTATCCCAAGCATGTCCTTTGAAATTCAACCATGGTATTTTCACAATCTGGTGAGAGCCTACTGCCAAGAAATATGAAATCATCAAGATAGTGATGCGAAAAAAATGTTTGGATGCCTCTCCTTGATTTACCATTCTTAACACTTTTCTCACAAGGAACATGATATAGAGCATCCAATTGGAAGCATCTTATCCACAAAATATTTACCATGAAGTCGAAAACCAAGCAAATGAAAATAACTTTGTTTTACAGCTAACAGCCTAAAAGCTCTTTTAAAATCGAATTTACCCATTAGACAAACACTCCCAAGTTCCAATATAGAATTAATAACATCGCCCATTGAAGTATAATTGACCGAACAATAACTTTGTTCAATAAAATGATTGATGCTTGACCCTGCTGGAAAAGATAGGTGGTGAATGAGTCTATATGACCCATCCTTTTTGGGACCAAGCCAATAGGGGAAGGTTTTAAATTATCAAAAGGCGGGGCTTCAAAAGGACCAGCAATTCTGCCTAAAGAAACTTCCTTCATTACCTTGTCAAAGGCCATGCTTGGACTCTGATCAACAGATACCAATTCTTTACAACCTATGTCTGTTCTTGGTTCCTCAAAATTAAGTTCAAAACCTTCAGTAAAACCCTTTTACAATAAATTTGCATCTGTCTCAACAGGATAGTCTTTTAGCAATAGCTTTGATTTAGAATTAAGGATAAGAGATTTACCCATTGAATGGAGGTCAGTGGTGGGGTAAATTGGGTGTACTTGCTCCCGGTTACCTTGGCTGCATTGATATGGAGCCCTAAAAGGATAACGAATGTTACGGCCATAAGCTATCGAACTATTACACTTCTTAATCCCCCCAAAAAAATTCATACGCTTATGGATATAAAAACATGCCTGCTTGTTGCACATCCCTTTATAATTAAAATCGTAGCACTTCGCCCTACTTAGGTCATTAACCGATGCCGATGCTACTTTGGGTCGGCACATGAAGAGCAGCCACAGTTCAGGGTCAACAACAGACCATGATAGCAATGGGTCCCGGGACCTTTTCAATATAAACTGCTCGTCATAAGACAACCAGCCATCAAAATTATACCATTTTGCCCCTAAACGTATTGTATGTAAATATTTAAGCATACCGTGTCTTACAATATTCTTCAAATTAGACAGAGCAAGATATATCAATAAATATAAGAAAGGCATCCGTCCAAGTTTCTATATTATTTATCTTTCTACCCGCCTTCTGTAGTAATTTAATTTGACCACTCGAGTCCCAACTAAAAACCTGGTTTGAGGACTCTACCTGAAAACAAGTAAAGCTTAATTAATATATTCGTTGCTAATTATGTTTTGTCTCGATGAATGCGGGACATGGCTGAAAATCGGCTTGGCCACTGATTGAATCTGGCCCGTAGCAATCCCTGTGCTTTCCAAGGCGCAGATTACATTAGCTGCACTGGCAGGTGCTAGGAGAAGCCGTAGGATCCTCTCCACAACCTTATTTTCCTCCGTGGCCAGCTGTTCCACTGATAGCCCAGGTGCTGGAACCTCCGACGAGTCAATATCTCTTTGGCAGCCAGGTTGAATTACATGCCTTCTGTAAATCATATTTCTAACTGTTGTATGTATTTCTTGCAGACTTAAACTTGTTGCTTTATTTACTCGTAGATACATGACTATAAGAGCCAAATTCATCTTAGTTTCAAATACTTTCATGCATTTAAATCTTTAATCCTAGCAAATTGTTGTATGGTTTATATCGTATGCTGACGGCGCCGAGAAAAAATCTCATGGGCAGCAAACAAAAACTCAACTTAAAAGGGAAATTGCCTAAAATGCAAAGTATTGGCCAACTGTCTTAAATGCACATGATTGGCAAACCCTTAAATTCAAATCGGCCAATCGCCTAAAACAAACAAACAAATGGCAAATCGCCTAAAATTCAAATATTTGGCAAATCGCCTTAATTCAAGTAAATGGCAAAAACCTCAAATGCTTAAGTCCGGCCAATTGACTGCAATCACAAACAATCGGCATATCGCATTTAATACAAACAATAGGCGATTCGCCTCAAACATGTTCAATAAAATTGCAAATCATCGACCAATCGCCCCAAATGCAAATAATTGACAACTTGTCTCAAATGCAAATTGTAAGCAAATCGCAGGTCAACTAATTGCTAGAAAAAAAAAATTCAGATAGCTTCAAATAAATTTGAATCCGCAATCGGTTTCAAATTCAGTCATCAGAATTTTACTTAAAATGGAATTTTAGATAAATAAATTGATCAGGTACCTGTCCAGCGCAGATTTCTTCCCACGGGCAGCTTGAAAACGGCAATTAACATAAACAATATATAAGATCCTGACACGAAATGGGACAATTTATCAAACATACCTACAACTCAAAACGAAGAAAACGATGGCGATAACAGCACTCTTCCTCAAGAATCAATCAACATTCAAGTTAAACTGTCCTAAAATATTCTTTTACTTCCTGCAAAAATAGGCTGTTTTACAAAATGGAATATATAAATAAGAACAAATTGAAATAAAATGCAGTGGTTTAACGATGTCCCCTGGTGATGAAAGGTTTGATCCTCGGCTGCTGGCAAAGGTGAAAATCGCGTTAAGTCCCTATTTCTACAATCTAATTTACATAATATTTTGCAAATGATTGCACTGAAATAGATGCAAATGCAAAAACTTCCCTGTGAATATAGCCATCAAGCATTTTAGCAAAAGAAAACTCTTTGGGGATAACCCCACCCAGTTCAAAATACCTTAGTCATCACACCTTCAAAGTTTGAATTCAAAGTCATGCCTTTCTAAGCTTATCCACCGGAGAAACACACAGAAAAGAGGGCCGTACACAACATTATCATCAACAAAACCCTTTCATACAACACACTTATTTTAAACAATCTCAAAAAGTATTCGATTACAAAGATACAATTTCTGCAAAGTCATTTCAGGCCTTACTCGGTAGAGGAAGTTGAGAGAGGGAGAAACTAGCAAAATAGATCTAATGTATTGGCATTGATGAAAGGATTATTAATGAGCGAAAGGCACAAAAAGGTATCCTCAATGTAAATGATTTTAAACCTTATTGTTTAGAATTCATTAAAAGACAAAGAATGATTATTTCGAAGAAAATGCAAAAAAGTGAAGCCCTGAAATGTGGGAATACGTCGCTTTTACATTGCACGCCTTCCCACAACGTCGGAAAAACCCAAACCCAAAAACATCGCGAAATTGAAGGAGTTCTCAAGCATTGCGGTGTTCGCGCATCGTTGGGAAAAGAAGGATTTTCCTCATGGCGTCTAAAGTGTAAAATGAATGGGAAACGTATACAGACAAAAAAGGAGAATAACATCAAAACCAATATTGACAGGAATAAAACGTCAAATTATTAGAGAAATGTAAAGAATAATACTACAAAGCGTACACATTATATTACTGTAAAGTTAAAAAAAAACTAGATTAAGCCTGTAAGGCTGACAGTATGAAACATGTTTGATTACACACTGAAAGTAAAAATCAAAGGTCATCCCACAATGTATCGCTGGGTCAGTTCACCAGAGGTCAAGTTATGGCTTCACAGAGATGACTTTGGAATTATCCTTGGAAATAATGAAAACGAACTAACGTGAAATGACAGCGCTTAATAGGAGCTGCAAGGCTAGTCCTCATCTGTTGTTTAAATGAATGATCACGTGTGAAATTCTAACTATGCTAATGTTCTGCAAAAATAAATGAGTCGGTAAATCGTCAAATCAAAGTAAACAACATTCACAATTGGATCATTACATGAGACGGAAACTTGGATTGCTACAATTTCAACTACTATGAGACAACATCAACACAAATCCAGTAATATAATTATCTAAACCCTTAACAACTAACGATTGCGATGAGTCCTAAATGCTGCTTCCTGTAACAATATTCACCGGATTCATTTAACATTATAAACTTAAAGTAAAGACTGAAACAATTGTAATAATATCGAAAAATTGAGTTCCCTCCTGTTGTATCGTATTTAATACCAACCATATGTCACACGTTCAATGTATCAAAGAACTCGTTTTGCAACTGGTGTTCACATTGGAAAGTGTTATCGCAGTTTATATGTCAAGTCGACTAAATGATGCCACGTAGTCGAATTCGATGGAACCAAAAATTGTTATCAATTGGTAGGCCTAATTATGCAAATGACAAATATTGTGTTATAATGCATTTAATCAAGACGTCGTTTCTTCAAATTAAAGCACGATATTTGTTTGTCTTCAATTTGTCCAGCATTCAATATTCACATCCTTAAGGAGACAACTTCTTTCAAAACAAAGAACGGCAATGGTCAAAGAGAAATAAAACATACAGAAATAACTTATACCGTAAAGGCACATAAAAGGAGATTAATGCTATAAAAAACTATATAAATTGGTTAACTTTTGGTCATATTCAAATAGTTGTCACCAAAAAAACCCATCCGCACAACTTAAACGTGAAAGCCAAGAATTAACCCAGATAAATTGGGTGAATCTTCACCCCTGACTTTGACAGTTGATACACAAATGTTTGAACCGAACAATCAGAATTCGTTATTTTGAATATGTAAACAAAGAGGTTGTTGATAAACATGATTGAATTGGAGACTATATATTTCATAACTTATGTTAATGGAGTCTATTTGATGGGGTCTCAATACATTGTAAATTAATTGTCATGACTTTTATGAAAATAATTAAAGAACTCCATATATTTTTTTAGTAATTTATTTGATTTGTACTCCTCTCCTTTGATGTGCCTTTATTTACGTCATCCCCCTTTTACACTAAGACTTATCACCAAGTTACTGATAAAGATGAAGACATTCGTTTTGATATTTACATGGATACATTTGGTGCTATATGAAATGTATATGCATACAGTCATAAATACCATTGATATAGATTACTTCCTATCATCATCATCATCATCATCATCATCATCATCATCATCATCATCATCATCATCATCATCATCATCATCATCATCATCATCATCATCATCATCATCATCATCATCATCATCATCATCATCATCATCATCATCATCATCATCATCATCATCATCATCATCATCATCATCATCATCATCATCATCATCATCATCATCATCATCATCATCATCATCATCATCATCATCATCATCATCATCATCATCATCATCATCATCATCATCATCATCATCATCATCATCATCATCATCATCATCATCATCATCATCATCATCATCATCATCATCATCATCATCATCATCATCATCATCATCATCATCATCATCATCATCATCATCATCATCATCATCATCATCATCATCATCATCATCATCATCATCATCATCATCATCATCATCATCATCATCATCATCATCATATTCATCATATTCATCATATTCATATTCATCATCATCATCATCATCATCATCATCATCATCATCATATTCATATTCATATTCATATTCATATTCATATTCATCATCATATTCATCATATTCATCATATTCATCATATTCATCATATTCATCATCATCATCATCATCATCATCATCATTCATCATCATCATTCATCATATTCATCATCATCATCATCATCATCATCATCATCATCATCATCATCATCATCATCATCATCATCATCATCATATTCATCATCATCATCATGGTCGTCATCATCATCAGCAGCACCACCAGTAGCAGCAGAAGATGCATGTCAAACCAAAAATAAATCTACTTATCATTTACATCATTGTTTTTAGTTAAGATAATCATCATCATCATCATCATCATCATTATCATCATCATATTCATATTCATCATCATATTCATCATATGCATCACCATATTCATACTCATCATATTCATATTCATCATGGTCGTCATCATCATCAGCAGCAGCAGCACCAGTAGCAGCAGAAGATGCATGTCAAAAAAAATCTACTTATCATGTAAATCATTGTTTTTTATTAAGATAACTAGACATTTACAACTATTTCTTATCAATATTTTGAATTATTTGAAACCGAAAGATTGAGAGGTATTGTATAATTTAACCGCTAATTCCCCACCATTTATTAAACAATATACGGGTAGCTTGCACCATACTTTAAAACTGTACAAAGGCCAGTGGGAGAATAAAGTACAGGAAATTCCTAAAACAAGTCCTTTAAAAACATTTGTCTTTATCTTCATATTTTAGAGGGCCGTTTGTCGCACTCCTTTGAAACATTGGATGAATCTGGACAGGTCGATTCTTTAATGAGAGTTCGGTACGTACGGCGGGAAAAGACAAATAGCAGTGTTTGCGAAGCGTGCACAGTATTTCCTCCATTGCACTACATGAACTTGTATATATTTCAGTTTCAAATTCCCTCCACAGTAGGTCAAATAGATTGTTTACAAAAAGAGAAAAGAAGGTGAAGATGAAGGTGATAAAATAAAACCTAGCTTAATACTAACTTTTCGAAGGGACGATCTCCGTCAAGATTCGTTCTTTAACAAAACTTCCCATTAGCATAGCTCTTAACTGAAAACCACCCTACCCACATCTACATTCCTTTGCTACAGAGACAAAAAAGGTACAACCTGCTAAATCTGATAGAAACTTTAAAAAGTACATGTTTATACAATATAGACGGCCTCCACTGCGTTCTATATAGTTCCGGAGCATAGTTTGTAAGATAAGGCCATCTTTTACTGTAGTGTTTCCATGATAAACATGCTTCTCATATTCGTATTATCTATCGCCAACGTACACAGTCTACAAATAAAGTATTTCGAAATAATTTTGTAGAGGGTCTCAAGTAAGAAATTAGCTTATATCCTGATGATACAAAGTCATCTTCTACCCGATGAGGTTTGGATTATGAGTTCATCGAATATGGTATTGAAAATGCAGGTAATGTTTTGTCCACGGTATGTTAAACGAATTGCAAAATTAATACCGTTAATTCTGGGGTTCTTTCCGGAACTGTGGGTATTTATACTATCGTTTACCTCTTGATTAGATAATCAAATGTTCAATTCGCTAGTATTTGTCTTATGTTACTCTATCATGGAATGATAATTATAAATGAAAATGAACAGTGTGCGCTATGAACAATAAGCTGATCAAGCAGGAAGCCAATTTTTGCTAAACCTTTTTATCGAATTTAACTTATGATCGATGAACTATTGGCTCAGAAGAATCTTCATTTTGCTATAACTGTCTGATTTGTCATTTGTCTGATTGATTGACAATAAAAGCACTGTTTTGGACAAAGGCAGCTTAACATTATTTCGTTATCTACATCGAGCCCCGTGTACAAAACCATGCTTAAGTCCGTTACTTTAATAGTGTAAGAATAATACAAAAAGTGACTAGTTAAAGTAAACTTATAGATAATAGAAATATGATAGATTGTACTCAACAAAAGGTCAATTAGCCAAAGACGACTAAATATCATTTCTTGTCGTATTTCATTTATAAAATCGCAAGTTCGGTTATTAATGTATTGACTTTTCTTACGAAATAAAATCTTTGCACTAGTATATTACCTAATGATTACTCAACTTGCTAGTTAATTTCTAAAATAAAATTTGGACAGTTTTATGTAGTACGTGCTTAACCATAATTGTGTAATAATCTGTTCATACCCTGATAATTTGTCAATCGAATAAGTATAACTAGTACTAGAATATATTACGCTTCTTTTTGTATCAATATTTTCATTCTAAAAAAACGCTTTAAACTCAATGTATACTAAAATTGTTTGAATTCCCATTCTTGTATGTCGTTATAATCAATATTTATCTACATATTCATTGTTTACATGTCAAGCTTGACGTGGAAAGCGCTGCCGAACAAAAGTCAGGAAGATGATTGCGTTTTACCAAATAAACTTTGTAGAACGACACATCGCACGATCCTTGACTAAACGAGACACTGGTTTAATTATATCGGGATAGTCAGAGCACGGTTCATTGATTCAGGTATTTTTCACGAAGATTGCATGATATTCATTCCAAGTTACTGAATTCTCTGTGTGAAAATATAATTAACAGTTGGGAGAGATGTATAAATCATTGTACATCGTAAAACATGACAATCCATTAGGGTCTCGAACACAGTAGTTATGCATTCATATCCAACAAAGACAGAAACCTTTAACATTGAAAATGTGATAAAAAATGGTGAAAATGGTTTGGCTGGTAATAAGATCAAAGACAATTTGTATTTCAAGAACCTATTATCCTTAATCATTATTTTATGATCAAGGCTGAACTATAACGTTTGGTTAAGCAAAGGGGAACCTTACAATTAAACAATTAACTAAAGTATATTACTGATTAAATGGCGTTATGAACATTACATTTTGATTCAAAATGTAAAGAGCAAACGTCAACAATGCAGCATTTTATGACAATCTTCACTTGGCCATGTGAGCTACGAATAAAATTGGTTGTAACTTTAAGCGCTCTTTTTTACACTTGTGTCTCAGCTAAGACTGCACCTGACCACAATTTATGCGACAAAAGAGTACCTCTGAAGGCAACTAAGAAATCATTGATTTCCCCAATCGGGTAGATATTTACTTGGTGAATTGGAGATGTATGTCTTTATACAAAGTGACGAACATTCGACAAAACTCCAATAGAGATACGGACATGATATATATTAGACAATGGCACAACCATTTTATATCTTCAAACGCAAAATCACATTTAAATCATCGTATGTGGGCTAAAATTCGCCGAGTAAAGGTTTGTAATAACCATGTAACAAAAATTCTTACAATAATCTTTCACGAAAACAAAGATATATGGTTACACTGTTTTGTTGGACAAGCCCGAGATACAAATCTGTTTGTCTTTTTCAAAAACCTTACAATAAGCCACTACAAGATGAAGAATGCGATACTGTGGACTTATTATACCATCACATCCTGCTTCGCTATCCTTTCTCAAGTTACACAGTTTATGGACAAAATTGCATATTATGAGGACTTCTTCCTTGTTAGAGTAGTTTCCTTTTCCTTCTTCAACAATATCTACTCTTCAGTTTAAATGTTCAATTTATTCGAATGACTTATTCCTAAATAATATATGTGAGTTAATAATGAGTTGTGTTTGTGGTCACATTTGATGTTCGTATGGCTATAGAATTGGAAAATCCGGAAAGAAAAAACTCTGCCTTGGTATGACAGTAAAGGGAGTATCCAGATGACAGATACCAAGACAATTCATACATTTTAGATAATACAATAGTGATAAGTCACATAATAGCTCTAGATTGAATGAGACATGCGTGTGTGTGTCGAAGATATGTTTTTAAGGTAAGGCAAGTTTTTTACAAGTCGGTATGAGTAAGGACGACTATTCACAACGGATGTGTCTGGACATTTTTGACGCAGATAATTCAACAAAAACAAAATGAAAGGACATTGCTTAAAATGTATGGACAAACTCACGGGATGAACAAAGAAGCATTTTTGGATGACATATTTTTTATGTTTTAGCCGTCTCTGTGGTAATCATATTGTCCTTGTCGTAAAACGTAAATTTGCCCCAAAGCTGATAATAGCCTGCTTTATAAGAGGACTTAAACCGTGTGGGAGAATAATGAGAACATGTTGATAAGCGATGTACATTGAACACTTCTAGATATGCTTCAAAAAACAGAAAAGGCAAAGTTTTTTGCAAGACGTGCTTTAAATAAAACTACAAATTCCCCCGTAAATCGACAGTGCCTCTTGTAAAGAGTTATGCTACACAAAATCCCTCACGAATACAAATAAATCTGCAATTTAAATCACTGCTAAATATAACTGTAATGAGGTGTGAAGGAAATTCTCATGAAAACATAAACTAACGTCAGTTCACTATCTTAATCGCTGCATTTCGAGATGAAGAATTTAGTGACTGAACATGATAACAACTGTGAAATATATGACATACGAGTTACGGTTCTTCATAACATCTAAACTTTCCAGTAAATTTATGGGCACTAATGAACGTTTTGTTGAGTAAAGTTTTATTCTTTCCAGCAATTTATTGTGCTGGATGCTTAATGTGTTATCAAAAGATATGTTACACATTCCTCATTATAAATGCAATACATTTCTAGTATGAAATAGTTACACAGCATTGACAACAAGGGTTATGCTAATTACACAGGTTCTAACACTATTTCATTTGGGAAAGTGTCCTTTTTATTTAAAGGGGCACGTTCTTTTCTATTTACATATCGTAATGTTATATAATTAGCTTATCAGAACAATAAAGTTCGATAAAGAACTTATTTCAATAATGCGATAAGTAAAATGCGAGAGCATGTTAATATTGAGAACAGTTTACATCGGAATGTTCTTGAATTTACATTAAACACAATATTTTACATAGAAGGAACTGAAGAAACGACATCAGAATCTGTGTAAGAAATTATCTCAAAACTGATTAAAGTTTATGTATTTATAGGTATTGATATTTAAATATGTATCCGAATCAAAATGCCCAGACTCATACAGACCTAATATTTCTAAAGACCATTTCATCTTTTGAGAATTTCTTTAAGTAACGATTTATCTTTACTTCAAACGAACGTATATTATAGTTTGATCCACTTGCTTTACTTACATTCGTGAACAGTTTTAAAATAATACGCATATATATGAATAGTTTGTGTCATTTTGCTTTAAGGAGGTTCAGAAGAGGTATTTGCATATAATAGGTCTTTGTCAACAAGTTAGTTTCCTTGTAATGTCAATATAAAGGACTGTGCCTGATATGAACACGTCATTTCCTCCATAACTGTTTCAATTATACCAAATTCGAGCAAGCGGTTAATTTACTTAATGAAGCCTTTTGAAAATTCTACTAAAACCAATATCATATTTATACGAAATAGACAATGATAACGGGAACTGATTATTCCGTCCATGACATACTTGATAATGGAGATGTATTAGAAAAGACAGATGGACGATCAGAAAAGGGTAAAACTGCAACATCATCATTCCCCTTACCAAAAATGGCAATTGAAATATCAAAATAAAAAAAAGATGTGCTTGTTAAAAGCCTTAGACTTCATCTATATGAGTTTGTAAAAATCATATATTATCAATTTATATTGTTTCCTGTGTGTAAAGGTCAATCTTGTGGACATGCGCATATACCAAATAAATACAAGTATTACTTTATCTTTTCCAAAATATTCACCTTCCATAATACTTTAAGTAATACTGTAAAATCGTTAACATTTAAAACTGATTCGTTAAAGTGTAAACGTGACATGGACATTTGTCAGATAAAAATTAAATCCTGTAAGACAGCTGCATTTTTGCGGTTCTATAGTCCTCTGTATCCCATTGTTGATGGTATGTATTTGATATCCGGGTATGATTTGTGTGTTATTACAAAAATTCTATGAAGACTACAAATTATTTAAAGGCAAAATGTAAAGCATTGTGATTTTTTGTAAAGCAAGATGAGTTAATTATGTTTTTGCCGGACGTAATGTTGGAATGCCTTATCCATGTATCTTACAAACAAAGACCCCTTTGTGGTTATTTGTCTGGGTGTTTAACACAATACATTAGCAAGATTCTTATCTGGTTTTTCATCTTAATACAAAAAGTATAAATATGGAGTACCATGGGTATAGACATCAGTCTGAAATACGTGGCTATCTGAGACATAAAGTATGTATCTCCTAATATTAAGTCTGTTTGCTCTCATTGCCTCGGCGAGAACCCTGACGACAGATGAGACGTTCGATTCGAGGTTTCAGTACGAATACCGGGTGATAGAGCAACTGGTACAATTGACGAATGACATAGCCGAACTGAAGAAATCCAATGATCGAAGGGAAGTAATCATCACTCAGTTACACCAGGGTAAGCTTGTTTTCTTTTTTATAAGACTTGTAATAGAAGTAATCATATATTTAAGATAGTTTTTGAAACATACGAAAGAATCAAGGATGATAAGAAACTTAAAGGTTAAGGGTTACATGTAGCTCAAGTATGATAAGAAATGCTTTTAGGCTCAATGTTGTGTAACGTGATACAGGTTCCACACTTGGATAAGTAATATTGAGGACCAGTCGTGCCGGAATAGCTTGGTTGATAAATTGGAAATGACTTTACTTGTAAGATGCTTACAGTTTAAATGAGTTATTTTCTATTATTAAATTGGCATCCGTTGTCGCCTGTTAAAAATGACGTCACCTTAATTGGAGGACTCTAGAGGTGTATACAGATTTAAGGGTACTAACACATAGAGTTTTGATTTGTTAGCAATAAACGTTCGAAATTATATCAACAATCAGTGTCATGAAACCAAAGACTATTTATAATGACTACATTTCTAAGTCTTAACCTAATGATTTAGTTATGTAAAGAGAGCTTTTTTACCTATCAGTGCTTCTTTGAGGTGAGACAGGTTATAAATGAACGCTTGAATTTTTGGCAAGCGAGGTTAAACGTTTCCAAATGTCAAAATGACGGTTTTATCTAAATATGCCACCTCTTTTACTAATTATAGATGATTGCTTAGGGAAAGCTTTACAAACGGTTTAAAATATCTGCAATAAAGATGATGTATAGTTTCTTCATACGGTAATGAATGGGGCTTGAAAGCTGTCATTAATAAAGTCTGTGTTATCATTTCATTAGTAGAAAACACTTAACTTTAAGATACTTAATTCCAATCTATGAAAAAGTCCTTTCACGTGTAAAAATAGAACACCTCACCTCTAAGGCTTTGTTATTTCCTTTATCAAACGCCTATGCGTGACAGTCACAGAAAAAATAGAGGGAAATATTATGAATGAAGTAAATCATGGTTTTCCTTTTGTAGTAGAATTATGTAATTCGAAATTGGAGCGGAAATATGTTTCCTTAGCTATTATTACTCATATTATTTCTTTATGTGTGAGGAACGATTTGTTCATTTCTCTGTGCGACGCTTAAACCCATTACTTGACCAAATATCTTATCATATAAGTTTTCCCCCCATCCAAAGCCTATTTTAGAATATGGGGGTATACGATGTCGGCAAATCTTCTGCAATACATTAGATCATCTTTACTTTTTTATCACGAAGCTGACAGCATAGGTACAGAGTTTAACCTGGTATGGCTTCCTTAATGAGCTTATTCTATCAACTGTTGGTGACTCACCATCTTCTCACATACAAATACAATGTAATTTAAAATTAATTGTATGTATGACAATTGTTTACCCAAAATCGTCTCTTCCGTTTACTACTGTTGAAGGGAACACATGAACTGAAGTAAAAAAGGAAAGTCAATAACCATTTGAAGCATTCAAAATACATTTATACATGAATGTATCATTTCCAAACAAACTTTAAGAGAAAGAGCACAATAACATCAAACATGCGTGATTACGTAAATGACAGATTTATAAATCAACATCAAGCCAGGACAAAACTTTCGGTCCCATGCCAAATTCTATTGTTTGGGTATATCACCCTTTTTCACTATTGCATATATGATGAGAAACAATATCACTACTTACCGTATCTGTATATAAACGAGCTAAATCGATTAAAGTAAGGTGTGTTATTAAAGCAACATGCCTTTACTTTATACAAATACTTGAAATAGCGAACGTTTCCATGTCATACATTGAATCAAATTAGAAGACCGGTATGGGGTGTGATACAGATTATGTATTGTGTGATGTATGTTTTTTGTGCTTGAGGTCTATGATGTTAAGAACATATGCTATGTTGAAAGTATTTCTGGTGAAAATTGAAGTACTTGCTAGGACTAGAATATTTAATCTCCTGTCCAATCATATATGAAAGCTAATCTAATAATCTGATGAGCTAATTCCCGATTCATAACGCCAACGTGAACTGTTCTCTACAGTTCTTGGTTCGTCAAATTGGGCCTTGTGCGATATCACTTAAAACAGTACAAAATGTATCGGGAGACAAGCAAAGTCATGAAAAATTTACATTTGCAAATTAACATATTTTGATAAGATTGACAGGACTCATATGTCGGTTTCACTAATTATACGCGAGTAGGCCATGTTAAAACGATGCAAACAGTAACATAATGTTTTTAATTTTTCACTAAATAGATATTAAAGAGGTCAAAGAAAATGCCAAAGCGTTTCCAGGCGGATCAGTCTATGTACGTTGGGGAAGGTCCATCTGTCCAGGAAACGGGACTGAACTGGTGTACAAGGGATTTGCTGGGGGATCAGGATACAAGCAAAGCGGGGGTGCTGCTAACTACTTATGCCTACCTGAGGACCCAACTTGGGCAGATTATAGCGATGGGGAATATAAAATTGGTGCATACCTTTACGGAGTTGAATATGAATTCCAACAAAGAGGTATGACTGGGTCGCTTCCAAGTATGTTTAACCATGATGCACCATGTGCCGTGTGCAGATCCAGGCGTCCGACATTGGTGATGATTCCTGCCCGACTTAATTGCTATGATTCCTGGGCGTATGAATATGGTGGATATTTGGTGGCAGATCACCACGCTCACGCTGGGGCTTCGGAATTTGTCTGTCTTGACAAAAACCCAGAGAAAGACGCGGGTGGTCGAGTCGATGACAACGGCAAATTGTTCTATCTTACTGAAGGTCGATGTGGATCCCTGAAATGTCCGCCTTATGTGAACGGAAGGGAAATAGCGTGTGTCGTTTGCACAAAATGATTCTACAATTACCACAACAAGACTTGATTAAAGAACATCCCTAATCATCTTTACCTATATTCTCTCAGATGAAACTACCATTATCGCTCCAACTCTGTGATAAATGGTTTATTTCCTACTTTAATAGACTTTAGTGACAGATATTCGTAGTTTCCTTACCTTTCTCATTTGTGGCCTTTATATTCTCTTTAATCTAGTATATTTTTCTCCTCAATATTTCCAACACGAATGTACATTTAACCAATATACGGCTGTTAAACATTCTTTCAAAGAAACTTGGATTCTTCGATTTGAGTGTGTATACATCAATTCTATAGACACAATATCTCACTAAAACCCGCTGCTAACGAAGATATCGATTCGCCATAATTACCATGTTCGATAGTCATAACATCGAATAATGTACTTTTATGGTTTTGAGACTTTTAAAAAAACATACTTATTCAGAAAGACGATAATTACAAATATGTTTCATTTAAGAATGCATTACTTAGTTGTTTTATTCAAATGCGGAGGACATTCCTTTAAACCAATCGAAAGTATTATCTTTTTTACTTTTGAATACTTCATTGATTTATACAATTTGATAAATCAAAAATTTGAATAAATGTAAGCTTTCTTTTGTTTTATTGTTTATTATTTTGCTTTTTTTAGTATGACTCTTGTACTTTGAACCTCGTCGTTATTCTTGTCCAAGCCAGAATAGTGTTCGTTTAATTGTTTTAGAATATTTGACAATTAATGTAAGAGTACTTTTAATTAACATTTAAAGACTAATTGACCCGGTTACCTGTTAACATGATGTTTCTAAGAGTCAAGACGATACGGCTTGTTTACAAGTACTGGTGAAACGAGTTCATTCGAAAATCTTGACCATTGTGTTTTTATTGTAATATGAATGACGCAATTATAATGTGTTTCATTAAACTTTTCTTACCAGGAATCTTCCACCTGGTTATCTGACCACTCATCGCCATTTTAGACATAACTCAAATGAAAGGAATGAACTCAAAGTTTGCGCTAATTTTTCTTTTAAAATATCGTTAATATGAATCAAGGTATTGCCTCTAGACCGCTCTCTCGTCTCAATGGTATGGATTATGTGAAAATCCTTACACAGTGAAATTGCCTTTCGATCTCAATACAAAGTACATCTATTCGAAAAATGAGAATGTGCTTACTTTAGGAAGACAAAAGTCATCTTGTCACAAAGCTGTCATCTTTGCTGCATTCAAATAGGTCTCAGTAAAAGGACAAGTCTATTGCAGACTCCTGGTAGATTTCTTTGGGTATTTGTTTAGCTTGCCTGGTCTGTGTATGAGGGCACCTCGTCAATAATGAGATATTCATCATGTAAGGACAAAAAGCTCATGCAATGTCAGAAACAAACACTATAATTATTGAACCACAAGTCTGTTTCTGCATGGAATCATAGACATTTCTTTACAAAACCATAAATAGTAGGTACTGGTTTAAATTATCATGAGAACAAACACCATGTCATTTAGTGATGAAGAAGGTTCAGTTAGGTTAGTTCTATCAGACAATTTTAACAACATACTCATCTGCTTGTTCATGCTAAGGGACTAACTAAACAACATCATATAAAAAGCCAATCAGGTATTTGTTTGAATTGTTCTGTGTTCAATGTAGATAAGAATATCTTATATAAATTATTTTGCTGTTCTCCGAAAGGTCATCTAATTACAACAAGTAGCTTTGTGGTAGTCAAAAGGTCCTTTGATTAACTTTGAAATATAAGAAACAGATTCTTTAATTTTCATTGATATTTTATTAACCTTTGTTCACACATAAAATACTGCTTTTCAAATGTGTTTATCTATTGAAGAACTTAAACAATAAAGCACTGTATGCAATAAATGATTAATGAAATGTAGTTTAAGGACATAAGTGATAATCAACAGACTGAGAATTAGTTAATCTAATATAATTCCTTGCTTTAACACATCGGTTGAATTAATTAAGTCACAGCTTGTTATTTTGACATTAGTTTCAGTCTGGACATCAACAGTTCCGTGGTCTCCATTGTTTGAATAGAAAGAAATCCCTGAGAGTTGGAAGAATATGAAAGAAACATTCATGGTCCACTTTTTCAAATAAAAATAACATCAAATATTCTATGACATACATCGGTAAGACTTTTATCCAAGTTTTTCCCAAATATTGTTTCAAATTTAAAGCAATAACAGCTATTAACTAAAACTTCTTTAAACAATGAATAAAACCAACTGTGACAAGGGAAATGTCCTCTCTGAGCCTGTTTTCTTTGCCATAATCGGTTTAAAATGTGTGAAAAGTTCAGAGGTTTGCTATGGATACTAAAGGAAAAGTAATAATTTAATATTGATATACGCAAACTCAACTCTCATCTTTGTTTCCTTGAAACATTTTAAACATATGCAATTGTAAGAAAAGAAATTCAATTATGACTCAAGTTACTGTCCTTTACTGGCCTGCCGTAGGCTTACTAAGCAGTTTTGACATAGTATGGGTATGCTTTTTGTTTCATTAATTTGAACAAGTTTTTGCAGGCTTCTAGGAAAAATGCAAAGATGAAACACATGTGACAGTGTAATCATTATAGAATATTCCAGAGAAAATCACAGTTTTTCTAAATTATTGTTCTTTGATATTGTCAGTACCACCTAACACTAAACAATATTCATTAACTATGCTATATCAATTTTTATGATGTTGTTTTCTTCATGAAAGTAGTCTTTTGAAGAGAAAACTAAGCTTTCAAACTATTCATGAATCACACGTATGGTATACAGACGTTCATGTAAATCTTCATCTGTTTTTTATTGCATGAATAAAAAATCTATGTGACCCCCCCCCCCAGCACTGAATATTTTGTTGTAACCCAGTTAGTCATCAGATTTGGCGAGAAAAGGGAAAGATAAAAATTTAAATATTTTGCAAATACTGGCCCTATTTAATTGACTAATTGACAACATTGGAAATAATTAATTCCCAATTGTAATCAACTGAAGCAGTTATCTGACAGGAAAAAATAAGAACTAATTCGTGATGAAAATCAACATTTCAACTTGCCTTGACTTATTTTGGTTTCATTCTCATTCTAACCTATGTTTTAAAAAAAGAAAGAAAAAGAGTAAATTACAAATTGTGAACAACACCAAATTCATCAACATTTCTTGATAATCTTTATTTGAAAACAAATAAAAAAGGAGGACATGATAGGAAATCCAACCTTTGTCATACTTGCTTAGTTTCTGAATAATTTTGCTGTATATGTATTGCTGTATGCTATAATGTTATGTTTTTCGGTTTACACAATGTATATTTAGTAGTCATTAGCCATTGGCTATTTAGTGATGTTAAACCTTAGCATAGTGTAGTTGAATAAATGTCGTTTCCTGCACATGGCGTTATTCAACCTTTTAGCACCGAATACATTACCCGTAATCTAATCAGAAATGTTAGAAAAACAACATCGAAATTCAAGAGATTGATTCTTTGTTATTTTGTTTTAATAAGTTATCTTTTATGTTTATGACACTGTATGTTAGTAAAATTCAAAGAGGCATGAGAATAAATATATATACTTACTTGCATTATAAAACAAAATCAATGTTAATGCAGGTCTGCATCACCTTTTCTTTTTAAGCTTGTTTAAAATGGTCATATTTCCAACCATAATGCATTCTTTAAGATAAGAAAGCACAACCAAGGCATCTATTTCCCTTTAGGCCAAACTTCTAAATTACAAGCACAATTCAAAGCTTTGGAATTATATCATCATTGGACGAATCAAATAAAAAAAATGTCAAACGAATAAGGCGACATATATCTGAGCAAATACTATCCAGGGTACTTCATTTTTGGAAAAATATACGCTGTCATTGCTATTTAATTGTCGCCGTACAATGCTATTGGATTCTCAAGTAGGTACCTACACAGTGTACAAACTCGACTGAAGTCGGAAGTCGGTGACGATTAAGTATACAGATTAACTAATAGGCATACATTAAATGTGATTAAATATTGGTGTAAACTGTTGCGAATGGCCAACAATCGTAATCCTAAACAATGTTATATTATGCTTAAATCTCACGATGCAATTGGTAGGATTAACTGGGCTTCCCGTGTAAAAAAATCTTCTTAGTTTGTATGGTTTTGCATACGCATTGTTTTACCAAAATTTTGGCAATATTGATAATTTGATTGTACAATTCAAAACAAGAATACCTGACCGTTCAATACAAACATTGCAAAACATTGCAAAACATTGCAGAACACGATAAATACTTCTTCAAGATGTGATCTTTACCACCATATTTGTTCTTTGTTAGATCCTGAGAAATATCTCAGATTCGACAATTAAGGATCCGTTGTGCAAAAATCAGAAATTACATGTCCTATCTCTTTTGTCAATGTTGAAGTGTCTACCCAATTCAATATCAAATTTGTGGAATGTATAGATATTTCTCCGCATCTAAGGAAGGCCTTATCAAAATCTCGGTGTTCAAGCCACAAATTTTTATATTTGTATCCATTGGATGATGTATTGTGAGCCAGTGGCCTTTATTTACAGCAATAAACTTTTGATTTGATTTGATACACAAATGTTTACCTGTTGTCAGACCAAGTGTAAATAAAGTGGATTTTTACTTTTTTAAAGTGAAAAGTAAGTATTCTTTGCATCTTATATACTTTAGCAATACGAAACGGATTCAGATCTATATCAATTTCAAATGTTTGACTTCTTTTACTACTTAAAGCATGTCAATACTTGACATCGTCAATTCCTTAGTACATTGGATTTCGATATATATAACCATATTGTCAAAATCTTGGGCAATAATTCAAAATTTTGAAGCGACAATTATTCGATGTTATGATTTTGCTGTATAAATTGAGCAGCCTTCATGTTCGATGCCTTGTATATCTTTGAAAGCGGGTGTTTTTTGTGTGTAGCATACCCTGTTAGCACAGTATGCATAGTCGTTAAATACTGTATGCCGAATCGAAAAGATCAAGATCCTGATTCTATTTTTTGTCATCTCAAAGCATTATGGGCGAGTGACAATGCTGTTATTGCAGGTTTTCTTCACGGTCGTTTGAAGAAATCGTCACTCAACGACAATCCTGAAGACGTTACCAAGTAAACGTGAATACACATGTAGACGAAGATACATATTTCATGAAATAAACGAATGTTTAAATATATTCTATTCTTATTATATTCTTTAAATCATATATTCTTTGCATGTGAATCCATATTTATTTTTCAAAAAGTATAATGATGTTAGATAAATCTAATTTTTCTATTAATTGTCGATTATGTAAAGAATTTCATCTTCTATTTAAGTAACCGTTTACCACAAAACATGAGACCCTTAAATTCATATTAAATTCATATTTACCGGAATTTCACGAATTAAAAGTTTTCTCCACAGAAGAGGTTACTACATATAACTCTATATAAATAAGCATCTATAAACAATTTGTCACAATGTCCGTCAATCTTTTCACCATGATAACCACTTTCGAATTTGTCTATAACATCCCATTTTTAGAAAGGCGAGACAGAGGCTCGCCTTCTTGATTTTTCTGTGACGGTTTTTGGTGAAATAATCTATTTAAATATGCTTTTTTTAACGAAATGAAAAAGAAAGTACAAATAGTTATCTTACCGACAACCCTAGATACGTTGTCCTTTCAAGGAGTTGAAATCTGTGGCCAATTTAAGCGTTTAAGTTCGTTCATTATCAAAGCGGGTTATTCGTACGTATGTTATCGTTATCCGCTCTGCGAGAGCGGTAATGAATATCACAAACGTTATATTGGCATGGCACAGTGGTGGTTTGGTATGTTTTAATATCTTAACTCATTTTAGCCAGTTTTTGCAATTGTTTTCTGAAAAATATTTGGCATTTACATTATTGCTATTTCTTAAACAGGACGCTGTACCTCGAACCAGAGAGTAAGACAGCCCGATGTATCACTTACTTGATAAAGGTTAGCACACATAATGTCCTATTCCTATTAAAGGTGAGATTGCTATGATATAATACCGCCCTGAGAGCGGATAATGGTAACATACGTACGAGTATAAAGTTATGGTAACACCAGAAACATGTGGTTTCCGGTTTACCTAGGAGCCCAGCATTACCCGAAGTTTTATCCGGGTGTTTCCGGCAAAGCCAGAAACACCTCGATTGCATTCGGATCGTCTCCGGGTAAAAACGGAATGGACTGGTTCTACATAAATTCATTGCAGCTCATTGAGTTAATTTTCGCCAATCGTGAAAAAAACATTCTGTCGCAGAACAAAACACGAACAACGGGATCGGCACCACCGCTCCAAACCTTAATTGGACAAGTGTTCAACTCCTTGAAAGGACAACGTATCGCGGGTAGTAGGTAAGAGAACTGTTTGTACTCATTCATTTCGTTATAAAACAGCATATTTAAATCGACCATTTTCTCCAAAAAATGTCATAGAAAAATCCAGAGGGCGAGCCCTCGTCACGCCTAGCTGAAGATGATTCCTACAATGTAAAAAAGCATCCCTTTAAAAAACTTCTTCTCCCTTTTAAGGTAGAACTACAGCACTTATGTTTGAGTATTATAGTACATGTTCCCTGTGGTACTAGGCTAGAAACTGTGTCTTACCCAACAACACTCCACGGTGAAATAAGTGGTCACCTTCTATTCGGGGATTACACCCTGCTGTACGATGTTTATGTATGTCATTTTCGGGGTGTGTATGGAAAGCGTTAGGTACACATCGTATTGTAGATGGAATACACTTTTATGCTGACAAACAAAGCAACGATGCTGTGACTATTGCCGTAGGCTTTAAATAGATCTCATTAAAGTTTTCAAAACCAGCGGCACACTGTCTTTATTAACTCGTTAGTTTGGGGCATTGATTATTTATTATTGAAAGCTTTGAAATTTATTACTTAGGTTCCTACTTGACAAATCAATAGCTTTATAGGGCGACATTCTAAATAAAAATGACAGCGTGAATTTACTTTTCCCAAAAGTGAAACGATAATATAATTCCAAAACATTTAATCGTTCTTGCAAGTGAGAATTTTAGCCCAAAGGTTTAGGGTAATAGATGCCTTAATTGGGTTTTCCTTATCTTACATCTCTGATAAGATTATAGCATAACAAAACAATGCAGAAAAGTATTCAGGAAACAAGCAAATTCTTAACGTGTCCTCCTTTAATCATTTTGTTTTGAAAAAATCGTTATCTATAAATGTTGATGAATTTGGTGTTGCTCACAATTTGTAATTGACTTTTCCTTTCCTTCTTTTCCTTTTTTCGAAAACCTTGGTTAGAATGAGAATGAAACCAAAAATAAGTCAAGACAGGTTCAAATATAGATATCTATCACCAATCAGTTCTTTTTTTCCTGTCAGATAACTGCTTCAATTAATTATCAAGGGGGAAGTACTTATTTCCAATGTTACCAATTTAGATTAATCAGTTAGTTAAATGTGGCCAGTATTGGCAAAAGATTGATATTTTTTTTCTTTTAACAACCAAACCTAATGACTAACTGTTAGAGTAAGGAAGAGGTAACAACATCACAATATGATGGAGGATCACATGGGTCTGGTACAATAAATACAGATGAAGATTAACTTGGACGCCTGAATACCTTAAATCTATATATATGACTCATGAACAGTTTAAAAGCTAAGTTCTCTCTTCAAAAGACTAATTTCAAGGATCGTGTTTAGTGTCATTTGCTATTGACAACATCAAATGAAATTACAATAAAGACTGTGATTGACTATGGAATATTCTGTAAGGTTAACAATGTAACATGTGTCTCATGGTACTCATTTTTTTCGCTTTTTTTCAAGAAGCCTTAAAATATTCAACTTAATCAAATGAATGAGACAAAACGCATAACTATACAGCTTAGTCAGCCTGCAGCAGACCAGTGGGAGAAGTAACTTGAGTCATTACATTTCTAACAATATCATGTCAATGAACTGTTTCAATGAAGCAAAGATTATTTCTCCTTTAGTATCCATGGTTTACCCCTTAATTTAGAACACACTGTTTAGCCAATCATGGCAAAGTTAAACATTTGCCTTGTTACAATGGCTCTTATTCATTAGTTAAAGTACCTTTTTATCGTATCTGTAACTGCTTTAAGTTTGAAATAATATTTTCGAGAAAATTCGATAAAAGTCTTAAAGGTGTATGTCATAGAATATTTGTTAATATCTTTATTTGAAAAATCTTAAGTTGATCATGCATGTTTCTGTCATTTTCTTCCAACTTTTAGGAGTTTCTTTTTAATCTATGGAGACCAGGGAACTATTGGCATCAATAATGAAAATAATGTCCGAATATCAGGCAGTGACTTCATTTTTTCAACTAATTTGATGAAGCAAGGAATTTGAACACATAAACAAAAGCTGTCTGCTGATTTTCACTTATGTTTTTAACTACATGTACGTTTCATTAATAATTTATTGCATATCATTTATTGCATACTCTTTTACTTTGAAGTTCTTTAATAGATAAACACATGTAAAAAGCAGTAGTGTATGTTTGAACAAACGCTATTGAAATATTATTAAGAATTTATAGAACCTTTTCGGTTTATTTCAAAGTTAAACAAAACACATTTTGGATACAACAATGCTATTTGTTGTAATTGAGTGACTGAGTGACCTTTTGTAGATCAGCAAAGCAATCTACGTGGGGTTTCCTTATCTACATAGAACAGTAAAGAAAAATTCGAACAAAGACCACAGAATTTTCGAGTTTCCTAACTTAGCCGATCTGCGGTTCCTCATGTTAATGATTATCCGATTTAATCTTGAAACGAAATATCCAAACAAAGGCCAAGTAAATCAAATGGTTTCAAATTTCTTATTTCCACGTTGTCAGTCATTTAATAGATTTAATCAACATTTTGATTGAAGGAGGGTGTATTCGGACAATATGCAGTATTATGGTATTGCGCTGTAAAATGTCAACAGAACATCATTAAAACCACATTGAAAAATAGCCACGATGCCGACGTTGAAAGTCACTACCAATTCGATTATTTTAACTTAAAGGAAACAATAACATGCGACACATCTATTTGTTCTTTTGAAAGTTACGCGTTTGTGTTTTTCCCTGGTAAAACAACGGACTACCGCTAATTACTCGCAATAGCGGCGGAATATTATTCAAACTTATTTATATGAAGCTTAAACATCATTGTTATCAATTTTTCTCTTTCTTTCCTTTTCACTTGTAAATGAAAACCCAACAATAATTGAAAAGGATTTTATCCTGACAGTCGGCATCGTAAGGTTTCGGTAATTGGGATTGTCGATTCGGTAATATTGCTTAATAACGTTACGTTCCGGTTACGCTTGTTGCTTAATTTCATACGTACGCAAATCGCAGAAATGGTTATCTTACGTTGATGTTAGAACGTAAGTTTTGCGTAACTCCTTGACTTGTCCAAATAATTTGCGTAAAGTTACGCAGCTTAGTGTAACGGGCCCCTGATTGGCTTTCTTTATGATGTACTGGGTAATTGAGTTAGGCCCTAAGAATGTACAAGCAGATGAATATGTTGTTGATTATTGTCTGATACTATTACATGTTACCCAAATGACCCTTCTTTATCGCCAAATGACATGTTGTTTGTTCTCATGATGATTTAAATCAGTACACTCAACACGTGCTTTTGTGAAGATAATTCTATGATTTCATGAAGAAACAGACTTGGTTCAAATACTATAGTTCGGTGGTTCTGACATTGCATTAACATTTTGTCCTAACATGGTGAATGTCTCTTTATTGATGAGAGGCCCTAATACACGACCCAATTAAGCTAAACTAATACCCGTAATCGTATAAAAGATATACCATCAAAAAAGCCTACCAGGAGACTCCTCCTTTAACTGATACCTATCTAAATGTGACAAAGATGACAACTTTGTGACAAAATGAGTTTTTTCTCCCCAAAGTACGCAAATTCTCATTTTTTCTGCAAAGTTGTATTTTGAATTGAGATCGAAACGCATTTTGAGTGTGCAAGTTTTTTCACAAAATCTATACCATTTGAGTTGAGAGAGCGGTCTAGAGACAATGCCTTAGTTCATATTATTTTCGTCGTCCTTAAGCCTTTATGCGGTTATGCGTTATTTATAAACAATGAATCGGAAATGATGTATTTACGATTTAGCAAGAATATAAATAATAATGTGTCGGATCTGTCACGTATCGTTTCGCTATACATTTTTTTTGTTAGACTACACTTATAAAACGAGGTATATGTAAAACAACCATATCACCTTGGTGACCTGTTATAAGTCTGCACAACAAAAGGTTAGTGATGAAGAACAATGAGATGGTTCATGCACATGTCGGGTGATTGTTTCCAAATTACGGCCACACTCGCAATATAATCAAAATATTAACGATACCAATTAACATGACCTAGCTATAAAGTGACCGGCTTGTAACTTCGGATCGGTTTCGATCATAAACTGGGCCACTTCTTTTGTGAGATCTAGGGCTTAATATAGACTAGAACGATTGAATTCCGCGAAAGCCATGATAAAACTGAAACCGACACAGCCTTAGGAAAAAAATATACTTGGCCTTTTTCTCGAAGCATTTAGGACAAAAAGAAGGAACGCCTGAAACAAAAAAATTCTTATTATACCGTAAATAAAGATTTATTGGTTTCTTGATATCATCTGATGCGAGATGTAATACGCTTGTTGCCTTTTAAGACTGTACGATATGGATTTATCCAAGCAGCTTTTGTATTGTATTTAACTCAATTCATTTTATTAATATACAATCACTGGTCAAAAGAGAAAAGAAAAAGACATAGCACATCTAAGAGATACTCTCATGCATAAACAATCCTTGTACATCTTCCTTCCCTATGGATGATTAATGTATTCGACAGCCATAACCATAACGCAATCATAGATTGCTATTATTCGGTTATTTCAGTTTATTTTAAGTTGAAATTTATAGAAGTAAAAACGTACGATGATCACTCTTACCTAGATATAAACTTCTTTTAGATAACACCAACACAAAGTTTCTAACATCATTACTTAAATCATTAACAACGTACGATTGTAATGAGTCCTAGATGTTTCTCCTTGTTAAAAGTAAATACTGATTCTATTTTAATCATAACGATTATTTAGGTAACTTTCTGCTGTAACGTAATAATTCCCAACCGTATGTTACACATTAAAAATCGCAAGGAACTTATATTGCAACTGGTGTCCACATTGGAAAGGATCATTCGCCAAGCGTCAATTTATATGTCAAGTCTACTAGATGGTGACACGATGTCAATTCCGAGGGAATAACAATACTTAAAAATTGGTGATTATGCAAATCACAAAAACAATGTTGTGCTCGCGGAGTTCAGGGTTATAAAATCAATCAAGAAGTCGTTTCTTCAATTAAAAGCACGTGGTTTATCTGTCTTACATTTTTCTATCGTTCATTATTTAAGTCCAAGGGAAACAACTCCTTTCACCCAACAAAGTACAGCAATGAACAAAGAGAGATACTTCGTACTAAAATGACGTATACCTAAAGTTCGGGTTATCTCCCTTCACCACTCAAACTTATTTCACCAAGTCACTAAATAAAGATGAACACATTTGCTTTAATGTTTACAAGGATATATCTGGTGCTAAAAGATATAGAATATCTATGCATTTCACATTGATATAGATAACTTGCTAACAATGTCTAGTATTTTCTGTAGTTAATATATATTCTTTTAAGAACATCCTTATAAGTCTTAAGTATCCATATTATAACTTACTGTTTTTAAAGTTCGTCATTTTGATATTTTATGTTATAAAACTGATAGTTATACATTTATTCTGGTTTTCTGTTTCCCGATGTTGTTGGACCATCATTCATATCGCCATTGTTTAGCGCATTCCCCCTTCTTTGCGTCCCCATCGTCTCTTCCATCCAAATCGCCTGTCTAATGTGTAGCTCTTCCACGTCTTGACACGTCATGGTTGCTATCTATTTCAAGAATCACTAAATACATTAATAAATATATAGTTTTAACCAAGCAACAGTCGAATATCGATAAGATTTTAAAATAAAAAAAAAGATATACATCTGTCAGAATAAAAGAAAGCTTTATGACTGAAGAAAATATGTAACACGCAATCACTCTTTTTGTAATAATGGTCTCAAAAAACAATTATTGTAAATATCGTTAACTGAAGTATTTCTCTGTGAATCTTCCTCGGTTTGTTACATACACATTTGTTTTTATACCTCTTCTAAATGTATTTAAAGTGATCTATTTTGGAATGTTTGCTTGCTACTTATTGAATTGTTATTGTTTGAGGTTCATTCTTTCCACTAACTAAAACGTTATAAGTTTTCACACTACCCTGTTCACAATCCTTTTAGAGAATATAATGAATATTTCGCATGCAATGCTCTTAAATGCACCTGTGAGACAAAGCATGTCAATTCACGGTTTTTATATTATAAGAAAACGAAGGTTGGCAATATAATAGTTTGCCCGAACTAAAGTTGGCTCCTAAAAGGAGTCTGGATTATTCAATTAAGGAAGAGTTGCAATGCGTGACAAAAGTTTGTCTTACATTAAAAAGCTTATATTAGTTCTTCTTAATTTGAACCCCTAAGCATTTAAAAGCCTAGTTTTTGAGATGTCTGGTATCTTTATTTCTCACTTGGCCTCCTAAGGGGCAACGTTACAGTTTCACAGTATGGTGTAAGATTCCTGTATAATGAATGTATAATACAATGGAAATGTATGTCTTTATAATTCGTAGCGAACAAACGGCAATCATCCAATAAAGATATAGATTTGACGCGTCGGTGATTGCATATTTAGAAACGTAAAATTACATTCAAATCGTTTGATGTGGGCTTAAACTCGTTGAGAAAATGTGCGTAATTACCATGTAACGAACACTCGTTTAAATAATCTATCAAGAAAACATAGATATAAGGTTACACTTTTGTTGGACAAGCTCGAGATACAAATCCTTTTGTTTTTAGAAAAACCTTACAATAAGCGACTACAAGATGAAGCAGTTATGCAGTTATGGGCAACGTTGCATATCATGAGGACTTCTTCCTTGTTGGAGTAGTTTCTTAACCTTCTTCCACAATATTTACTCTTCTGTTTAAATGTTTCAATTTATTCTCATGACTTATTCATAAATAATAGATATAAGTTAATAACGAATTGTGTTTGTGGTCACATTTGATGTTCGTATGGAATTGGAAAACCCGGAAAGAAAAAACCGTTGCCATGGTATGAAAGAAAAGGGAGTATCCAAATAACACATACCAAGACAATGCATATAATGTAGATGATACAATTGTGATAAGGCACAAACAATGCCCTACATTGAATGAGACATGCGTGTGTCGAACAAATGTTTTAAGGCACGGCACGTTTTTAACAAGTCGGTATGAGTAAAGACGACTACTCACGATTGATTTCCCTGTACATTTTCGACGCAGATAGTGAGACAAAAGAAAAATGAAAGGACATTGCTTAAAATGTATGGACAAACTCACGGGCTGTACAAAGAAGCAGATACAGAAAAAAAGAAGATATCATTAAATATTATTTGATTTTGGTTTATCACTATAAGTTAGTTTTGCCTTGTATTTTCTTTTGTACAACTGGAACACAATAAATAGCAATTAATCTCAATCTCACCTGAGGTGTTTGTCATGCGCACCTGCATGCACCGAAACGTCACGATTGATAGAAATAATAGAAACAATAAACGGCCAAAGTAGTTCCGATCTCAAAACACAGTGTGTTTGCAAAGTAGGAACATGCTGGTAACCTGCTCCGTACGACAGCATAGGCAGGCCTAAACATCATTTATTTTCCGGTATGTCTTTTTTCTCCTAAATACAATTAGTGTATTTCAATTCGTTGAAAAGACGTCACCGTGTTCATGTATTACAGACGTTACAGTAATGTCTATTTACATATCTCAGCTCTTTACGAAATACTGTTTACGATAAACGGGCTATGGTATCTGATTAACGATACAAGTTTCACGTTATACGTTCATCGTACGATGCGATACGATACGATACGATATGTACATTTTGTCTGATACGATCCGATGCGATATGATACGTCACAAATACATTTGGGATCAGATACGTTATGTTACAATACGATACGAACGATGTACGCTGTTTTCGGGAATTCATACGGTAGCACTTCTGTAGCATGTTTACAAAGCAAACTTAATTGTTAAATGTGTGTGTGTGTTTTAGATAATTAAATTTCTTCAAAAATAAGTAAGCAATGTGGATTAAAAACCGCTATAAAGAAAGTGGTCGATTAGAGCTTCGTTATAGTTTCCATGCTCAATGATAGTAACATCGAATTAAGAACTGTTTTCATTTAAATGCTCATAACAGGAGATAAATGCTATATCAAACTATAATATTTGGTAAACTTTTGGTCGGATTTTTATCATGATCACAAACAAAAACTCGTCAGAACAACTTAATCGTGAAAGCCAACAAGATATAATCCAGATTAAACAATGTGATAACTCAGCTTTCCTATTCTTCATCTCCGACCATGTCAAGGAATACACATTTTCTTAAATGGCCAATCAGAATTTGTTATTTTGAATATGTAAATAAACAGATTGTTGATAATAGGATTAAATAGGAGACAGCTATATTTCCAGCACAAAATAACATATTTTAAAGGCACATAAAAGGAGATGACTACAAATAAATTACTGAAAAATATATGGAGTTATTTTATAGTGTTCATAAAAGTCATAAGAATTAATTTACATATGCATCGAGACCCTATTAAATTGAATCCTTGAACTTAAGTTATTTAGTTCTTGAAATATAGTTTTCTCCAATTTAATCATGTTTATCAACAACCTGTTTGTTTACATATTCAAAATAAAGAATTCTGATTGGTCAGTTCATACATTTGTGTATCAACTGTCAAGGTCAGAGGTGAAGAATCGCACAATCTGAATTATCAAACTGGCTAATCTGGGTTACTTCTTGTTGGCGTTCACGTTTAAGTTGTGCCAATGGTTTTTTTGGTGATGACTATTGGAATCTGACCAGAAGTTCACCAAATAATATAGTTTGATATCGCAGTAATCTCCTTTCATGTGCCTTTAAAGAAGCTAATTTAATAAAGTCTCAATGCATTCTTAAATTACTTTTCATGACTTTTATGAGCATAATAAAAGAACTCCATATCTTTTTTGGTAATTTATTCATTCTCATACCCTTTTATGTGCCTTTAAAACATACCTATTCAAAAGAACATTCATTGTACGAACGTGTATTTTTCTTTTGAAAGTGTTTCTTAATATTTCATTTATACATGGAGGACACTTTTCCAAACTGCGTGGGGTTCTTTGACTATTACTATAGTGTTAAATACAGTATGAAAGTCAAATCTTTAAATAAAAGTATACTCGCTTTCATCTTCATGATATTTGATAAATTGTCTTGACACGGCGTTGTAAGCCGAGCTTTAGTGACAATTTTGGTGACATTGTAACGCGTATCGAGTCGCTCTCGGAGTAAAGCCATCTTGGGTCGACCATCCAGGTACTACCCCCACTTAGTACGTTGCTTATCTTCAAGAGAAAGCCAATCACTCTACCGAATCACCCATAAAAGCCGGCTTCTACAGCGAGACTGTAGAAGTAGTATTTATACATAAACCCTATTACCGTCACATTTCTCCCACCTTTCTGTTGACTTCGTCCCGAAGTCACAAATGTTACAAAGACATACATGGGCATTTACCGATTTATTTTTCAAGAAGGTATTACTGCGACTTTAAACACTGCCTCAAAGCAGAAACAAGGATCGAGAACATGCGACGAACAATTAAGGGTACGGGAATGATGGTGATAACAAACCACATCCCACCGCTGCCACCAATTTTGTAACGTGTACCGGGTCGCTCTCGGGGTAAAGCCATGGCGGGACATTGAGAGAAAGCCAATCACTCTACCGAATCAACCATGAAAGCCGGCTTCCAAAGCGAGACTGTAGAAGTAGTATTTATATATAAACCCTATTACCGTCACATTTCTCCCACCTTTCTGTTGACTTCGTCCCGAAGTCACAAATGTCACAAAGACATACATGGGCATTTACCGGCTTTTTACAATTCAAGAAGGTACTACTGCCACTATTAGCACTGCCTTCAAATCAGAAACAAGGATCGAGAACATGCGACGAACTACTAAGGGTACGGGAATGATGGTGATATCAAACCAAATCCCACCGCTGCCACCAATTTTGTAACGTGTATTGGGTCCCTCTCGGGGGTAAACCATGGCAGATCACCCATCCAGGTACTGACCGCGATGTATGTTGCTTAAAATCGAGAGAAAGCCAATCACTCTACCGAATCACCCATGAAAGCCGGCTTCCACGGCGAGACTGTTGAAGTAGTATTTATACATAAACCCTATTACCGTCACAACATAGTTGCCAAGGGCCTGACTTGCTGCTTCAACACGGCAAAGTGAGTAAGACCAACCAGTTGATCAACACACAACTTTCAACAACATAGTTTCATTAACAGAACCACTGACTTATTAAAAGCAGACTGAATGTCTCATTCCTTCCATATTCAAGACTGTCATCATGTTCCATTGTCGTCGCACTTCATAGCCTATATGCCACGTTTTGTTATACACTCTGAATTAAAATTGGATTGTCTATAGTTAACAAGTACGCTGAGTCGGAATAATCACATATCTTCCTGCTTAACATATCTGATTAACCATACTAAAGCGGTAACGTATATGTTTTTGATTCACCGATCGCCTTTTGGACTTGATTTTCATCTCAAGATTTTATCGGATATAGAAGTCCATTTAGTTATAACGTCTTCTTGTGCTGATTTCTGGCAAGTTTAATAAAAACAAGGATATTTCATTTTCATTACAAATAAAGTCGAAAAAACTATGATTTCTTTGGGTGCCGCCACCATCTTAAACCGCCATTTTTGTCATATGATTGATATTTTAGTGGAAGTAATCAATTCTATAAAAGGAGGTCACTGTGGGGAGTTTAGTCTGGTGCGGGTGAGGCAAGGTTTCGTATCATTGATTTCGGAGTCAGAAATCCAAGGTCAAACTTGGGACAATCGGGAATAAACTGAACTAGACCACACGTGTGCACGCTTGTTGCCTTTCCCATTTTCAGTTTTGACGACGAGGCTATGGGCGCTTTATCACGTGATGTTAACCTTCTAACGATCGGGTTTAGCCTCGTGTTTATCTACCTCACTTTCTCCATCGGGAGGTACAATTGTACACAGCTAAAGGTACTCCGAATGTCCGTCTGTCTCTCACACCATCTTTCGTGTCGTGCAGTTTGCTTGTGAATTTCAGTTCTTACCCGACATCCCATTCTAACCTTAGTTTTTGTTGTTTGATAGTCCCTAGTTTATTTGATGTGTAGATGTGTTTGTTTATTTCATGCACATGGCTCTTTTCTATTCAAAATGATTTAAAGGAAACACAATTCCAACTACAAAAATGACCAAATTTTATCACAAAGGAAGGTTTGAGTTATTTTCCCGAGGGTTACGACATACTTCCGAAAAAAACAAAATCATCAATTATATGAAATGTGTTACCTGATTAGGTTTATCCATTTTCATCATCATGTAAAGCTTGTGAATAGGCACTTAGCAAAATAATATCATCTGCGTTTACTACTTTGAACTATAATCTATCAATGCCGACAAATCTAGAAATGTTGAGTAGGAATTCACCCGATTCTCCATTAACAGCCATATAACGTGTACGTTTTCCTTCTGGTAAAGTACGATGGCAACATTTAAGATGCACCTGTTAAACAGTGTTTTATTTATCAAGCCTTGTAATACCCCAGATCTCATTTGAGTAGTTTAAGATATAACACACGAAAGCACATTTGAAACATAATGCTATCAATAAATATGTATTCTTCTGACAGAATGTATAACTTTTATTGACAAACGTACGTCCATATCAAGTATCATATATGGCCGACATAATAATTTTTTAAAGTTAATTTTTCAATTATTTTCTTTCATGCACTGTTCAAACTAGCTAATATCTTCTTTTCATGATTGTTGTCTATTTTGCACCGTTTTCAAAAGCAGTTAATCGGCGCCATAGGCCGCCTTTGTAATTCTCCTTTATTTCATATTCCCAGTTTTAGGAAAAGTTTCTGCAAAATCTATTGAAAATTCAAAATAGTGCTCATATTCAAGAACTATTATTGTTATTTAATGGGAACATAATTTTGAAATATTTGAGTTGGTGTGTATTCGATAACGACATGTTTGTTTGTCCTTTAATGATGAGTTCTTGATAAAGAAAGTTTCAGGAGCTTGAATTGGTGCACTAACAAATACTGCTAACTTCATCTTCAATATAACGCACTAGTTTGATCGTTTTATTTGGTATTAATCCCCCACTGACTTTATTCCTAACAAAATAAGCATATTTACTTTCTTGAATGCAACGTTAGATGTCATAGATAAAATGATAATCCAATTTTATGTCTTTTGTTTAATATTTCCATTTACGGTAAGAATAATTAAAACAGTGTTTTTTTTAATTTTATTAGTATATGCATTCTTTGCATGTTTGTGTTGTACAACTTAATCTCGTAACACTGTTCTTTGGGGTTGCATACATTTAACAATGCTAGCGTCGTTTGTAAATATACCAATACAAACATCGATCAAAGCATCGTTTTGTAAAGTGTCAAATCAAGTTCCCCGTTCCCTGTTTAACCCTTTACGGTATATAGCGCCGTTCGCCGCCTTAACGATTACCGTATAAAACCCTTTTCGCCGTTATACCTATTACCGTATAAAACCTATTTTGACGTTCTATCGATTACCGCATAGAACGCTTTTTGACAGCTGAAAAATTGATTCAACTTTAGCTCTTAATAACACATCTTTGCACACACGTCATTTTCTCCAAAGTTTATTTTCCTCTTAAATAAATATGTCTTCTTTCATTTCCGATGATAAAATTATAGGGTCAAAGTTTAAACTTTTGCTCTAGAGAGAATCTTTTAATAATGGTCTCACGACACGCTTATGGAAATAACGCTATCAAATTGAGATAAAGGGAATCCAAATTACCAATCCAATTAATGAGAAGTCTTCCGGTCATAAAAGATCAAAACACTGCCGATTTGTAAAGACTCGATAAGGATTTCATGCAATTCTTTAGTAACTTAACACATTTCTAAAAATACTATCCAATTAAAACGAGAGCATACGGCACGCGACCTGTAAAGGATGTTTATGACACGTAGCTATTGTTCAAAGTTTAAAGGCGATTGAAAATCAAGCCGTCAAATAATTGACTTTATAAAGACGGCCTTTTTAAAATATTTAGCCAATTTGGTGTTTCCGATCGCAAGTCAGACATCAATGTAGATTCAGAGCAGTAATTTGATCGGGTTTTTTTAAGCCTGAAGATGATGAAATGTTGATAAATATTACCAATTCACGGACAAGCAAATTAGATCATTCCTCCGACTTTGACTACAACTACGAGCTTTTGGTAAATTCATCACCCATGGACACGTATTTTACGGAAATATTAGCATGTTTTGTTGCCAAAATGAGTTGATTTTTATTGTTTTACATTTATTAGAAGGACCAGGTTTAACTTCTTTTCAAAGCAATATTGCGTTGAAAAATATTCTTTTCTTCATTTTGGAAACGGTTTGAATGAGAATTGAAGTAAAACGATTCAGCTTTGTTGAGAAATATGCAAAGACAAAGTATGTATTTCGAGTCATAAATGGTATTATTCGGCAACAAAATTCCCTGCAATTGATGACAAAAGAGAAAAACAAATTAGGGATCTCTCAGGGAGAACACATAAGTCATATTATTACTTTTGATTTTGTATAATTCACACCATAATATACATTTTCATTGTTTGTTTAATTTTCTACAACTGACTCCTGATATGAATGTATCACTATATAAAGAAAAAAACATCAACTTAAAGGAAATTTTGCTTTCGTCGTCTTTTATTCTTTGAGAAAATCTATTAGATGAATGTAAAATGCATTAATTTGGGTTTGATTAATAGTACCCCAATCAATAACAATTATCGGAGATAGTCCTGTGCAAATAGGTACCCAGGGTGACTAATTATGTATGCGTTAATGGTCTTCGATAATCGGATGGTTTATACCTATAGTGTCACTGATAAGCCTTATCTCTATACCTTAAAGGGTTAATATATCACAACTCACAATGAGTTGCCAATTAGGCATTCGATAATTCATTAAATCCGTTATTTTTTATTCAAACACCGCATATGGTATCACCCTACTAAACAGGCTGTGACTGTGAACGTGCATGTCATGATTTGATGACGTGAACATTTTGTTTTACAGATTAACTCTGCTTCATGGGTATTGGTATTCTTAAAAATGCTTGTTTACAGAAGAGGAAATTTGAACGTAGAACGTAGAAATAGAATATTGTTGAACCAATACAGGTTTTGTTATATTGTTGGTAAACACTGTCAAATACATTTTGAAAGCATACCTTTTCAAAGGCACATAAAAGGAGATTAATGCTATATAAAATTATATTAATTGGTAAATTTATGGTCAGATTCAAATAATTATCACCAAAAAAGCCCATCGGCACAACTGAAACATGGAAGCCAACAAGAATTAACCCATATTAACCAGTTTAATTTTGTGATTCTTCACCCCTGACCTTGACAGTTGATACACAAATGTTTGAACCGACCAATCAAATTTCGTTATTTTGGATATGTAAACAAACAGGTTGTTGATAAACATAATTGAATTGGAGACTACTATATTTCAAGCACGAAATAACTTATATTAAAGGAGTCTTTTTAATAGGGTCTCAATGCATTCGTTAATTAATTGTCATGACTTTTATGAAAATAATAAAATAATTCCATATATTTTTTTAGTAATTTATTTCTACTTATCTCCTTTTATGTGCCTTTAAGTAAAATATATATTGTTTCATTGTTATCACAATTTAAAGAAGTAAATTCAATAAAGTCCGTCTTCCAATGACTGGTCGTCAGTGTGTATTATGTAACATCACACTTGTTGTTCAGTTTTAAAGAAAATAACATTTCAATTCCTCACATCTGTGAACAAACACCTTCAATGCAAGTCCTAACTATAAGCATGACATTAGGGACAGCCATTCCAAAATGATATAATTAACTAACTAGCCAATACATGTTTGACAAGCTGTATACGGACAAAGATGTAACACATGTATAGCACAATTGTGAGCTTGGTCTTTAAATTTGCAGCTGTCTTTTCAAAGGTGACAATAATAGCTATTTGTACACAATGCGTTCTTTAGAACCTACAATACCATCTTTTCTTTAGCCTTTTTGCAAAACAATACATGTCGATGTAAGGATGCGTTTCACAAAAGAAAGCCTTTAATTACTTCCGTTTGAACGTATATTGCAATGGTATGAATTAAAAGCTTTCGCAAAATGTTTTTAATTGTAGTTCATCAATAGTCATGTGTTTATTTGATGATGGTAAGAATCGAAAGCCACAGCAGGATATAAGTATCACCATGATCAAGTTTTTCTTTATCACTATGGTTTTCATAATCTTTCATTTCAGGTGTGTTAACACAAATTTTATTTACGTAGAGGAAACCATAATGTCATATTAAAGTAATGTACACATTATGACTTCTCTGGTGAATGATTTACCTCTAACTCGATTTGACGGGCCACATCGTTCATCTTTTTTCCTTCACGAAGTTTGCCAACTTGTCCAAATTAAAAGAAACATTAGTAGATATGTTAACAGTATGAACAGAAAAATTGTATTTATGATACTCGGTACGAAACGTCTTGGCAAAGTGAAAATGCTTATTATACATAATGCTTTGTTTTGTCACAGTTTTCTCTTAGAAATAAAAAAGTGCAGTTTCACCGCTTCAAAGTTAATTGAATGAAACCAATACTAATTTAGAAGACCACTATCCCGATTCAATAATAAAAGCCATTACTTGTGACTTGCTCAACACGAAAAACCATGATGTTACATCACACGTCATACAACAATATATCCTTGTTACAGATATTCCTTGGTTTAGCCGGGTTGCTGAGTATAGGGATGTCCATCACGTTTACCTACGGTATAGGGTTCGGATTAGGAATCATGTTTGGACCAATACACCAGATTACTCCGTTTATGATCCTGGGTAAGTACTTAAGATTCTATGAACTGACTTTCGAGTTTACCTTTATGTTTAAGGTAGTTCCTTGACCTAGCAATGCATCAGTTTGTAACTATACTCATTGTAGACCTTTAAACAAATCTTAAGAATGTGTGCGTGATTACCCGTCGAAAATGTTGCAGATTGAAGTGGAATGCTTTACCCTTATGCATGCATTCTGATACAATCTGCAACCTATATATCAGGCAATGGGTTGATTAAACTACATGAAATTACGTCTATGATTGCCTCTGATATAATGTATAAGCTGCATTTATTCGAATTTCAAAATGCTTTCATTTCATACTATAATCCGTAACACACGCTTTACCTTTTTCAAGTCGGTCCCCGAACACCTTTGGTAAAAGTAGCATCACGGATTATTGAAATTGAAACAATATTTGCATACGTAACTCTTTTTGAACTTAAAAGGGTTGCTCAACATCATTTCCCTATAGCCTTCGGAATATGACATATTGCTTATCATTTTCCAAACTAAGCCTCTCTTGCGACACAATAATCCCGACCTTTGCTATTTACAAGTTTTAAGAAGGCATACTGAAGTGGACCTGTGAGTTGTTGATTTATGGCATTTCCATGTGGATTTGGATTTTCATGAGAGGTTATCTCACTGTAAAAGACTAATGGAATGTCGAAACATCCAAAATATAGGACTGTTCTTTATACCTATGTTAATGATTAGGTAAATTTCGGGGTGTTCCCCTCGACATTAAGTACCGTTCATCGACGTTTAACTGATATACGATGTAAACCTTAATTAACCAAATACATATATATATATACTAATTTCCTACAGGTATTGGTGTAGATGACATGTTCGTCATAATGGAGTCGCTCCGGAACTTGACACCGAAACAAAAGCAACTTCCGGTTGAAGAGCGTATAGCGTTGACGTTAAAGCACGCTGATGTGTCCATAACGGTGACGTCAATTACGGATATTGTGGCATTCGGTATTGGGAGTACAACGGTAAGTACAACGGCCATTGCGTATACCCCGCATTAAGCCTAATGCAAGGTAAACGCATGGTCCTGGACCAAAGGCGAGACAATCTTCCTTGCAGCATTGCTGTTATTTAGTATTGCGTTTTTCATATGGTATGGTGGGAATGAAAAGCGAATACCATACAGCTTTGGAAAAGCACACCATATGTAGAAATATTTGACGCGATGTAACTGAACAATTATTGTCAAGTATAATTAACGTACAACAAAAAATCCAGAGTAAAACAAAGTAAAGGGACACCGACATCCATGGATCAAATCGCATTTCGTCTACTATGTATCTGCAACAGTGAACCAAATCCCTGGGTAGATGTAGAGAATATATGGTTGGTGTCGTGAATAGGAAATGTTATCGGACAAGGCGTAGGAATGTTATCGAGTAATCCGATGCCGAGCCTGATAATCATTCCCATTCAAAGACACCAACCATTGATTCTACTTTTCCTGTCACCTATATGGATTAAAATAAACAAACACAAATGAGAATGATTGAATGAATACATTTTTTTAAAAAATTTATAAAATAAAGGAAAATTGATATTATGCGCCATAATCAAGTTATATAATAACGTCATAGTATGAAATCACGGTTTATAACAAACTAGCATGTTATAAGTTAAGTGCAAGCCATCACAAATAATACATCGACACCCTGTTATCAGTCCGTAGATTGTACTGATGACAGGATAAGTTTGGTTTCTATAAGCTATAAACCTTTCTTCCCAAACAATGACCGATTCTCTATCATTAAACAGGTCATTCCTTCCCTGAGTACGTTCTGTGTGTACGCTGCGATCGGTGTACTCGCCCTGTTCATCCTACAGTCCACGTACTTCGTGGCGTGTCTAACCCTCGACGAACGGAGAATCGACTCGAATCGGAACGCCTGTCTGATCTGTTACAAACACGGGGACAGCTATACACCCAACCCGTATTACACATTCAGTTTACATACCTGGTTTATGACTAATATCTGGGGTCCGCTTCTTACGAAACGACCGGTCAAGGTTAGTTACATCATTTAATTCTTATACAATAAAAACAATATTGTTATTTGCAATATGTAATACAAAATCATTTGCATATTACAAAATAACAAAATAGATTTGGAACAGTTATGTTGTTATAATAGGACAAGGTATTAGTGATGTGTAACATATAGTGAAGTTCTGGTGTGAAAGTTTTGTCTCAAAATATTGCTGTTATGGACATGCATTATTAAGCAACGTTAACCGATGATAAAAAACGCTGCTAAATGTTGCGTTGTACTCTACGCTGTTATCTCCTCCCATGCAAAATGATGACAGAGAAGCGAACGGAAGTAATCATAGGCGGATTTGGAATCAATGAGCTACGTGAAAAAGATACAAGCTCAAGGAGTTATAGCATAAGACATTGAGGATTTAGAATCTGAATGCAGAGACATTTGTATTTATACATGGGTTTTACATCACATCAACAATATAAAAGTTATGTAGCGATGCCCGACTCTTAATGATGGAGGAAGACCCCGAACTCAACTGCCCAAAAGGGCTGGTCAAGGCGGGTAGAACCATCGGCATTCCGTAAGTCAGTCGGGAGACTGCCTCTCATGAAATCCATATCCCTCATCAAGATTTGAAACCACGCGGAGAGGGACCATGTCATTTCAAGTACTTTAACCACTAGACCACGACTGCAGTGTCACTCTAAACGATGGCTAGATATGCATACCAAGGGAGAATACCACGTTATTTGAAATCATGTTAATTACAATTGGATTATTTCCCTTTAAACATCGAATGTATACGTTCTTAGAAACTGTTAACCGGATTTGAATGCATCTGTTAATTCACAGAAAAATGTTTTAGGTATTGCAAATGTACGTTTAATTACAATCGCATTGATTCCTGTACAGATTCATTGTTAAGTTGAGCATGCTTAACGCTTATAGTGCTGGAACCGACTTCATGCTTATGCAAAGCGGTCGGATCCAGACCAGCCGCCAACTTAATTGGCGGCTGACCTGTGATCCAACCTTTTTGCTTCTTTGAGTATCTTTCCTCATCAAAACAAAGCAGATATCTAAGGTTTTCGGAAGCATGAGACTAAAAAATATATATATTATATATTATAAAATTACCCAGCATTCTACGGGTTAACCATGTATACTCATACTATTTTCTGTATCAGGGAATTGTGATAATCATCGCTCTAAGTCTGGCCGGACTCAACTCGTGGAGTTTTACTCAGTTAAAACACGACTTCGACCCAACGATGTACCTACCAACCAATTCATACTTACAGAGATATGTAATGGCTGACCGGAAGTTCTTCCCTGACGACGGTGCTTACGTACACATGTATTGTGGTAAGATTTAACCTACAGCACACCGTCAAAATTGAAGTTTATCTGAATTATATATGACCTCATTCAAATGGGTTATCGTTGGATACAATAAACATTAATTATAAGATGATTGCTAATCCAATTTATAAGTTTTGTAGAAATACTTGTGGAGAAAGCCTGTTTTTCTGTCAATTCTTTCTTTAGGCTTCTGCAGTCTTGTGCGAGCTGGAAATTACTATTTATCGAACATACTTTTGACAATAAGTCTTTTTCGAAGAGTCTTTAACTTTAGAAAAGGCCAATATCGCACAAGATACGTCTCCTTCAAAATCTGAAATATACATTGTTCAAAACACGTTAACAAGACGTTGACCCCCGGATGACTTACGGAAATCTAATGATTCTACTCGGTTCGACGAGCCCTTTGGACAGCTAAGCTGTGGATCTTTCCCATTTCACTATAAGCCGACCACTGAAATGTTACTGATATACAATTTAACCGATAAAAACAGTAACAAACAAAAATATCCAAAAAGGTTTTCTAAAACACTGTCGCTGGTTGCAATTCCCCAGGCTATCGTTTGTCACAGCGCGGAAACAGTTTTGTGAGACATTACCTATGCCGGTGCAGTTTAATTCACGATCCCAAGTTTTTTATGCGTTTACATTCATCAAATACTTGCAATAAGTTTGATGTGAGAAATCGAAGCGAACTAAAAACTGAATTCCAGGTGTGAAAAATATCATGTTATGTATGTATTGGGGCTGAAGGCCTATGGTATTGATATGATTATGTTGTGTTATATTGGTTCACTTTATTGCTTCAATTACAGGAGAACTTGATTATCTTAACAACCTGGATAGGCTGATGGATATTTACGGCAAGTTGTCAGATAAACCTTCCGTACAGAAGACTACCGTCGACTTCTGGCTTGCAGGCTTTCAGAGATGGCGGAACTCTTCGGCTTCATCTGGCACTTACGATGTCAACGTGTCGGGTATGATCATATTTATTTTGTTGGGATTAAACCAGAGTGCCAAACCTCGAAACGAGATAAATAGGATGTGATTTGCTTCTCGACTACATTTACAACTGTTAGATACAGATATTGCTTATCTACTAGTATATATAGCGAACCGTTTAAACTGTTCGTTTGGAGAAATGATCCCAATGTGGAAGAGCATTTTCAAACCAGAATACGATATGGACTAGCATTCTTATAATGTGATACCAATGATGTACCTCAGATATTAATGCCACAAGTATCTGCTAATCATGGTTTTGATCACTCACTGAAAGGTGCTAAAACTTGTTTCACAAATTGCTTAATGAAAACACATATTTCTAACATCTTTAAGATTAAAAAAAAATGGAAATGGTCCTTTGTTCAGCGACAAGGGCTCTTTAAATAACATTTAAACCGTTTGTTAATACAGAAAAATCCAATTAGGTAATAGCGTAAGTGCTTCACACCTTAGAGACGCATAGCCTTTATGGTGCTTGTACCGACTTCATGTTTATGCAAACAGGTTGGATCCAGGCCAGCCGCCAAGTAATTTTGCGGCTGACCTCTAATCTAACCTGTTTGCTACTCTGAGTATCTTTCCTAGTCGAAATTGAGCAAATATTTGAGGTTTTGGAACAAGAATATATTTTTAGAAAATTATCCAGCACTATAAGGCTTGACATGGTCCTACATTGCACATTTGTTGTTGAGTTTGCCATATCTAATTATCCTTACAGGTGCTCCTGTAAACGTATACGAGACACTCGAAGACAGAAAGTACAGCAGCAACGACAGCCTATTGCAGCCTGGTGAAGCACAACCCCTGGATTTCTTTGACCACCTCGGCAAGTTTCTAACAACGGACCATGGACGTGCATACCTCAGGCAGCTCAAACTAGACAACATCGAAAATCCAACAAAAATTCTGGTAAGTTCTGCACAAACTATATTATAAACGCATTACTTTCTTTAATCTTTGTTACATATGTTAATCTTTTATTGTATCTCAATAAGTTCATATGACCCTAGAGATCCTTCATTGAAATACACGAATTCCAAACGCGCAGTTTAATTGACATGAATATCACAAACATTCAAGAGGACGTTTCAACGTTCCTTCATGTGAAAACCATTAACTCTAAACGTGCAGTTTAATTGACATGAGTATAACATACATTTCGAGGGCCCGTTTCAACGTTACGTCACGTGATAACCACGAATTCAAAACGTGCAGTTTAATTGACATGATTATAACATACATTCCGAGGGTCCGTTTCAACGTTACGTCACGTGATAAACACGAATTCGAAACTTGCAGTCTAATGGACATGATTATTACAAACATTCGAGGGGACTGTTTTGACGTTCCTTCATGTGAAAACCATTAACTCCAAACTAACAGTTTGATTGGCATGACTATATCATACATTCCAGGGGTCCGTTTTGACTTTCCGTCATGCAAAATGCACGAATTCCAAGTGTAGTATAATTGACATGGATGACATGCGGGAGCTGGTGGATAATTACAGTTTCCGAGGGGGCGGGACCTGCTTCGTATACTCTAATCCTCAATACATGTTCAACGAAACAAATAAGGTATGTATACATGGATATAATCAAAGACCAAAAATGAGCTGGTTTATACAAGGCAAAGCCTAACGCACATTCATTCGATTGTTCTGAATATTTAAAGTTTGAAAATGATTAATTGATTTTGAATGTTATTGGACGGAATCTTTCTAAAACTACCAACTCAATTCGCAGAGAAAGGGAGAGTTACTTTAAGAAATATTCAAATAATTCAAAGTCTTGCAGCAAAAGTATAAGGAACTGTGAACAGTAAATTATCTAAACCTGTCATTTTGATATCATGGATATACGCAGTTTATTCCACTGTGCAAGTTACCCTGAGCTATCAATCTTTAAACGTCCGACGCAGGTTAGCATTCCTCTTGACGCAGGACTTAGAAATTAAAAGGAAATTTTGAATTTTTCGAATCATTCTATCTGCTGTTCGATTTGCTTCGTTATCTTGACTGGTCATCTACTTTAACCTGTCTGGAATGTAACGTCTTATAGACATATATCTTATTTTAATTAACCCGCACCATTAACTGGTCCCATGCTCTTAATTTATGTTTCCGCTCTGGAACAAGAAATATAGAACTCCATGCACAAAATCATTCCAATTACAAAAACAAGAATTATCACTGCCAATTTCCTGAATGGAATGTATGTACCACGTGACTATGCTTATAACAACATTATGTGATTGTCTTAATATTTCTATCCACAGGTGCTAAAACTGGAGTTGTACCGTAATTTGGCCCTTGCTGCCGTATGTGTATTCGTAGTTACGCTGATCCTCATCGCAAATTTCTGGACCAGTGTTTTAGTTTTTATTTGCGTTGTTTTTACTGTGGTAAGTAGAAAGTGGCGATGTAAATGTATACATATTTCATAATAGTTTCCCATTATGTCGTTCCTTAAACCGTTTCCAAAACAACAAATTTTTGACTGTCCCGATTTTGAAAGAGTTTGCAGACGACATTTCAAAATGTGATGAAATTGAAAGATAATCTGATAGGGCAGAAAACATTGTTGGATAAGGATGAATTGCTCGTCACGAGCAATTTCTCCTTTTCCCTCAATGTTTTCTAAAGTCGTCTGCAACAAAGTGGTCAAATGTCGTTGTTATTATCAGTCAATATGTATAAGTCTGGGCCGATGGCATAAATACGTAAAGAATCCGTAACTTTGAGACGTGCATGTGTCCTGTATTTGTTTCTGTAATGATTGGTTCTCTATCTCACCATGGTTTATTACTTATCTTGGTGTGGGCTAGTTAAAACGAATTGACAAGTTACGCAATGTCTCATATATAGTTGTTTTATACATATGTAGCATGAATCTAACTAAGAAACATTTCTTTTTGTTTGTTTGATTGAGGTTTTGATTCAGGTAAACAATCTTTTTGTATACAGTTGTACTGTGATAATCGGCCCATCATTTATGCGGAGACCTGTAGAGCCATTGATATTACGTAAATTTGCTTGAAGCAACTCTCGTGAAAACTTTTTGATCGTGAAAGTATCAATTAAGTCGCCCAATCCAGCTTTCAAGGTATGTCACCGTTACTCGGGACGAATGTGGATTAATGAAAAGACACAACGGTAACACTGATGCCTTACAAAGTCTTAACCCGATAACACCATGTTTTGGTGTCATTACCAACTATTGGGCCACTGTCCGCAATAACTTCTTTATTTTGTCTTAGTGTTAAAAGAAAAACCTCATCACACATCGTGCATTAATGATTGCATGTATAACTGGTACATAGTACTTCATTGCAGTATGCAAAACAAGGTACAAGAGTAATGCGAATTTCGCAATCAGTCATATTATACAATGTCCATAGTCCATAAAAAACCGCAATATTTCAAGAAGAACTATATATTGGTATATTTTGAATGTGCAGTAAAACGTTACATTTTGCATATGTTTTAGATTGACGTTGCCGGCACGATGCAATTTTGGGATATTTCCACCGACACCGCCTCCAGCGTCATCCTTATTCTGTGTTTCGGCCTGGCCGTTGACTACTCTGCCCATGTCGGACACGCATTTATGACGGTCAAGGGTACGAATAATGGTAAGCAGATAGGTTATAGCTTGAATTGGAAGCCGGCATGACATCTTAAAGCTTGATATAAGCATACATTACTTAAACTGAGAGCTCAGATAAGCATTTTTCATAGAATCAAGCAATCAAGATTCACAAAGCAAGTCATTCAAAATGTTTCTACCTACTGGAGCTGTCTGAATCACTGGCGTCTTTACAGAGCCGTAATTCTTCTTTATATACCTCATTCTTATGTTATTTAACTATGGCGCTTAGAATATCTGTATACATGTATCAGAAAACGCGTCTCACATCTCTTTGATAGTATTGCCATCATGTCTTGATGTCAGCTTTTAAGAACCAGACAAGTTACTAAGTTGACGTTTACAAGAGTTAAATGCAGTTTCTAGATAAATTACAGAATGCGGATACAATTAATGTTGTTCGAAGTCATCACTCTTTAACCGTGCATGAAAGGTTGTTCAATCTGTGCTATACTTGATACAAGACGCACAAATAATTTAGAAAAAATAAAGCATTACCTTTTTAAAACAAACATATAACTTACCGTATTTCAAATTTTCAGAACGTACCAAGAAGACCCTAATAATAATGGGTCCAGCTGTATTTAGTGGAGGATTCAGCACGTTTCTCGCTTTCTTACTTCTAGTCAATAGCGTGAGTTATGGATTCACGCTTTTCTTCAGAGTAAGTATTTATTTACTTTATGATTTCCATATGCTAAGTTGTGCGTAAAAGATAACATCAAACTCAATCGTCAGAATTATCAGTTTAAAAAGTTAACAAGCATATACTAGCATATTGTTTATTTGCACTATGAATATAAGAAGAACCATTAACTAAACAATATTTTATTCATAGACATAATGTCTACATCCTTTTTATTGAGAGAGCTATAAAAGGAACGTACGATTATGGTTTTGTTCATGGATTTTTTTGCAAATCTATATGGAAACGCATATCATCATATACATGTGTTTCTTAAACTGCATTAGCTTATAAGTGCTTGTATTTGTTTTCACTAGATCACGAATGATACAACTGTTGTTGTACAAAACAGATGAATAAAATATAAAAAAACGTTGGCATCGATTGTGTTCTCAAATGTGTAATTTCGACACACAACTGCTAAATGTAATTTCGTTCTAAAGCGTTTTGCTTACATATTTAAATGACTCTATTTTGATATTGTATCACATATCTGTAATGCTAGATCCAAAGGTGTGTGCATCATCAGCTAACGATCATTGTATTCTCTTAGACAACAACAAAATGATTCACTAGAGACCGTTCTTCGTTGAAAATCCATTATTTCGTAGAAACCCGGTTGGCTAATTCATCCATGTAACTTGCTTTTTGGCGAATGTTTTCAATACATTTTCTCAATGAGTCATCACGTTTATCATAAAACGTTAATGCCTTTCTAGTATGATACACCAGATACATATGGCTTTATTTTCAATTCTCTTCTGGTAGGATCGAAGATGCTGTTGGATACCGAAGAATTCCACAAGGGAGCATTGTATTTTGATTATGCTACATCTCCACATAGGCTTGTCACTCGTACATACAGTTCGTACTCTTTTAAAAATATTAAGGTCAGAAATGCTAACAAAAATATTCTTATGGACTACGTTCATCAACGATACTCTATTTTCAATTACACATCTAGCCGTATGTCAATTAGTGATAACAAACGTATTTTATAACCCTACATTTCTGTTTCCCTTTCAGATTTTTACATCAGTTGTTATTTTCGGATTATTCCACGGATTGACATTCTTACCTGTGATTTTAAGTTTAGTGGGCCCACGGCCTTATGACACTGATGTAACGTCTGACATCGTGACGTCATCGAGTACCAAACATACGAACGGCGATACGAATCACGTGATGTTGACAGAGTTGGAGGCGAAAAGGCCTCTAAAAGGTGAATTGTGCAATAATCACGTGGATCATTCCGTATTGGAGGGTTTGGACCGGCCCATTTACAATCCTAGGGTAGGTGACAGCTTATTGGAGAGGTGCTAGTCGACGTACTATGGATTATACTGAGCACAGAATGTATCGCCAAGTGCAATACATAGAGCACGATTACCCATTCCCACATTTGGGAATTTACAACTGCTCCAACTAGAAAGCAACCGCAGGCGCCAAAATATATTAGGTAGAAACCATCGAGACAAAACGGTTAATTGCTCTGTTCTTTACAATTCACTGATATTGTATCTATGGTTTCTAAATCAATGTGTAGTAACGCAGACTTAGTGAGGTATTATGGGCGATTGTATTCCAAAATTGGCTGAATCCCAACGAAATATCATGGAGACAGCTATTGATTCTAATGAAATTGTTGATGGCTTAGTACATTTATCCACAAAAGCTGTACTCCTCATTTTTATATGTTGTCTAAGGTACTTATGAATATGAACAGAGAAAAGATGGTTGGAATCGTGAATTGGAAATGTTATTTAGCAAGCCGTAGGAATATCATCCGGTGGGGCGAAGGCGAAGGCGAAGCAAATTATAATCCGAAGCCTAGCCTGATGACATTTCATATTCAGAGACATTATTCACCCATCTTATATATTCGTTACCTTTGCAATTTCTAACAAACAAAGCATGGTAATAAAAGACACAGAAAAACGAAACAAAACGTTAATTCTAATAAAGCTACAGTTAACAAGTAGAGAATTATGTATATATATATATACTCGTATATGACGGCATAGGTCATGACATTCTTTTGACGTCATGATTCGTCACGTGAATATTATTATATATGCTACATGGTTGGTTCCGTATATCACAAATGTTATACAGCACATAATTGTCGGTTTCAAAATGGTACTAATAGCAAAAGGATGAGCTGAACACATGATCCTTTCTCGCAGTGTTTTGTTTGACCAGTTTTTGTTGTTTTAGAATAATAAAAGAATAATTTGTTTTCCACTCATGAAGCCAGAGTTTTATCACACTAATGTGTTTCAAAACGGAAATGCCTGTCAATACAAGGGCAAAGTCCCAGTTCGTGATGTTGGTTTCTATTGAGAAAGAAAATAACGTTAGTACATGTTACAACAACACACCTATTTTGCTATGATTGTCTCGGGCTAATGCTTTCAAAACAGACCAATTCTAATAATATCCTTCTCTTCAATTGTTTATGTTAACTTTTTGTGTCTGTCCTTTTCTTCGTGTTAGGATGAACTAAGTTTTGTCGAACTATTTTTGTTTTCTTTTATCTGTGTTTTCTTTCTTTGTTCTATGGACCCTTGTTCAGGTGCAAAAAATCACCATCGCAAATAAAATCATTATTTTGTTAAAAATTGTCTTTCTGGTAAACTACGAACGAATGTACTAACATGTTTAAGCGGGGAAGAGTCTTGCTTTCCCTGGATCATAAGTTATGTTTGATGGTTCAAAGTGTAACAGTCTATAAGCTATATGTCACTATGTGTCAAGGAACTGAGTAAAACAAAATACTTTCAAATGGAAAATAGCTCAAATGCAACAGTCATTCACCTCAAACGTATTAAAAGGTAACATCCTATCTTCGATGAGCAAACTCGATATGAATGAACTTTGATGTAACTCAAATAGAAAGTGATATCATTCAATGACTTATCAAATAACATTATACAAATATTATTTTGTTCTGTTTTTAAAAAAGATATAGTAAAACGTATTAGTTGAAATTGCCAGATATATTCTATTATGTTATATATGATTATTCTTGCATGAGTATTGAAAAGCAAACGTAATTATACGGAAGCATGTGGTTCAAGCTAATTCATCAGTGAATCGCTGCTTCTTTTGTGTAAATCCGTATAAAGATATGTCTTACAAGGGTAGGAAGCAAATTTTCACCCAAGCACATCAACTCACTGGCTTTAAATGCAAATATCTCTGTTTCAAAGAAATATGTTAGATTTTACCGTTGTTAACACGAAATGAGTTATCTCCTTCATAATGCGTATATGCGGTACCGTGGTTGTGTTGTGTATGACCGACATAGTGTCGACATAGGCATACAACAGGAGGTGGTAAATACGTTTATTTTTTAAACATCTGTTGCATTTCCTTCAATTTTACAGTAGAAGAATGCGACCTTTTATTTTGACAGCGGTGTGGTATTTCAAAATTGGGGGCTTCTTAGGAAAATCATTTATTTTCTGTTGATTTTGATCTTGATAGTACATTATGAATCTAGTTTGCTTTTGTGTTTTTAGTTGTCCCTTTTCTGAAGAGACGCTTTTTTTTTTATCATAATTGGCCGTTAAAACTAAGGATGTGTAATTTAGATATGTTCCCGGCATACTCACATGTATGGATATAGGCTACAGAGTTCTTTTACAGACGTTTTTGTTAAACCATATGTGTCGATACACATGTATTACGAAGCAATCAATCACAACTTCGTTTAATGATGAAATATTTTACACATCTTCGCTGTAAACTAAATAAGTAGAAAGACAAAAGTCAAGCAAACGTTCAACATGCTTACAGTATACTCACACTTACTGTGCGAGATTCAGCTAGGCATGAGTGTAGCTGTAAAAGGAATAGTTCTGAACCAAAGCAAATCATAACTTGATAATCACGTTGATGATTTGTATCATGCAATTAACATATACATAATACATACTGCATTACATCAAATAAAATATTGCAGCAACAGCGGTGTCAATATGCTTACGAAAAGAAAAAAAGAGTAACAACGCCACCCCAATACATATATTAATGTATTACTGTCGCCAGCGCCTGTTAATCTTTAGTCATACTTTTAAATCATTTTTGGCATTAAGTTTGATTTCTTTTAAAACTGTTCGGAAGATTTGTAAATCTATTTTGTAAATATAATTTATTGTTGTGCTTAAAGCTATTTTGTAGTTATTTCTGTTCATGCACGGTATTATTTATTCATCAGTCTTTCATCAATGCACATTTTTGTTGTATTATCATTTGAAATAAAATGTAAAACTGTTTTATTTAGATTTCGTTTTATATTTTGATGCTATCTACGACTGAGCCTGCTAAACAATTGATACTTTTTCGTTTGTTTAATCAATCATCCCTGAATTCTTAGAGAGTCAAACGCTATCGCTTCCACGTTTATAAAGTTTACAATCTACTGCCCATTAAGTTGTATTCATCTTGGAAATTAATTTTATTTTGTTATCCGTCTGAACAGAGCCTTCTATTTATGATGTAGATAGAGAATATAAAAAGTGTTTCAGATGACAAATAACGTTAATCTCTACCAAGAAGTGCCTTTCAGAATATGCCTCCGTACATGCAACAACACATACTGTTTTGTTGCTGGAATAACCGTCTATCCACCAATAAAATCAACGCAAACGGCAGAATGTTGTATAACTTTGCACACAGTGTAGATGTATTGATGTATCCGCCTCCAAATATTTCGCCCATGTTGAAAACAAAACAAATGTTCAAAGTATGTTTTAATTTTGATTAAACGAGTGATCATCACGAAAACAAAAGGGATATAGGACAAACTTACATCGTATTTTAATATGCATTAGTTTTAAAGATATAACACCTTTCCACAAGAATCGAAAATACGACAATTGTTATGACATGGCGACTCTCTTTTTGTGTATAATTATCGACTTGTATAGTTAACATATGACCGAACCAGCGAAGCCTGCGTAATTGCAACAATGTAAACATAGTTGCTAGACCAGCTTTTGAAATAGTTTTGTTGTTTTGAACATTTTTCTGTCACTTGATCCCAAGCCAAGAATTCTGGACAGACATAAAGGATGAAATACATGTAGCCTTTATTCCTTGAATTCATAAGTAGTCTTTGGTTCGAATCTGTAAAGCAGTGTGCTGAGGATACAGGCCTTGTAGACACTTTGGCAGTAGTGGTGATGAACTTGTTTCCCCAGACTATCTTCTTGCGCTTGGAATGAGCTGCTAAAGCATTGCCCGTGCGTTTGTTATGCTCTTTGACAAATGTCATGGCGCCAAGAAACTGGAACTGATCATCAATTTCCAGTCATTTGCCAGTGGGATATATCGATGGATGATCAATAGTTGTCTGGCCTATAACCTACATTTTCTTATGGCTAATTGGGAGACAGAAGTGGTCACATAAGCCAGAGAACCTATCCATGTGTCTCTGTTGGGCAGGGTTGGTTTTGAGAAACTATTGCGATGTCTCCTGAAAAATACTTTTACCTGATGAGCACTTTTCCAATCTTTGACTTCACCCGAAGTCTTGAAAGGTTAAACACATGCTCTCAGACACTGTGTGTAGATATATGCCATATTCTGGTGAACGAAATAAATCTTTCAGTAGGGGGGTGGGGGTGGGGGTGGGGGCAATCCACTTTTAACTCCAAATTCTGCTGTTTGTATCCGTTAAACTGGGCCATCATGAAAGGACATTGTGAGTTTTGGTAGACGCTCAATTTATGGTAACATCTTGAACAGACTGCCACTAAAACAAAGGCTTTATCCAGATAGATGGAGGCGTTGTAGAATGTTTGATCGTGTTCCCTACATTTTTCTTGTAGTTGGCGAAAAACGTATATCATGTCAACGGTCACACTGTGGCTCAGGGTAGATCCTGTTTCCAAGAATCTGAAGTCTAAACGATGATCTGTGCGAAGAGCTTGCCTGCGGTATTAAGTTGTAAGATACCACAATAAGTTCTGCAGTCGCTACGTTCGAGTTTTTCCTTGTACAGGTTGAATATTTTACCGTCTCTCATATTTTGGGGAACAGCATCTTCATTTCTTCATTTGATAAAAAAGCTTTTGAATGGGCTCAAGCAGTGCTGACATTTCACTATTTAAGACTTCTGCTGGTATTCCATTCTTGCCCGGTGGTTTCCATGAAGGTAACCTATCGATTACCTTTGACATTTCTTCTATGGTTAGTTTATTGTCAGCTATCACAGGAAGTTGTTCGATAGACGCAAGGGCTGTTTGGTGGAATTTGTTATTCTTGGAATAGAGTTCGGATTAATTATTAACCAATCTGTTCAGTCTTGTTGGTGATGAGTATGATGGCGTTTGAATCGAGAGGAGCTGTCTTCTGCATGACAGAACAAACTGCCTTTTTGATCCAATCATACATGCCTGTGCTGTTGCCTGTGTTTGCTGCTTGCTGAACTGTTTGACCAACGCTTGTCCAATAGTTGTTTGCACGTATCCTGACAGATATCTGAATGCTTCTTGCAGATCTCAGAATCTTCTGAAGAATTGCCCTTGTGTGCCAGGTGGGCTCTATGATTGCCTTCCATAAGGGGGTGAGTTGCTCGGAGATTGTATAAAATCAGTCGTTGTGCTTATCCCTTGTACTTTTACCTAATGCAATTAAAGCTCTACTGTGGGTTACGCTCTTCATGTTTCAGACCAATCAGTTAAAGGTAGTTTGAAGCTCAGAGTTTGTAGAGAAGTGAGAGACGGTTTTATCTATGAGACTAGACATCTGTGCCTTACCGATGTTGATTCGTGGGTTAACCATTTGCTAAGAATGCTGGAGCTTTTTTGTCTAAGCTTCTATAAGGTCTGGCTTGTGCCAGTGGTAAGACGTTGGATGTGTCCAGGATACTCTGTGATGAGGATAGGTGTTAAATTAAGTATTGGTGATGCAGAGATCATAGTAGGAACAAAGTTTCAGAAGCCGTTGTTAATATTCGTTGCATTTACATGTTCCGAAGGTGCCTAGACCATTGGGCAACGCATTATTGTCACTCCTTACAAGGGAGTTTCAATATGCCGAATACTATCAACTCCTTCGTGTCTGGAAATTCTCTGATAAAGTCGTCTATCTGGTTACGCATGTTGTCTTCAATAGCCTCAGGAGCAATGATTTATTGTGCGTAAAGACATATAAGGCTGATGAGTCCTTCTGCCGTGGTCAACTTGAGACAGGACAGACGCTTTGTGACCAAGTTGAAGCTTAATGAGCAGTGGGTTCTTTACGGCAAAGCCTACACCACTTTCTCTTACTAACAAGATCTCTAGGCATGCCTCACCAAAAGACAGTTCAATAATCTTCCTTTAACTAGCCCCGCTCTGTCCGCCGAGTCTATTGTAGAGCCGCAATGTAGTCGTTTTAGAATGTTGATGGTGGTTGATTTTTTTAGATACGATATGGCTTGGTAGTCAAATGACAAGACAGTTGTCATGGTTCTTACATTCAAGCACCCATGTCCGAGTGTTGGCGTCTTTGACCTCTTTGATTTATTGTTTGGTGTGATGTTTACTGTCCACTTACCGGTATTATTCTAAGCCCCATACACACAATGAAGCAAGTGACTCGTAGTGGTACAACACCTTTCTGGATTAGGGCGTCTCAGTGTTAGTCAGGCGGTAGCCGTTTTCTGAAGGTGAAAAACCTCTCCAACCGTCGGGATTGTCCCTGGTATCTTGCCGTACGCTAATTAGACCTAGACATCTAATCGGTGACTGACACTACCCGTGTTGGTTCTACACATTCGCCTGGGCGAAATATGCAGAAACTGGGTTACCCATGCGTCAGAATCCCCCTAAGGGTTTCACTTATATAATCCAGATGAATTGCTTAATACGCCTGGGACCAGACGGACTGCAGCAGCTGCCAGAATAATGTATTTACATCGCTAATCTACATGTGGGGCTGCACTCTATATTGTTAGGATTGTCTTCCAAAGTCTACTCTTATCCATGGTAAACACTGAGACAAAGGTAACGTTTTAATTCATAGTTGGAGAGGTGTTCTCAATTACAATGTCCTCTACCATCTATAGTTCTAACAAAACTCCACGCTTTAGTCGCCTTTTGCGACAAGCATGAGGGAACTGAGGTCATATGCTAAAGCGAGAACCACAAGGTTTGCATTGAATGTATATTTAAGGGTTTATGGGGGTCAGTATTAAATGACGAACTGGATGACAGGGAAAGGCATGTACACAAGTCCGACATTGTGAATCAATGTTTTTTATTCTCTTCCAAGGGTGCAATAGCAGGAATAACCAATAACTTATGGTATTTCGTTCCACGATATGATCCGGAAAGGGTATTGAAAATATGACCTTCCACAATACACTGCTATAAGTAGAGAAAATATTCTATTAAGTACTGGCGCTCTTTTGGCCTTGATACGAGACCTTAATGTTTTTCAACCTATCTTCTAAGGGCAATGTCGACCTAAGATATAGTAAATCATTCCAATTCAATACCAAAATATGAAATGCCCTTTTAACATTCATGCACCATTAGCACTTTACATTAAATTATATCAATTTTATACAATTTGTATAAGTACTTTAAGTATCCGGTGAATTTCTTCTCTCCTTTTCCTGGTTATTAATCTTTGTTTTACGTTTTCAGTTATTTTGGTATGTCTTTAAATCATATTTTCAAGCATTCTTACAGCAATTGAATGGGTCCGATAGCTTTTGGTACATTATGTTGAAATGTAAGACCCTAAGTGACGTCAGCAGGTAGAAACATTACACATGGATCAAATCACAAATGACAGAAACATACGCATTATCATGTGAGCAAATCGGGTCCGATATATGGTCATTATGAAGTCGGGTGAAAGACATGCCCCCTTAAAATGTTGTCTGTCCGATACATGTAAACGAAACAGTTCAAAACATTACATCATCATTATTTTGCTTTAGGAAAAATATGTCATATCGACCATACTAGCCAGCTCATATTTATCTCTAATAAAATTAAATGAAAACAAATGCCGAGTATGCATCAGAATTATTCACTTGCCCACAAAAAGATATGTCGATTGTCCATACATAAAACAACAATTAAGATAATAGAAATTAAGATTGAGAACATCAAAACTCGATATCCATGGCTGATGACGTATTATGGTGCATGATGACGAAGTGACAAGGTCACATGGCTTCATTTCTATATCTATTAACAGAAATTAGAATGAACAAGGGAAAACGGAGCGATATAAATTATAAAAAAAACCTGGAAACGCAACTACGATACATTGGAGAAGTCTTCATCTCGACGCTGCCACCTATGCAACGAGCCGTTCAAATAAACCCTTAAAATACACTTCTAAATCCGATCACTGAAAAACGCTGCCATCCACTGAGTAGTTGCGTTGTCTATTCATGCCCTAATTTTCTCAATAACAGTTCAACATTTTACTCTGCTAACTCATCCGAAAGTTCTTCTACGAAACAGAACAAACTTTAAAGAGTCCTAACAGGACTTGGACTGATAGTGATTTAGTCCTTTTGCAATATCCTGTTACAAATTCCTGTCCTACTAAATCTACTCATTTATATATTTCTCGTTGTATAATAAATTCGCTTTGTTTTAACAAAGTCAGAAAAATTGATGTCGTTTGATTTTGCAAATGCCGGGAATGGAGTAGAGAAGACACATTGCAGTTCGTAATCGATTCATCAGTCATTCATGCATTAACCCTTTACCAAACGCGAACTTTTCGACTGTTTCCATATTGAAAGAGTATACAGGCGACATTTCAAAATGTGACCACATTGGTAAATAATCTTCTGATAGGGTAGAAAACATTGTGGGAAAATGAGAAATTGCTCTTGGCGAGCAGTTTTTCCTTTTCCTGCCATGTTTTCCAGGGTCGTCTGCAACAAACTAATTAAATGTCGTTACTGTTTGGTAATAGGTTAAGCCATGATTGGACAACACTGTTATTCTACTCCCTTTACTTATTCTTAAAAAAGAGTGTTGTCAAAATCTTGTTTTTATTGTTGATAAGGTAAATGAATATTATAAAAGGAATATGACAACGCAGAACATATCCTGGTTGTATTTGCTTATCGTCGCTTGGAAAAAAGTACACACACAACTTTAAAAGGAATTCCGTGCAGTTACGTCACACTCTGTTTACTCCGATATTATAACTCATGAGCATTTGTCAAAGAAGAATTCAGTTAAAGGTAGATCTAGTTTTATTTAGATATATGACAGACCACCATTATCGCTGAATCCTATTTATCAAATGCTCACTATAATATCGGAGTAAACAAAGTGTAAATGCACGGATTTTCTTACACAGCTATAGATCGACATTTGGTCACGCTAGAATCACCCATTCTCATGCAAATCGAAGCACATACAAACATATTATAAGATTATACATCATCATATTCGTATTCATTCTCTTTTTATCGTTTCAGTATTCGGGGTTTTACTACGAACAGATGTCTAACGGGTCTTTAGTTCAAATCCCAATACTCGATAATTCATCGCCACTTCATCTCATCGATGGTCGAGAGTCCTAGCGGAGTGTTCATTGAAAATGTGGACATTTACAACCACCATGCTGGAATCCCAGAATTGACTATGATTAAATGAAATCACGTTGTGGTTTGGTTTTTAACATTGGCAATAAATATTGGTTAGTGTGATTCCGAGGAATTGAAGTGCAAACACAAACAATGGTTTGATATCAAGGAGTCAAAGACGTTAGTTGGCATAGCACTTGTTTGCCTGAAAAAGAGGTCGAACACAAATGAACATGTTATTATCTTATCATTTACGATCGGCGTTGGAGTGCGTGTATGAATATGCCATGGGAACACACAACATGTATGTTTTAAGACAAAATGTTTTCAGAGGCATTTGGAATTTATATAACTGACTTTGTTAAATGCCCACAAATGCAAATAAAATGTGATTGTGTATGTCACGTTGCGAAAAGAAAATCAGGAGACGGTCCTCATTGGTCTAACCAATAAACAAACGACATGAATTCGCCTTTTCCAAAACAAGTAGCACTTTTTTTCTATTGCACTATTTATGCACAAATAAGGCAAAGAAAATCTATATGACTATCAAATCGGGTTTTAAGATGGATATATATTTATAGATAATCAATTCTAAACATTAAATTTTACACCTGTTCATGTTATTAAATTGTCTGCTTACTAGATTTTGTCTTTTTCAAAACTAGCCTTTCAACCAAATATTATGACAGTAGATATACAATACAATAGGCAATAGGTAATCAAAGACCGGTTACCATTATTGTTAAGAATTAAATAAAGCCGCCTGAAACAGAAGGAACAAATAATGTCATAACTATCTATTTTTGTCAATAATAATTTATCAAATCATACAGTGGTCGAAAGCTTCAGTAAATTTCGGACGTGAGTGATTACATTCTAAGTAAGTAAAGGTCTGAATATCTTCCGGGCACCTTTGTTAATTCTAAAAGAAAAGAACTCACGTCCGAAATTACTACATAATCTCAGATGTGATCTCCAAATAACGATACACATACGCAAACATGGTTAGAGTACACGAATTTGAACCCGTTTCATAAACGGTCATAAGTGATTTTTTCTCTCTTAAGTTTGAATTCCTCTCTTAGACGCGTTTCATAAATTTTCGCTCTAAGAAACTATTTGTTATTCAAAACTTTGCATTTATTAGTAAGCATTATAAAACGGCATAACAAGGAAGGAAAAACATGCAAAAACGGATGCATGATAAATTTCAAACACCGACCTGGCTGAACATGAAATGCTTGATACCGGGTATACCATTACTTATACATTCTTTCTTCGGAGCCTCGTTTCGCACATTTGCAATTTCTTTAGGAATGAACAAGTATATATTGTCGCACCTCTCACTATCTAAAATCGTTATGGACATGTGCGAATGCAACAATCCTTTTTGTGTCAATCTAATTCGTTTACGATATAATCTCGATCTGGATGAAATAGTACCTTTCAAATCTTATAGAATGGCCGCCATTTGTTTACATCATTGGACTTAGGAGTGCCCGGGATCTCTCTTAGACGTTAAGAGTGTATTTTGCTTTGAACGACTAAGAGCGAACATTGAAAAATCTGATTTAAGAGAGAAATTGCACTTCCAATCGTTAATCAAACTTGTCCCTGATCTATTCACATGGAGAATTCAGTTTATGAACAATATATTTCACAAGATGTAGTCTAGTTGACTCTGTTAAATATGAATTTGAAAATTATATTTCACATATAAGTAAACTAGACCCTATTATTATAATTATCGTGGTTGTTAAGCATCTAGACGGTGAACACCCTTTGCCTTTTCTGTCGGAAGATCAAATCTCACATACACAAAACTGTACTGAAGGCTAACGAAAAATTTAGAACTTATTCGTGTCATTATGCCGACACGTTATAACACTGAATACGTATAACTTTCCAGAGTAAAAACTATATGTGATAACTACAAGAAGTCATGTTCTATATCTATCTTTTATGGTTGTTTTGAACTTGAACAAATTGAAGACTATCTATCAAACGTGGAAATTGTTTAGCGTCATGACATATATATTGTCCCTAATAAACTTGTTCACCAAGAATGGGTTATACTAATCTACGAACACTAGACTTGATTATTACACCTAATGCTCTGTCCTCCAATTTGAAAATGTCTCATTAAACGCATACCGAAGTGTATGTAAATATTGACAGCAATGATATACCGATGAAATTTGATTTCAAACGCAAACAGTTTTTAGAAATGTTTTTATATCAAATGCAGGTGTGTGTCAAACTAAAGAAGGTAAAATATATATCAGGGTTGATTTGTTAACAAGTCCTTAAACGTCTCAATCATGTCACACTACACCTATAAATAAAACAGTAAATTCTACTGAACGACAGAATAAGTGGGGCTCTTATTTGACAAGCACTTATTTAGCTGTTTTGTTTTATACCCCATATTACAAGACGGACATAAAATCAAAGTGCTCAAAACACATAAATTGTTTGACTTACAAAAAAATGGGAATTAATGAGGCTTTCACAGATACCAGTTACAAAACGTTTAGAAAGTGTTTCTAAAATAATAAAGGCATTTGATGTATCAATTTTCCGGGAAACCAATACTCATGAAAGTTTAAATGTCATCATCTAGATATAAGCCAACGTTCTGTACCCCAACTTTCACGGTGGTTAATCAAAACGGCTTTCGGATGTTGTATTGCTTCTATACATACAGGCACCGGCTTCTATACCAATAAAACGTGTTGACATGTGATGACGAGTGTTTTTATTTCTTTAATATCTTAGCAGATACGACAGCGTTTCATGTTTTAATTCTCTGACGGAACATGTTATATATTTGTTCATTGATATAAACAGACAATTGCGTTCGAGATGTTCTAGTATTCAAAAACAAACCACGCATGTAAGGCAGAAATAAGTGAGAACTTTTAAAGTTGACTTAAAAGATAATATTTAAATCATATCTAAATGTATCAAACTCTTATTGACATTGTTTTGGCAATTGTAACGCACATTAACTGATGCTTCTCAATAATTCCGGTTTTTAAATATTGTTAAGCCCTGCACATGGTAATAAAAGAGATCCTTTAATGCAACGGATAATAAACGTACACGGCACCGGCTAATGAACGATGCTAATTGTTATTTGTTAAACGGACAATTTTATCTAACCAGTTTTTGATTATTAATTAAGTTGTAAAACATGATTTTTTCATTAGAACTGTTTCGACATGATTTATTCAAATTAAGATATTGATAGATAAAGCTGATTTTTTAAATTTGTGTGTGAAATATGCATCAAGATGTGGCTTTTTCTATATCTAGTTATTTCACTTGCAATAAGGTAATTCGGTTAACTCATGCAAGTAGAAGGTTAAGATTTTACAAGACTCTATGATTTGCATTCGCCTTATCATTACAAATAGTTTCATTAAGACATATTAGACAAATAGTCGAGGCTATTGTATGTTATTGTTTTGCTTTCTTGGAAGAGAATCAAGTCGAAAGTGATGAGGGACCATTATTTAACGTCTGCGACATTAATACCTCGACCACAGAGGGCACTCAGAGTTATCTTGTCCGTAACTATATGTTCTGCATTTTCTTGTGTGTAATGAAAAAATTACTATTACAGCATGAATGCTTTTGAAAAACAATGCATACGACATTAAATAATTTTCCATGGAAATAGTTCGTTCAGGATGTATCACTTAGCCTTTCGTGTCAATAGATTTAAATGATTTTCTGGTATGATCAACATACACTTGAACGCGACAAAAGTGGTCATGACAAACTCGAACAAAACGATGTTGGACAAGACACTGGCAGTAAGAATAAACTCGGGCGAGACAATATTGAACACTTCAGTCGAAGGACCGCTTTAAAACTTTAAGTTCTTGAATGGACAGAAATTGTCGTGGGGGATGAACATTGATAGGTAGCATCTATTTATCTCTCCTTTGGTTGATATAACCAAAGAAAGACCGTCATATCTCTCGTTTTAACCTATAAAACAAAAGAATGAGGGTTCATATAGAAGCCAGTGCTATCTGTTTGTAAATTAGTCGGTGCCAAAAAGTAATGTAATGTAGACTATTCGTATATAATCCGTAGCCACCCCCATTGAAGATTTTTATATATTTCTTTATTTTTCTGATGAACCAAAGCAGGGACCGTTTTCTTTTTCGTTTCAACCTATAAAATAGAATAAAATGAGAATGAGGGTTCATATAGAAACCGGTGTCATATGTTCGTTCATATGCCGGTGCCAAAAATTACAGCTTTATAGGCTATTCGTATATTATCCGTAGGCACCCCCGTTGAGGACTTTTATATAATTCTTTTATTTGCAGACATTAAATATGACAATAAAACATGGCATACATTTCGGAAAAGAACATGATCTCTTGTTTTCTTTAGTGTGGATTAAATGGAATGTTATATGACAAGACAAAATACAAACGTTATACGAAATAGTTCATGTTGTTCCGCGAAACACATCGTTTTAGAAAAGTATGTCTCTTTTTCGTTATATTCTTCTTTTCCAGGTCCATCTTTATGTCTTTGTTTGTTTACAAACGTATAGAAACCGGTGCTTGTACGTTTAGAAGCAATGCAACGCCAGATTATACGCATAGAAGCAATTTTGATTAACCACCGTGACCTATTACCAACTGCGACCCCGTCTATAAAGTTGATTAAACAATAACATACATTAATTGATGAGCTGGAAGTTGCATCGTAAGATTCAAAATAAGGGTTTATTTGGGGCCTCAGTGGATTTTACACTGGCCTTGCTACTTAAAACGTTTGTAGAAACAGGTGAGTTTTATAGTTTTACAACCTCATTGATTTCGAGATAAACAAACATTTTTATTCAATTGAAATATGTTTAAGTATACTTCCTACAAGTGTAGAGGTAACTTAAAGATATGACACCAAACTCCTGTAGCGTGCCAAAATGTATAAATAGGCAGACCCTGAAACTGTGCTAGTCAAAGTAAGACACATCCCCTAAGGTAAAGTATGTTTTTGCTAAAGTTGAGCTTTCTTGCTCTTATTGCTTGTACAAGAACATTGCCAACTGAAGATGTGCTAGAGTCGAAGTTTTCATATGAATACCACGTAATTGAGAAGCTTGTTGAATTGGAAAATGGCTTGGAGCAAATGAGGACATCAAACGAACGAAGAGACGAGTCTATCATGCAGTTAAAACAAGGTAAATAGTTAATTTTTTCTTCACATAAGCCACCAGTATGTTTTTGGGTCTTATTCCAAAACACGTTTAATGTAAATCGTGATTTTATACATGTCCATGTTAGCAGGTGAGCCGCGTTATGTTTAAGACTCAACATGCCTCTAGATTTAAATCCTAACCGTTTTCATATTTAAGCATTATGAAGATGTGTACGTTGTGATTATCAGCATTTATCTTGTCACTAGCGCCATTTTGGGACAATAACTAGGTGCCGTATAACATTTGTGATATCCGGCACTAACCATATAACACTTCACGCGACAAATCATGACGTCATAAGAACGACATGACGTCATGTTTACATCATTCTCTACTTTTCTTTTCTTTTTCTCTTGTTTTATTTACATCTTGTTTGCTTGAAAGAATACATTAAGGTTATAGGATAAATAAAAAAGAAAGTTGGTGTCTTTGAATGGGAAAAGTTATCAGGCTCGGCTTCGGATTATTATTCGGTTCGCCTTCGGCTCATCGAATGATATTCTGAAGCCTTGCCCGATAACATTTCCGATTCACGACACCAACCATCTATTCTCTATATATCGTTTTGCAAAATTACATATTACTAGACAACGTGAATTCAAGCGTGATTTCATGACGTTTGAAAGTTCTTATTCCATAGATCGAGAAAATATGACCACAAACGTCGAATATTATTACGATTGCTTTTTGACACAACAAAATAGTAACGATATAAATTATATCAGTGATGTGCTTTTTAAATGGCTTACCCTTTTTTCTAGTTTTACATGGCTCATCAACGACAATAGTCATAGTGAAAGCAAAAGTCGATATGTGACATACATTGGAATAGAACAAATAAATAAATAAAACTCAATGTGGGAAAAGACACAAAATTGAACAACCAATGCATACGAAATGCATACATAATTAGTACTACCGAATCTCACTGCTCGACTTACATTGTGCTACTTGGTGAGCAAACTCTAAATTCAATAAATAAATTTTGTTTATATGCGACTCGTGCACTTAGTGGTAACCATTATTTTAAAAGCTCGAAATGATACGTATCTGAATATTGATCCATTCTGAGAATGCATATAGTTTCAAGAAAGGATAACTTACACAAACACTGCATACATAACAAATCTCACAGACTCAAACAGTTTCAACATGGACTTAATTTTGAAATGTATATCGGGAAAAAGCGATACACTTTATCAAACATATGTAATAGTAAGAACCACCCAGCAAAGTATGCACTGTGACACCTACCTATTGATTCCAGGGACTTAGCTAGACCATTTAGTAGGTGTACGCAAATTATTTTCGGTCATGGTCTCAACGAGTGTCGTCGATGGGAGTTTGCTAGGGGGTTCTGCAAGAGGGGTCTCATGAGTCTATCTCAAGATATCTAATGGCATCCCATTTAACAACACATTTATTTACATGTAGTTGCACTGAAGTTAGAAAATTGAAATCAGACCGGACTGCAGTCGTTCCAAAAAAGTTTAATTCATCACTTCAAATGAGATTCACCCATGCCACCCCTTACCCGTTGGATTTCATTGCATCTTTGGACTCTTTTCCCTTCCCTTTTCCTGGAACGCGCCTGTATTCGCGACGGCATGTCTTTCGATGACAACCATTTCCAAAGATCTAATTATTCACTTTGTAATGTGTTAGACTATTGTAAAATTAAAAGACATTATAATCAAATGGATGAAATAAGGATTAATGACCAGAACAAGGTTTTCCACAATGAAATGTTGAGTTGTTCAGTGCTGCCTTTGATGATTTGTCCTCGGAAATCCCCATTTAAGTTTTAATTCAACTATCACCGAAGGTGTCGTAACGCATAAGCGAGACAATTTCTCAAGAGAATCAACTATCAGACTTTTTTTTTATCTCGCGATACAAACTTTGAAAAGCAGAGAATAAATCAGTGGATATAATGGAACGAATATGATAAAATATTGTTGAACTTTCCACTCGATTGTTTGTAAATGTTAAGAACGAAACAAATTCAAAACATATCAAATTAAACATAAAAAGTAATTCAAGAAAGTCCTGATTTCTTGATAGATGAAGGATAGCACTGAAATGTGTGACCGACATTATACAGCTCTGAGTCACGTCCACCTCTTGTTCGTGAGGACCTGAATATATGTCGCCAATCATAAACCTAAAATGACCACTGTCTACTAGTCAGAAATAAAGTTAAGCAATGCGAGTTCATATGACAAAGTCATAAAGGTTATTCAATATGCATCACTTGCTATTCAAACTCTTCAAATCAAATAATGCTGGCAGTCAAAGGCATGCATTTCAAACACACATGGCGGCGATTGTACTCCTATGTATATGTTATCCAGCTTGAAAAGGATAAGAGTTTGTTTTAAGATGTCAGATGTTACCAAGTCTTTCAATAATCATTTGCTCCATGGATTTAGAAATACATGTATAACAGGTTTGTACGGTAATGGTCTGGATTTTTTGTATTCTACCAGGTTTGGTTATATGAATAACGGTGACCTTTAGGTCACTGTTGTATGCTTAACTCGTTTGAAAGGCAGTTGAAACGTCTTCTACATTCATGTAGAAAGGATTTTATTCAGTATTGATAATTATAACCATGTAAGGAAGCATTTACTTTCAAAGCAAAACCAAGAACAATTTTAAAAAGTAGAAAAATCTGTGACAATTTAAATCTGATTCAGCCTGTAGCAGATAATAATTACATTTATGTATGTATTAGATTTATTGTTTTAAATGTACGAATCATATAAAAGAAATTATTTCAAAATCATATATTTTGTGTTTGTGGTGTCAGAATCCCTTGGAGTATTGTGGCAATCAATCTTTCCCATTGAATAAAATGTTTTGGATATTTGGTTAATAAGACCATTATTTATAAAAGTGTCAGTTATTCGCCTCTTCGGAAATTTGTAAGCAATATTTATTGATGTTTTGTAGATCTGAAGGAAGTCAAAGAAAAAAGGAAACAGATACCTGGCGGATCAGTCTATGTACGTTGGGGAAGGTCCGTCTGTCCAGAAAACGGCACTGAACTCGTGTACAAGGGAATTGCTGGAGGATCAAGTCACTCACATAGCGGGGGTGCTGCCAACAACTTATGCTTACCTGAAGATCCAACTTGGGCAGATTACAGTGATGCAGCGTCTAGCGGTGGTGCGTTCCTTTACGGAGTAGAATATCAATTCGCACAAAGAGGCATGGCTGGGTCATTACCGAGTATGTATGACCATGACGTGCCTTGTGCCGTGTGCAGATCCAGACGTCCGACAATGGTGATGATTCCAGCCCGCGTTGATTGCTATGATTCCTGGGCGTTTGAGTACGGTGGATATCTCGTAGCGGGACATTACGCTCACCCTGGGGCCTCTGAGTTTGTTTGTCTTGACAAAAACCCAGAGAAAGATGACGGTGGTCGAGCGAATCACAACGGCAAATTGTTCTACCTTACAGAGGGTAAATGTGGATCTCTGAAATGCCCGCCTTATGCAAATGGGCGGGAACTAGCATATGTTGTCTGCACAAAATGAATAATGAATCAACAAAATCAGACTTGATTGACATATTTTCATTTTTCGTTTTTACATTTCTCCTCTAAGATAATAGCAATATCGCTAACTATGTGACCTAACAGTTTATTACCTTGTTTAATGTATGTTACAATTTCTTTTTAATAGTTCGTTTAGGAACGTAGATTTGACCGATTAATGGCTATTTAGCATTGTTTCAAAGCAACGTAGATTGTTGCGTTTATGTATGTACATGTATTGAAAAAACACAAGAAAACACACCCTGGCCTAAAACCTCTTTAACGAAATTTGCAGAAATGACTTTATCATAATTACCATATTCAATAATAGCAACATCGGATTTGGCAATTTTATGAATTAAAGATCTTTTTGAACTAACTTTTTCAAAAAGCCGATCATTGTAAGGGTCTCTCTTACAAAAGGGTTATTTAATTGTTATAATGATACATGGAAGGACAGTCTATAAAACCAACTATGGTTCTTTAAATCATTACTTCTTCTACAGTCTGTTAGATACAGTATGAATAATAAAATCTGGGAATAAATGTATTGTCGCTTTCATCTTAATGATATCAAAGTTATTTCATTAGCCCGACTCTGCACGGGTAAACTCATGTTACTTTTGTTATCATGATTAAAAGGACCTTACATGTTGCTATAATAAAGCGCATTGAGTAAGACCGGCCAGCTTATAGACTCGCAACCTTTCAACAACATGTGTTCATAAACAGATTCACTGACTTGATATAAGTCAGCAGGCTGAATATCTTATACTTACCACATTTGAGAATGTCATCGTGTTATATTGGAGACACCCTTGATACCTTTATGCGTTATTTATGTTATTTATACACACACATCGAAAATTAAGTATCTTTATTTAACAAGAATGTCGGACTGATCACATATCTATATGCTATTCAAATTCTTTGAAACTTTACTAAATTAATGTAAAAAAAAATGTAAAATGCACCGTATCACCTTTATGACCTGTTATATTAGTTTGCAATCGGATGGCTTGTGTCTGCGAACTATTGGGTAATGACTGATCAGGTATAAAGGATTCATAAGAAGAAGAATCCCACTACGCTTACTGATGGCCTATGGATTTTTCAAGAAACCTAAGTAAGCCCAAAATTAAGGTCTGAAAAAAGACTATTCCTCCATTACCGGTGGACAGAGCATCGTACATCGTAATAAAAACGCCTATCCCGACTTCACCGCCAAGATGTGTATGCATTTAAAAGGACTGTATCACAGAGGTTAATCTTAACTTGTTATAAATGAATAGTATTCACTGATACATGACACTTTGGATTTGTAAATCAACATACAACTAGATTATCGAAGGCTTTCCAATACCGTTCATTATCGTTCAGAAAAGATGTAAACTATTTATAATGAAGTCATTGCAAACTGTTAAAACGTGTTTAAAACTTAGCATGTGGCAGATGTATCATTTATAGATACCATAATCACGTTCGATCTATATTGACACATGACGCTAGCTAAGAGTACCAGAGAGAATTCAAATGACTATCCAGACGCAAAGGCTCACTTAAAACTATTTAACGAAAAACATGGGATAGCCATAACTTATTAGAAACATTAAGAAATTGGTAGTGTCACTGACTGTACATATTAAATTCCTAACATTTAGTACTCCCAGAGCACACATGTGTTATTCCCTTTCATAAAAGGTAAGATGCCTTGTCCACATTTCAGGTGCTTTTTCCAAGATTGAGGTCACACACGAAATATAACCAAAATGTTACTATATGTCAATGCCCTTTACTCTTACAGGAAAATAAATTTAGTAAATTCAATGTGTATGTATACCATCAATTTTCCTCTTAGTCCATTCTTGTCACGCTTAGCGCTCGGGATACATCGTGATTAGAATATACGGGATCTTCCAGAGATCATTTTAAGTTTTCGTTGATGATGCACGTGATCTATACCCGAAAACAAAATATATTTACATATCGTGCCTTGCCCGCGAAACGGTTCTAACTAACATTTTTTCACAAAATCACTTTTTGATGGAATTATGTTCTTAAACCTCTGACACATATACTGACAAAAATTCAAGGTGCTATCTTGATAAATAAAAAAGTTATTAATGATTTGTCCTTTAGTTCTATCTCCAAATGGCAATAATATTTCCTGCGAAACGGTTCTAACTCTAGTTATTTACTTAGATTCCTCTATGGTTAGGGATCATATTACTTTCTTTCCACTGCAATTGTATCAAATTATTGCAGGAAAGGGTAAAGAATATTAAGAACCTGGTTTAAGTGTAACTAAGATGTATTTTTTATACTGTGAGAATTGTTACAAAAACATTTTAGCAAAAGTATCAGTAAAATATTTACAGAAATACTTTCAAAACGGAATTCAATATTGGATTTCATCAGCTGAGTAAAGATTATAGTGTTATTCCTGTTGTACATTTAGTAATGCACGAGAACAAGATAAACAAGTTTGTTACCTGAATACAATAAAGATTTGCAAAGCAAAAAATGCTCTCAGAAATCGAAAGAACTGGATAGAACATTAGCCAAAATCCATGAAGACATTATATTAGCTTGTTTTAACTTGAAGAGGTATTACTTACACCTAAGTCATTTTGGTCTTCTTTGTATTATAAAAGATGACTAACCACATACAACTTTACCATTTTCAACCTGGGTAATTCAATGATGAGAGATATAGAATATATATATCTGGATTAAAAAGTTTTTGCATACACTCTTATGATCCAAATAATAAGTATTGCTTTAAATATGACCATTGCGGTGACGCTACGGCAAATTGAATCTCCTCATTTGTGTAAGACAATCTTGGGATTCAATTCCAAGTCCAAACAGTATAAAACTTGTTCAGCTTTGAAAAGATCTTATTCTGATTAATGCTGACAAATACAATGACCTGATGTTTCTTTGTGTGTCAGGAATTATACCAAAGGCACATCATATTTTCTATATCATATACATATTTCTTATCAGGGGTGTGGAATTACTTTGCCCGACTTGTCCGACCTGGGACTTTTTTGCCACTGGACAAGAAGGTTTTCCAGCTCCACTTGTCCCAGGACAAGTGGATTTTGCTGAAACATAAAGCCCATTTTCAATTCTTATTTCAAATTTGATCTTTCATGTCTTTGAAATAAAATATAACCCATGTTCCTACCACTAAAAGTCCCTTGATTCACAAACTACTTACCAAGAGTGATGTCTCTCAGTGGAAGCAGTTAAATTGCTATTGGAAAGAACAAGTAAACATTCTGCATAGTAGGAGAGCCGAAACAAGTTCTTTGATAAGTTAAAAGTATCGATGCAACCTCCTGACACTCTAGTAAACATTGTATTTCATCTCAAAATGAACAAATTTGTTATTTGATCAGGTAGTTCAATGAATCAGGAAAGCGCAAAATAAAGTTACAGCGGGATCTGGTTGCATAAAGGTGACCAATCTGAACTCTTCTGTTGTATTTATCCAAAGTACCCTAAGCTCCGATACGACATTACGACATTATTCGTAGCAAAGGCAAATTGATGCGTTACAAAGGAAAGACACTCTCACTTCTTACAATCGTCTGTATGGGATCCTCTAAACATGCACTAGTCCAGCTACTGATAATAACAGGTTCAATAAAACAATAATTAAACATTATACGGTATTCACACTCTTTTCATTGGACAAGTGAACCTTAGATTCGGACAAGTAGAAAATTGGGTCTAACTTGTCCGTGGACAAGTTGAAAAATTCTATAATTCCACACCCCTGTTTATTACTACATGAAAACTAGATGTAAGCATAACTGCATAAAATTATGTTACTTAATATAATTACCTTTTGAAAGTTGTTTCATGTAATAATATTAATTAAAACTATTAAGATTTTAATAATAAAGTGTGACTGACTGAAGTGCCCTTTTGTCTGATATTAACCAACATGTTCTTTAATAAACATGACATAGCTTTCATCAATATCTTTATCTCTCACAGAATAGTAGTTTTCCCTTTTATCAACTTTGGACTCCTTCAAAATGACTAATGGTCATAATGGGATATTTACATGAATACTAAAGATCAAACTGCACAGAAAGCACAGTCTGATTTTTGGTTCAAATTATCTGCTGCTCATTCAAAAACAACATAAAGTGCTGACATAATTAGAATTGCTATGATGTAATAGTATTCTATATGGAGGACCCCGTTTCTTTTCTCTGTGCAATAGGGAAGTCCTGCTGCTAAGTTTGCTTTATCACCTCTTTAACTTACTGCAACTTTTAATATGTGTATATAGATATTTAAGTTAATCTGTAGATACTAGATAATTTACCTTTAATCATTTTCTGACCCTTTAGGGGTTTTCTGTGAGGGAATGGGTTAACAAGTATCCCATTTTTCATTAGTTACCTGTGTATGCATCACATGAATCTTCATGCTACATGTATTTTGTTCTGTATGTTATATAACAGAATTATATAAGTATATATACTGTCACCATGGTCTAGTGGTTAAGGTGTCTGCCACAGAAGGGGAAGGTTGAAGGTTCATGCCCCACGGGAGGCGTTGGTCCGGACAATGTTTGTCATGGGAATTTGTTCCGAAATAGCCGGCTCATTAGCCACAAACTAGTTAAATTTAATGGTTACCTATCCACTTGGCCCCTGCCATAGTGATAGAAGTTGGGAGGTACTTGGTATAATCAGTGAAAAGTGTCTCATAAGCCAAAACTGGCTGGCCCTTTCAATAGGGGTGACACTATAATAAAAAACCTTTACCTTTATAATTGAGACAGAAAATGTGTTCAGAACTATGACTAGCTCTGCATCTGTTGAGTTCTTCCCAATACATTTTAGACTTTTGTTATAAAGATGCATGAAGATTTAATAACAATTTGCTCGAACAAGCCTGTTTGTTGACATGTCTGCTGTCAAATTCAATTAATAGTACTTAAACAAAAGGCGAAATTGCTATTAAAAATGTATTAGCAATTTTTTTTACCCAACAAGTTTCTGTTGTACCAGAATTGAACATTGAACATGTTTTTGAATTGTGTCTGAAGATACTTTGAACCCTGTACAAAAAATGAAAATCTAAAGAGACAAGCATGCTTAAAATCTTTTTGAAAATATTCATGTTTGATTGATTTTAGTTGAAAACCACTCGGCCACAGAGGTCCCCTGGCACTTTTAGTGCAAATTGAAATACACTATAAAACAAATATTGTGAATCATCTGTATTAGTCTTAAATAGGAAGGTTGGCTGCTTAATAGAGTGGTTGTTTAAAACAATATTGGCTGAAGATCATACTGAAAAGCCCAAAGGTGTATTTATGTGCTGAATTTGACTTGCTTTCCTAAATAAAATACACAGTCCTGACAAATGTAACAAGCACAGAAAAACTACCGGTATTTGCCTAACAAGTTGATGATTATTTGCCTGAAAAGCATGCTTTTGGGGCATTTGAAATAGTTCAGTTTCCCCACAATGCAGATAGGGAATTACAATAATGTTTCTGAGAAGTTACAAGCAATATTTCAAATTGGTTTTATCAGATAGAACTGTTTCGCGGTAAATTAATTTTGTGATTTAGAAAAAAGTTTACTGCGAAACAGTTCTAAGTAACATAATTCAACAAATCCATCTTTTTCAAAATGAATGCTAAAATCTAATATGATTTGCTTTATCAAAGTTTTGTTTAACACATATTTACAAAATTTAAAAGAAAATCGAGCAATATTAAGTAAATGAGAAGGTTTTTTAGCTCTTCTGTAAAATTTAGAAAAAACAGATAGAACCGTTTCGCAGGCAAGGCACGATATGGCATGTATGAATCAAAATTAATGTTTTATTCTGACGTGTTTTTCAGATGTATTTATTAAATAATTATCGCACTGAAGACAGTACCTTATGCATTAAATGTGCTTTTCTTTCGATTGGCTATAGATCGGATGGCTTCAACAAAAATACTATCGGATGGTCATTTCACTATTCCTATGAGTTATTTTGCGGTGTCAATGTATAGTAAGAGTTCCATCTTTGACATTTCCGTAGCGGGTGAGTTGAAATGATATTATTTTTTTTAGATTATGTTGAAATTGAAAAGTGAGATATCTCATCTTAAAATGATGTCGTTTTGACTGTCATTGTGCCAGTCTAATGGCAATATTTGAACCAAATGAGCTACACACAAAATATATATATTTTTTAATATTTTAGAATTCGCCTGCACAGATATCGTAATGTATTGAAACATCTATATCATATTGTTTCTTTTTTTCACCTGTGCATGTTTTAAGACAAGTCAGAAAGTACACCACCTTTTTGGATGACGTTGTTCTATGTGACTCGATGTTTTATCATCTTTTCAAGTTTCTTTTCAACCAAATGTTCGGGACCATACCTTGGCATCTTCGATTAACATGACCTAGTTGGTAAAACGACTGGCTAAAAGCCCAGGATCGGGTTCGAACGCAACTCGTCCCACAGTTCTCGTAAGAACGAGGGTCTAACCTGGTCTAGTACTAGTTAGTTCAATGAAAGCCACGATTTTACTGAAACTGGTGACACGGTGGCCCTTAGGACAAACAATTATTGACTTTGTTCTCAAATCCCTAAGGGAAAAAGGACACTCCTATCACTATCGGAAAAGGGACACACCTATCACTAACGGAAAAGGGACACACCGACTCAATTAACCTGAATAAAAGCCAGCACTTCTGATTTTACCATAAGGATTTCTTGAAATTAAAGAAAGTTACTTGCCTTTGGAAATATACGGTAAGGGTTTATCAAAGCAGCTAATGGTATTCAAGTCAAGTCTTTTAATTCGATATATGATGTCATTTTTCAAAAAATGAAAAAATGATATAACACATCTAATAAATTGGTTGATACATATACATTCCCAATGCACATTCCTTGGCTATAGCTTAACCAATTATATAGCAGATCATAAACGCGATCATCTATTTCTATTATTTGGCTTCTTTAAAGAGGATTGTTTATAGAAACAAGCTTAGCTAGCTATTTTGCGCGTGAGCTGTATCAGTATGTCTGGATATTGATGTGTTGAATTGGGAAATTGAGCGGCTCAGCAAATTTCTAGTATTTAGTATCCTCCGGTGTATCTAGTACACAAGGATACATAGGGTATATAGGTTCCAAAACTTTCTATCATCATCTTAAACAGGCAAAAATGAATGTTGTCTAGTCCTATATGTTTGACACCAAAACTAAATGTAAATGATTTCCCGAACGGTGCTGTAATCCCGTAACGTTGGAAAAAGAAGCACGTTCCCGGCGACGTCTGAAGCATGCAACGGATGGGAAACGGAAACAGACAGAAAGAAAGTTTAATTACATCATAACAAAACTTTGACACGAAATACGACGTCAAATGATTAAACAACGTGCAGAATAATCTCCATAAAAGACCATAAGAGTATTATCTCTAGAAAACTCAGGACACTACTATCATTTAGCTTTGTAAGGCTGGTATTACCAAAAACGTTTGTCAGCCTACTGAAAGCCGAAACCAAATGTCAACCCACAATGCACCGCTGTGACAGGTCACGAGATGTCACGAGGCCGGCATGGCTGCACAGAGATGCCTTAGGGATTGCACTGAAAAGGGTAAAAACAAACTAATTCGGAAACGACAGCGCTTAGTGAGAGGTGCAATGTCATTCCTTAACAGATGTTTAAATGTATGGTGCCATATGAAATAGCTACTTTACTAACTTATTGATGAAATTAATGAGTCGTCGAATCTACAAATCTAAGTAAACACCATACTAATTCGATAAGTTCATAAGACGGAAACTGTGGTTGCGATGTTATCAAATACTATTATACAACAACAATTTAAAGTCATTACCAGCAATATTTTTACATTTAACATTTGATTGTGATAAGTCCTAAATGTTACCCTTGTAAGCATATTAACCGGTTTCATTTGACATCGTAAAGTAAAGACTGGTTCAACGTAATCATATCGATTATTTAAGTTCCTTTCTGTTGAAACTTAACAATTACAAACGATATGTCACACATTCAATTCATCAAATACTTCATTTCGCAACTGATGTCAACACTGGAAAACGTTATTCGCAATGTATATGTCAAGTATAGTAGATGGAGTGACGAAGTCGATTCCGATGGAACCAAAAATACTTAACAAATGGTGATTATGCACATGAAAAATACTGTTCTGGGTTCGAAGAAGTCTGTATTGGGGAATTAATCAAGACGTCGTTTCTTCAAAATAAAGAACGTGATTTATCCATTTTTTTTATTTTTTCCAGCATTAAATACTCATGCCCAACAAATCACGGCAATGGTCAAAGATGGATAATCCATGTTGAAATAATTTATACCTCAAGTTTGGTTTATCTCTCTTTCAAACTTAAACTTAATTGACCAAGTCATTGAACAAAGATGAACACATTTGCTTAAATGTTTCCAAGGATATATTTGATGCTAAACGGTATAGAATGTCTAGGCATTTAATCTAAAATAGAATTTATAGAGAAATTGCTAACATTTTCTAGTACGTTCTGTATTTAATATATTTTCTCTTAAAGAGACTCTCAGAGATGCAGAATTTAACTTTTAAATTTTTGAAAAAATCGTCTTCTACCTTACAAAGAACGAAAAAGATTTCTGAAGTAACATAAAACTAGATTTATGACAGCTTCCCAACAATGATTGTAACTATACGAAAGAAGATTTAGAACATTAAAATCACAGATATCTAAGACCGTTTAAACGGGTTTAATTTGTAAACAAAGTCTAAACTTAAAGTAAGAGGTGGTAATTTTAGATACACCATTGTCATGTGTGTCTTCAGAAAAATACGTTTTCCACGCATGCGCAAATATGCATACATTATATTCGTCAGACGAAAGTAGGTCGAGTGAGGAGGAAAACAAACAGCGCAAATATTTATAAGTTAAATCTTGCTTAATTAGATTATAATCATAGTTTCCAGTTTAGCACCACCATCTGGGCATTGGCCATTTAGTGAGCAAGAAGAAACAAATAATTTTATACATAGGATGTTAGGATATATCTACGCTGAAAGTTAAAGCAATGCTTGCGCTCATATACACAACAAGTATGAAAGTTCTAGAGTAATTGAAAATTATCTTAAAAGTGGTTTAAATTCACTTTAACAGAGGAATTCGGACTGTGACACGTTCACATGATGCTTTTAAAAGAGTATTCATGATAAGGTTTGTTTACAATTAGCGATAAAAAAGATAATAAATACTGCGGGCGTTATATAGTCATGAACCAGTGGTTTTTCACTATGATTAAACATATTCTGTCAAATTGTAAAACTCGTTTTACCAAGTTTTTCAGTTTTTATGAACGCTAGTATGCTTTTGCGAATTTTTTTTTTCAGGATAACAAGATAAAAGATTTTACATAACAATGCAATTTTAAATCAAGTTTCGTATCATAAAATATTTTCGTGGATTGAAATTCGTATTTGCAAACTTTCTCCGTGTAATTTAATTTCAATGTAAAAAAAAAGTAAGGAGGTAATTAATATCATGTCATGTGACAAAAGCGAAGCGCGCGAACGATAGTTCTGCCGCTTATCTATAAACCGGCTTTTCCAAAGGAAAACAGACAGGAGCGACGGATCACTTAACGTTAATTAACGAAATAACCGGGTTTAGCACCATCATCATCAATATCATCATCATCATCATCATCATCATCATCATCATCATCATCATCATCATCATCATCATCATCATCATCATCATCATCATCATCATCATCATCATCATCATCATCATCATCATCATCATCATCATCATCATCATCATCATCATCATCATCATCATCATCATCATCATCATCATCATCATCATCATCATCATCATCATCATCATCATCATCATCATCGTATTCATCATATTCATCATCATCATCATCATCATCATCATCATCATCATCATCATCATCATCATCATCATCATTATATTCATCATCATCATCATATTCATCATATTCATATTCATCATATTCATCATCATATTCATAATCATATTCATATTCATATTCATCATTATCATCATTATCATCAGCATCAGCAGCATCAGCATCAGCATCAGCAGCAGCATCAGCACCAACATCACCAAAACCAAACGTGGCAGCAGAAAGAGCAGAACCAGCAGCAGAATGAGCAGAAGCAGCAGCATCAATGTTGTAAACAGAACAAGTGATCATCTATTGAATAACTTATTCTTTTTTCATTTAAATCATTGTTTTAAACAAAGATAACTAAACTTTGACATCATCTCTTATTAATTTCCTAAGTTATTATATCAGAATGATTGAGGTATTGCATAATCTGACCACTTATTCCCCGTTCTTTATCAAATAATATTCAGGTAGCTTGCACCATATTTTGAAACTGAACAGGGGCCAGTGGGAGATTGAGATGTAAGTCATTCTAAAGAGAAGGCCTTTGAACATTTTTTAGCCTTACCTTTCCATTCAACAAGACCGTTTGTCGCCATATTTTAGCTTGGTTTGAAATATTAGATAAATCTGGACAGGTCGACTTTTCAATGTGAGTTCAGTCGAGGCGCAGGCACATAGAGTACGCACGGCGGGAAAAGGTTAAATAGCAGTGTTTGTGAAGCAGGCAGAGTATTTCTTTCATTGCATTACATGTTCTTGTATATATCCTAGTTTCACATTCCTTACACAATAGGCCAAAAAGATTGTTTACAAACAGAGAAAAGATGAAGGTGATAAAATATAACCTTGCTATGTACAAATTTGGCAAGGGAGGATCTTCGTTAACAATTGTTCTTTCACAAAACCTCCCATGAGCATAGCTCTTAACTAAACCCCCTCAAACTCTCACATAGAACCCTTTGTTACAGATATCACGTTTGTCTTAATATATTGATATCCTGATAATTTGTCAATCAAATAAGTATAACTAGTACTAGAATGCAGTTTGCTCCGTTTAATATCAGTATATATACTGAAATATTGCTTTTAATTCAAGAAGAATTAGGTGGGTTGGACTCACATTCTCGTATGTCGTTGTAATCAATATGCATCTATATCTCCATTGTTGCGTTCAACTGTCAAACTTGACATGGAAAGCCCAGCCGAACAAAAATCAGGAAGATAATTGCGTTTTACTAAATAAACTGTGAAGAACGTCATATCAAATGATCCCTGACTAAAGGTGACATTGGTTGAATGCTACAGGATGGTCAGAGCACGTTTTATTGTTCATGAAATTTTTCACGAATATTGCATGATATTCATTCCAAGCTACTGAATTCTCTCACCATAAATATACTTAACAGTCAGGAGAGAGGTATAGATCATTTAACATCGTAAACATGACAATTCAACAGGGTCTCGAATACAGTACTTTTGCATTCATATTAGAGGTATTAAATTGACATCAAACAAAGAGTAGAAAACTTTAACATTGAAAATGTGATAAGAAAAGGGTAAAATGGTTTGGATGATACTCAGACCAAAGACAATTTGTAATCTAAGAACCTATTATCCTAAATCATTATTTCATGATCAAGTCTGAAATATGACGACTGGTTAAGTAAAGGTGATTCTAAAATTTGAACAATTAACTAAAGCATATTTGACCGCGTGATCCGGACATTTTGACATTGTTTTCGTAAATCTAAACATTTATCCGAACTTCCTTCAGAGAGAGTTATCAAACATAAGCTACGAATAAAATAGTTCGTGCCTTTAAACGCTCACTCTTCAACTCGTGCGTTAACTAATCTAAGACCACAACTAACCATAAGTTATCCAACAATATAGTATTTCTGAAGGAAAATAAGAAATGATTGGTTTGCCAAATATGGTTGGTAGTTTCTTAAAGAATCGGAGATTTATGTCTATACAGAGTGACAAAAAACTACACTTATCCAAAAGAGATATAGATTTGACCCGTACGTGATATATATGCGACATGGGCCTAACCATTTTATATCTTTAAAATTATAATTATATTAAAGTCATCTAATTTGGGCTAAAATTCGCTGAGAAAATGTTTGTAATAACCATGTAACGAAAATTCGTACAATAATCTTTCACGAAAACATAGATATAAGATAACAATGTTTTGTTGAACAAGTCTGGGATACAAATCTGCTTGTCTTTTTTAAAAAACCTTACAATAAGCCATTACTAGATGAAGAATACGTTACCTAGGACACATTATACCATCATATCCTGCTTCGCTATCCTTTCTCAAGTTACGCAGTTTATGGACAAAATTGCATATTATGGGGACTTCTTCCTTGTTAGAGTAGTTTCCTTTTCCTTCTTCAACAATATTTACTCTTCAGTTTAACTGTTTCAATTTATTCGCATGACTTATTCCTAAATAATAGATATAAGTTAATAATGAGTTTTGTTTGTGGTCACATTTGATGTTCGTATGTCTATAGAATTGGAAAATCCGGATAGAAAAAACTCTGGCTAGGTATGACAGAAAAAGAAGTATCCAAATGACAGTTACCAAGACAATGCATACATTGTAAATAATAATATTGTGATAAGGCACAAAAAAGATCTTGATTGAATGAGACATGCGTGTGTGTGTCGAAAATATGTTTTTAAGGTATGGCAAGTCTTTTACAAGTCGGTATGAGTAAGGACAACTATTCACAATGGATGTCTCTGGACAATTTTGACGCAGAAAGTAAAAAAAAAAGACCTTGTTTGAAATGTAT